>JARYGA010055598.1:0-67039 GCA_030545235.1 Helianthus tuberosus | reverse complement strand
ACACGGGCCGCGTAAGCTAAGGCCATAGCCTATGCGGGCCGCCTGAATAGCCCAGCAACAGAAACATGTTTCCAGCATTCTGTTGCTAATTCAGGGACTTTCCTTACAATTTCCTTGTGTGGAGGCCAAGTTTGTGTGATCACCAAGGTTCCCAATAAGTTCCTAACACTTGTAGGGCCATGATTTCTTGCTTCTTGGCCACACAAACATGTGTTTTGATCTTGTTAATCCACAACAACTATAAATAGCATGCCAAACTTCCTCATTCACTTGCTCATTCCTCTCATTCTCTTTTCTAATCTGCTTTGGGAGCTCTCTCATCTGATTTGGGAGCTTATTCTTTGTAGAAAAGATAGCAAGGACCTTTAGTGAGCATTCTTTCATTCCTTTTTATTTATGTTAGTGCAGAAAGTCAAACAGTTTTGCCAACAGTTTGACTTTCGGTTTTGACCATCAATTGGTCAAGTAAAAGTTCAATTGAACTTTGTAACGTGATTGTAATCACGATGGTTATAATCCTTAGTGATTATGCCTACTGATTACCACGTTAACTAGGTGTAGTGACGAGTCAAAGTTTCGGTCAAAATGCGTTTAAGCACGCATTTTGCAACGGAACTATTTTCGGGTATTAAAACCCATTGTTTTAATACCAAATCAGTTTTCTAAGTAGGTTAAACATGTTTTGACATTTTTAACTCATCACTACTGGTTTAGTGCTTGTTTAGGGTCGTAACTTAAGCGGTCTAGACAACCTCTTAGACTTTCGAACCCGACCCGTTGGGTCGATCATTAGGATCCGACCAAGCTTTCTTAGTGATCATAGTTGCATAGGGAATAACCCCTGAGGTTATACCTTATGATCACATAGGATTGGTTAGCTATTCGTTAATTGGTTTACATGCCCATAGGAAATGACTAAAATGCCTTTTTGAAGCATAAATCCTTAATTTGCATATGTGAACATATTTTTGACATCTAATCTGATTTAGTAACATGTTTAGGTATAATTGGGCATGTAAGACTTAACATAGCACATAGTTAACCATGAGAACATAGTTTTGCGTAAACGACACATTATAGTAGCTTATACTACCATAATGGGTCGAAACGGGTCAAAAGCACTTAGGTAGACTTTCAAATCAGAATGTTAGCTCTATTAAATCATGCCATATGAGTTCAATTACTCATTTGATTTATAGAACATCATTCTATCCTATCTCCCGATTTTGGATCCGATTAATAACATAGTTACCTATATTAGGTGTCGTTTGATTTCCGTACTCCGTCTAGCTTTGCTTGATTGTTGTTCAAGACTTCTAAGCACCCTCAAGTGAGTACATAGTCCCCTCTTTTACTATTTTCAATGTTTTGGGGTGAAGCATGTGTACCTATTTGTTATGTTCAAGATTTCAAAGTATAATTGATTATACATATTAGTACTTATCTTTTGACAAACCGACTGATTATTTATGGTTTAAACTCTACTTTTTTCAAAGAGTATAAAATTAATTGTTGGATAGTACATATTTTGTTTACCAGACCGATTGGTAGTATGATATAGCGCTATAGGATTTGACACCCCATTCCTGTTGTCATGGAATGTCTGAAACAAATTTGTTTCTCCATCCAAATAGGGATTGCCTTTGTGGTATCCCTATAGTCTCAAAGGTGTATTTTGATGCACTAGGTCTGACTGAATTCTTAAATCACATTTTATTTGTATATTTTATTATACTCGCAAACGTATAGTTTGATATACTCTCATGTGTGATATTGTACAAAACAACATATATTTTATTAAACTACCAAAACATATTTTAAATATGTTATTATTTCAACCAAAACATAGTTTAATATATTATTTATCAATCCAAAGTATACTTTTGATATACTACCGAAACGATTATTTTGACTACTAAAGTATATTTAATATACTATTTGTTTAACGATTTTGGAACCGAAATATATTTTGATATATTACCTAATCGACTTTCTTAAAACCAAAGTATATTCTTATATATACTTCAAACATTTTATCCAAAACATTATTTTATAAACTTATTTTACTCGATTATTTATTTATGCATCTTTCTTGTATATCATCAAATTTCTCATAAATTTTCACAGGATTTTTTTATATAGAAAATATTTTTAAGGATTCATGACTATTTTTAAAACATTCTTTTAAACTTACAAGTAATGAATCATGCATAAACAAAACCTATGTATCTCACAGGCATTTTTATGCTGACGTACCTATTTTTACACATGTTTCAGGTACTGCTTTGCGATGATTGTTGATACATGCTATACATAGGACGGACTCGTGCCTTAGTGACTTTAAAAGTTGAAAGATAATATTTGTAATTATCTGATTTGTACTAAATAATGAGTTCAATAATTCAATAAAAGAAATTTATTTAATCCATGATTGTGAAACAATGATTCTGTTACAACACTCCCCGACGTTTCCGCCACGTTTTGTCGTTTTACGTGGTCGGGGTGTGACAGATGTATTGTATAAAATATGTCATATTTGAAAATAGAGTATCATATCTTGTTTAAAATATGTCGTGTCTTAACCATGTTATGTGTGTCAAGGATGACAATGGACTTCGAAGTTGAAGGCATTTTGTTCTTGCCAAATATTTCGTACAACACATATATGAATAACCTATATATATATATATAATCATGTAAAATCCTGTCAATCAAGGATAATGTAATGTGTTGCAGGCACATAGTCTGTTAATGTAATTTGTCTATTTCTCATAGACTTCACCCATGGAAATGTCCTCGCTTGATTTATATGAAGTGAATTTTTGTTGTAGTGGACCTTGAAAAATGTTTATGCAATGAAAACCTTTTGACCTGTCCAATTTTATTTAAAATCTGTTCAACATGAACAAGAGGTTTTCGTGAGAGGTCCCTAGTGATTGTAGACTTAGTCTCGAGAAAGAATCCTGGTTCACTACAATCGATCGGTTCCCATTGCATAACAATATAAGTGAGGTGTGATCTGATCGGTTCCCATTGCATAACAATATAAGTGAACATACTAAATGAATAAAAACAAGCTCCAATGCCATTGTCATAATCGTTTCAAAAGAACGCAACATAAGTTAAATGTATTGGTTATAAACCATCAAATGAAAATAAGTTGTCATTGTTTTATACATCAAAATGTAAGTCTTAAAATGTCAAGGCTTTGACCACTATATCACCGCAAAGAGGCGGTATATAACGGGCAAACCCTTTAAATGGTGGCATGGAGTTTTGATACTTGCTTTCCTCGACTGAAATGTCTGCATGGTCCACTAATTTCCTGAAATACATGTTAAGTTTGAAAACATCAACAAAAGTTGGTGAGTTCATGCAGTTTAGTTGTATGAGATGTATCTGTAAAATGTGAGTTGTATAAAATGTATCTGTAAAATGTGAGTTGTATAAACTGTATCCATAAAATGTGAGTTGTATAAAATGTATCTGTATGTAATGATGTAGTATGTAAAGCGTCAATGAAATCGTTGATCATTAATGTTTCGCGAGGAGATTAATATGTGTAACGAATTAGGAAGCAATCCAAACCTAGACGATTTCGTGTCGACTACTATCGACTGGGACACAAAAGCACTCTTCTATAAGGGTCCACGACCAAGAGTGGGGCTCTCCAAAACCCATTAGATCTAACCCTCTGTACCTAGGTCCAAACTGGATTAATGGTGCTTAGGTGTATGACCCTAATCGCACATGATCTAAGGTGTTTCATTCCATGACTTAACATACAATTGAACATGTATTTTCCCCGATAGTTGTAAAGCTGTAAAGCATTTAAAATGAATAGGGGACATGAACTCACAGAATTGCGTCTGTGAATAGTAACTAACTGTGATCTGACGTACGGTCGTCTTGAACAATGTTGCGACCTACAAATGTCCTTATATTTGTTAGACACTTCGGTCTTTGTAAATGACTTGAGTACAAGTCTTGTGTCTTAAATATGTGTAAGACTTGTATGTCCTTGTTGTTCGTTGAACTGTGTATTAGATGTATGAATTGTTAAACTGTTATATATATATATATATATATATATATATATATGTATGTAATCTTGTATCTTGTGAGTTGTATCATCGGGTCTTGTCTTCTTGATTTCGTGTCTTTGTATAAGTAAATTGTATAATTGTAATTTTTATCAATTATATGTCATTGGGCTTAGCCCAAGAATTCATTTTATTGGGCCCAAATAGTGTTGGGCCTAAATAGTATTGGGCCTAAGTAGTGTTGGGCCTAAATAGTGTTGGGCCTCAATGGTGTTGGGCCTCAATAGTGTTGGGCCTCAATAGTGTTGGGCCTAAATGTTATTGGGCCTTGGCCCATATGTTTGGCTTTGGGCTTAGCCCATGAGCCTTGATATTGGGCTTGGCCAATGTATTTATGTTAAGCCCAATTAGGATGATAAGCCCATTTGTAAAATAGCCCATTTGTTATAAAATAAGCCCATGTGTTAAAAATATATTCTTTCATTTTTATAAAAGTTACTAACTATAGGCTTTTTAATTAAAAGAATACATAGTAGTTTTTATAAGTTTCAAAACATCCGGATATTGTTGTCGGTGATTTGTATGTATTCGTGTCGAAAGATCGCCTAAACGTCGTAGTAACTCCTCAGAATGGCGATATGTTCATAGATTCGCCCGTCGTCCGTTTTGACCATAAGTTGTGTCTGAAAGCTCGGAATGTCCGTAAGTTGTTTATAAGGTGTATTTAAATGTAGTCTTGTAAGACTTTAGTCGAAATGTACATTATGTTCATTTGTATCATTGTATTCAAGTTCTTAGTTATCATAAATATAACTAATACAAACAAATAACACATAGCACATAAGTTGTTAAGTTAACTAAATATATATTTTCTCAAAAATATATATTTATATCAAACTTTGCTTTTATAAAAACTATTCTTTAAAATCTTTTTAATCTAATAAAGATTTTGTCAAAAATAATAGTTTTTATAACTTATGATTTTTAAGAAAACTTGGCCATATTTTATTAGAAATATGGACTTTGCCATGTTTAATAAAACATATCTTTTTCTTATATAATCACCACTAATCTTCATATTTTTCTTAATAAAAACATATGAGATTTATAACATAAACTTAACAAGATGAACTCATAATCATGTATGGTTTTGGTGTGATCTTTACATATGTTTACTAGTTCAAAAATCGTACTTTACTTCTAGTTTTAACAAGCTTTTTATAAAAACCCGTCTTTTATCTTTCTTTTTATAACTTTGTAAAAGTATTATTTTTAGTTAAAAACCTTACATACTTTAACAAAATCAAAGATTATGATCATCCATCTAAACATTTATGTTTAACAAAACCCTTAAACATTTTCATGTACACTTGTTAGCTTAGGTTTTTAAACATCATCTAACAAGTTATTTGTATGCTAATCATCAAAACTAGATCAAATATGCAAGTAATCATCTTCAAATCATAACATAAACACACTTTTATATCATGATTATTATTTTGCTTCTTTGTTTTTTCATATTATTTTGTATGATTGTTTTAGTTATTGTGACAACCCGAACTTCCAAGGTTGGTCTTGTAATCTTGACTTCTCGTTATCCTAGGTGTTAGAACATCCTACTCAGTTATAACTTCGTTAAACATAAACATTTGTTAACTCGGTTAAATAACTTTTTGACATTTGTTTGGAACGCGCATGTTTTGGGCTACATAATACTACTTTGCAATTTCAAACCATTTCGGCCCAAATGAATTAACTGAGCCCAGCTAGCCTTCCTTGTGTTTTGATCTTTTCGACCCAAATGAAAGCTGTGAAACCTTTTGTTGATTCAGCCCAGATGTTTATTAGCCCACTTGTTTTGGTTGTTAACATTATATAGGCATTGGTACGTAAACTGTTTGTAAACCTCTAATCACAAAACATTACTAACCCTAAATACCCTATCAACCAAGCGACGGCAGTAGATTCATTCGAAGCATCATCATCCCTAGTCGAGCCCCTCTTGGTTAGTAGATTCCTGTCAGTTTTAATTATTAATTGACTGATCTTGTCAAATTCTATGGGTCGATCTTGTTTATGTGTGAGTTTGAATAACAAAAGAGTATGCGTATGCTATGTGATGTTTGTGTTATGTGATTGCTATGTGAAAATTGAATGATTGTTATTATGGGGATTATGTGAGGGCAGAGTAATATGTTAGTGGTTTGTATTGCATGTTATGATCATAGGCACAAAACGGCTAGATGATGATGACGATTATAGAACTCAATGCATAGTTTGACAAGCCCATGTGCTTTAATTTGAAAGGCCCAATCATCATCAGTCTATTATAAAAGATGTCAGCCATTACAAATTGAGTAAATTAATGATACATTACATGTGAAATTGCTGAAATACCATGTGATATGGCAGCCCATAAGACCAAGTGGTTCAATAAAAGAAATTGTCTAATCTCAAATTGTCGGCCATTCTTGTTCTTGTTGCATGGAAATTGTCATAGCATGTGATTGTTATCATATGGGAATTGTCAGTAGCATGTGATTGTGTATATGGGAATTGATAAGGTTATGTTGTATGTACATTTAAGATTAGATATAATATGCTAAGTGCTTGTTAATCAATGATGTTAGGGCTGTATAATTAGTACATATATGTTACTCGATTCGACTAGACGATGAGTCTAGGATGCCGACTCCGGTTAGTGATTAGATAGCGAATTCATGACGGTGATAATCTTAGCTATTGAATACATGTTAATATGATGACTGAATATTTAGATAATGCTGAAATATTGGAAGTACAATTACTTGACCAAGTGAGGGATGCACGAGACTGATCCATTGTACATTAAGGTGGGCTGAACGTTTACTCGTTTGGACCGGGAGGGGGCTTATCTAGGCAACGTCTTTGACATGTGAGTTACACACTAGAGCCGGCCTATTAAGTTGGGTCACACACAAACCGGATTAAACCTGGGCCACATCATTGACACTGGGCCACAAGCTTAACTATTCACACCGCACTCATTAGCCCACGTACACCATTGAGGAATTGTTAACTGGAAATTTGTTTACCGGTTGGACCAGCTATGGTTGGACCAAATTGTCATTTAAGATCGCATTAGTTAACCGATGTTTGTAGTGTGTATGGTGAACCAGATTATTTATGATAATATGAAAATTGTTATGTGAGCAGGATGCGAATATTTACCATATGATTGAGTAATGCTCTCGATTTAATGCAGTTAATAGTTTAAATGACATGAATTGATAAATGCTTCGTGAGACATGGACACTGTTGATTGACTGATACAACTTGCATAACTTGTTTAATGCTAGTGCACTGTTTGTGTAGCATGTGAAAAATGTATGACATAAGTGAATTTGAATACTAAACTGAGTGTACTGGTAAACCGTGATAGGACGTGTTTGATCAACTGCTAAACAAGTAACTAAGTCTTACCGAGCAAACCAAAGGTGAGTTCATTGCACTTCTCTAAGCATGCGTCCCGGTGGTTTTGGGATATCATTACCAATGCTTGGTTAGGGGCATTGGGGTTGGGCACACTCCCAGGTTGTATTGGGCACACTCCCAGGTTATATTGGGCACACTCCCATGGTATATATTGGACACACTTCCAATATATAAGACTCTCCTACGTTAATAACAATTTCAAAATGAAACGATGAGTTGACTTAACAGATATCTGGTAACTAAACGCGTTAACAAAACTTTGAACTCACCAGCGTCGTCTGACACACTTGTCTGCATGCTTGCAGGTCTATAGGGTTATATCTTGTGGAACTTGCTGTCTGGAAGGCTGGAGTTGTCATGGGTCGAGATACATAGAATCTCCATACAAGCTTAACGGTTTATGTACACATGGTTTACGAAATACTTAACAAATGAGTTATGCTTCCGCTGTATACGATATATGATATGTAACGTTTGTAACACTTTAAGTTAATGAATGAAAGTTTTATTTAAACATATTTATGAGTTCAATGTGATTGGTGGCTTGGATCCTGGTACGTCACACGCCTCGCGTGGGTTTCCGCATGTGGTATTTTGGGGGTGTGACAGTTTGGTATCAGAGCCACTGGTTATAGTGAACTTGGTTTTAAAACGTTTTTATAAAACCAGACTATAACCGAACTGTTATGACAATAAGAATATGACCATGACACTCAGCTCCAGATTGCAAGGTTCGCCTCTTGTTTACTCATTGTACTGCATAACTAGTGAACACTTACATATGACATTGCATGTAATTGCACGTTTAGCACAACAGTATGAATTCATGTATTACTTGCATGTGTTATGTGACTGATAAGGTGGTATTTCCCTAACCATTCATGACTCACGTTTCGTGATGCTTTTGTTGCTACTTGAGTTTGTGGAACCATTTGACATGAGTTAGGAGGAGCTGAGATGAGCATGCAAATCACAATATTATTGTGGGTGCACACATAATAATACTGTGGGGTGCATGCGAGTCCCAGTGAGGCTTAACAAGTGAAGAAGGGGTTCCATTATGTTATTAAATCGATGTAAAACACAACAGTTTATAAGAGTCATAGCAGTGATTGTCTCTTACTTGAACATGATCTTTTCACTTCACTCTGAATCCTTACGAATCTCGATGCTATCGAGTATTACCTGAACACCCATCTGAACGCCTAGCGAACTGTGTAGAATGTTAGGTGCTGGCATGAATGTTCCTGAGATGGATGTCTCCACGTCGAATGATTGGTCTATACCTTCCTCACCTATCTTTGTTTGTTTGAACTTAGCGCGTTAACGTCTTAGACCCTGAAGTGCGATCACTTCTGCAACACTCTGGAAACATACCGTGTATTACTCAGTTAACTTGCAAGAACGATGGACAAGAGGGTAAATGTAGTATTTTACCGACTTCAGCATTTGAACGACTCTAGTTACTGGTAATGAATATCAGCGATTTGGCTCCAAACGAATCCTTAACCCTAGTCAACAACTTATGGGAGCCGACTTCTACAAATTAATCAGGACATAAACGATGACAATTGACCATGATGTGGAATGTGTAACTGCTAGCACAATGAGTAGCGCCATGGAACGTGGCACGGAATGTGAAGAGATGGACATTGTTGGCGAAAGATCACAGGACTCCAATTCGAGCAACAGCACTAGAAGCAACAGTCACAATGACAGCAAGGTACTTGCAAATCATGACTTTCGGTATGGAAATGATGGTGGCTTCAACAGGGAATGGCCGATGTTAAGGCAAGACTCCAACAACCCAGGGAGCAATGACAGTTTCGGGAATTCTAGTAGCAGTAGCAACAACACTGGATATGGTACTCGCGAAGGACATTTAGGTTCGGCGTGGGTGACGCCAGGATTATAACAACATGGTGGCCTACACGTTCTTGGTAACTAATCTCTTCGTCACTGTTTTGCTTAACCCTGATGCTTCTTGAAACCGAACCCGTTGTGGAATCGGCTGATGTCAAGTCAAATGGAACCGCATATGTTAGTTGGGATGCAAACTTGACCTTGTGTTCAACACCGATCTTCTTTCTACTATCCTAGATGGCTACAATGCAGTAGTTAGTGTGGACTGGTTATCCAGAACTCACGCGGGTGTACCCAGTAGGGAGAAATTTTGAGTGGTGGATTGTTATTTATTCTAAAGCGTTAGACTGGTGCAAGTGTTAGCGCCATTCCAGCTATGAGGGCCCTGAAATGTCTATGGACGGATGACCCCGCTATGTTAGCAACCGTTTCTGATGATAAGGTTAAGGAGAGGATCGAGGATCTGTCAATTGTTTGTGATTCCTCCTAATGAGCTACTCGAAGACCTTTCAGGTTTACTTCCACAACTATTAGGCAAAATTTCAGTTTGATCTCATGCTAGAGGCAGCCCTGATTACTCGTACCCTTACCGTCTTGCACCAGAAGGGTTGTAAGAGCTGTCTAACCAACTACAAGAACTGCTGAACAGGAGTCTAGTCAGACCTAGCTTTTTCTTTGGGAAGCCCCAGTTATATCCGTGAGGATAAGCCTTCTTGTATATGTACTAATTATCGAGAACTCAACTGGGTGACAGTCAAGAACCGTTTGCCTCGACCATGTATTGACAACCTGTCGACCAGCTGCGAGGGTTAAGCTCCTATTCGAGGGAAGACTAACGAATGAACCGACGTCAGATGGATGTCCAAGGGGAGATTGCTCTTAGAACGACATATCAAACGCAATGCGGCCATTTCGACTTTGTACACCAAGATCATTGAGTTGATCAACACACCAGCAGCTTTATGGACCACAAGAATCGACCGTGTTTGTTGATGATGTTTTGAATCATTGCCAGGAGGAAGGAACAACATGGGCGGCATATGTATCTTATTCTAGAGCTCCTGAGGGAGGAGTCACACCGCGCGAAGTTTGTTAAAAGGTAACTTCTGGATTCAAGAGGTACATTTTGGTCATAAAAACAACAAAGTGGGAATACACGTGAAGCTCGCTAAGATCTATTTTGTTAGGGGCTGACCGACACCAAAGATTCCTTCAGGGATGCAGTAATTCCTTGATTTCGCTAATTCATCTTAGGATTTTTCGAAGATTGCGTCGCTGTAACCTCTTTAGCACAGCGGGGTGCTGTGAATTCATGGGAGACAAAACATGAGAACGTTTCTTCAGCTGTTGAAACCCAACCCTGCAACGCACTGAACATCACTCCTATCCGAGGGCACTGATAATTTAGTGGTATATCATGATGGTTCGAATTAGAGTCCCGGTTACACGCCGATGCAACACGAGAAGGTGATGGCTTACGTAATAGACTTACAAGCAGAGTTACACGAGACCCAACCTGCGGTGGAACCCCTGGTCCTTGGATTTGAGTTGGAGGCATTACTTGGACGGTACCAAATGCATTACCTAGACCGATCACAAGGGCCCCCCGTATACCATTGTTTCGAGGGAGATAAATCATATGCAATGACATCGTTGGATGGGAATTTTGGGAGGATTACGATTGTGGAACTTGAACGTGTATGAGCTTTGTAGCTCACTATCGACTCTAACTTACCTGATCGGACTCGCTCTGTTCAAGCTGGAAAACTGAAGGTAGAGAACTTTCAAGTTGAACCCATGCGGGGCATGGAGAAGCAACCTCTGGCAGGTCGGACGATATGCGCTACCTCCTGGAACGAATGTGGATCCTATTATACGACAACTATAGGAAATTTGTGTAGAGCAAAGCACCGGGCCTCGATATCCTACTCATCTGAGTTTTGATAGGATGTATTAAACCTGAAGACCATGTACGGATGACCGGGCCTGAAGGCCCACATAGCAATGCATGAGAACAATGTTTGACTTGTGAGAAGTCAAGGTGGGGTTTTAGTAACCAGAAACACATGTATGGAAAAGAGAACAGACTGCCATGGATTTTGTCACGAGTCTACTTACAACTCGAAACGGAAACAATATCACCTGGGTGATCGTTGATGGTTTCACGCTACCAGCACACTTTCTTTCAATCAAGGGAACTGACGAGTCTTCACAGCTGTGAATGTTCCTCTGAGAGAGGCGGCTTTTAGGCACGAGGTGCGAACTCATGTTACCTTCAGTTTTGACCTAAACCTAATTTATGACAAGCACTACACAACACCCTTGGCTCGCATCTAGATATGAGCACTACTTATCACTGTAGGACAACCGGACAGAGTAACGAACCATCCTGACACACAAAGACATGTTGCGAGCATGTGCGTGGTTGACTCTAGTAAACATTTGGGAAGGAGACTTATCTTTGGGTGAGCCCTACTGCAGTCGTGGACTGAGGTGGATGACAACCTAATCACGAGTCCAGGACTTGTACTTGAAACTCTTGGGAAGATTGCTTGGATCGGAAATCGTCTGGCGGCAACAAGTGACCGTCATGAAAACTGATAGGCTTAGGAAACACAGGAAGATCGCAGTAAACCATCGTATCATGTTGAAAGTCTTACCCTGGGAGGGTGTGATACGCTTGGGAAGCGTTGCGAGCTTAACCTACATCACTTTGAGCCATACAACACTCTGGGAAGATTAGATAACGTGACTTACAAACTCGGGATACCCGACGAATTGGGTAGCGTGCACAATGCCATTTAAGTCTCGAATTTAAGGCAGTATTGGTCCGATGGAACGTTTGTGATTTCTTTGTTATTTGAACGCAATGATCAAAGGAAGCTTTGGTGTCCTCAACTTAGTTAAATGGTGGAATCAACTTCTGACATCATTGGCGAATTTCGGGACGAAATTCCCTTTCAAGTTGGGGATGATGTGGCACCCGACTGACTTCGCGATCCTGTTTCTACAATTTGGTTTATGTTGTGTCTGTGTAGTTATCTGGATGATTAGTGATTGTGTGTAATGTTTGATTATTATGTGTGTAGTGTTGCATATAGTTTAATTTGAGTTTCTATCGCTTCACTCCTCTGTATTGCTTGTCAAATTTCGGGACAAAATTTCTTTCAAGTTGGGGATGATGTGACAACCCGAACTTCCAAGGTTGGTCTTGTAATCTTGACTTCTCGTTATCCTAGGTGTTAGAACATCCTACTCAGTTATAACTTCGTTAAACATAAACATTTGTTAACTCGGTTAAATAACTTTTTGACATTTGTTTGGAACGCGCATGTTTTGGGCTACATAATACTACTTTGCAATTTCAAACCATTTCGGCCCAAATGAATTAACTGAGCCCAGCTAGCCTTCCTTGTGTTTTGATCTTTTCGGCCCAAATGAAAGTTGTGAAACCTTTTGTTGATTCGGCCCAGATGTTTATTAGCCCACTTGTTTTGGTTGTTAACATTATATAGGCATTGGTACGTAAACTGTTTGTAAACCTCTAATCACAAAACATTACTAACCCTAAATACCCTATCAACCAAGCGACGGCAGTAGATTCATTCGAACCATCATCATCCCTAGTCGAGCCCCTCTTGGTTAGTAGATTCCTGTCAGTTTTAATTATTAATTGACTGATCTTGTTAAATTCTATGGGTCGATCTTGTTTATGTGTGAGTTTGAATAACAAAAGAGTATGCGTATGCTATGTGATGTTTGTGTTATGTGATTGCCATGTGAAAATTGAATGTTTGTTATTATGGGGATTATGTGAGGGCAGAGTAATATGTTAGTGGTTTGTATTGCATGTTATGATCATAGGCACAAAACGGCTAGATGATGATGACGATTATAGAACTCAATGCATAGTTTGACAAGCCCATGTGCTTTAATTTGAAAGGCCCAATCATCATCAGTCTATTATAAAAGATGTCAGCCATTACAAATTGAGTAAATTAATGATACATTACATGTGAAATTGCTGAAATACCATGTGATATGGCAGCCCATAAGACCAAGTGGTTCAATAAAAGAAATTGTCTAATCTCAAATTGTCGGCCATTCTTGTTCTTGTTGCATGGAAATTGTCATAGCATGTGATTGTTATCATATGGGAATTGTCAGTAGCATGTGATTGTGTATATGGGAATTTATAAGGTTATGTTGTATGTACATTTAAGATTAGATATAATATGCTAAGTGCTTGTTAATCAATGATGTTAGGGCTGTATAATTAGTACATATATGTTACTCGATTCGACTAGACGATGAGTCTAGGATGCCTACTCCGGTTAGTGATTAGATAGCGAATTCATGACGGTGATAATCTTAGCTATTGAATACATGTTAATATGATGACTGAATATTTAGATAATGCTGAAATATTGGAAGTACAATTACTTGACCAAGTGAGGGATGCACGAGACTGATCCATTGTACATTAAGGTGGGCTGAACGTTTACTCATTTGGACCGGGAGGGGGCTTATCTAGGCAACGTCTTTGACATGTGAGTTACACACTAGAGCCGGCCTATTAAGTTGGGTCACACACAAACCGGATTAAACCTGGGCCACATCATTGACACTGGGCCACAAGCTTAACTATTCACACCGCACTCATTAGCCCACGTACACCATTGAGGAATTGTTAACTGGAAATTTGTTTGCCGGTTGGACCAGCTATGGTTGGACCAAATTGTCATTTAAGATCGCATTAGTTAACCGATGTTTGTAGTGTGTATGGTGAACCAGATTATGTATGATAATATGAAAATTGTTATGTGAGCAGGATGCGAATATTTACCATATGATTGAGTAATGCTCGTGATTTAATGCAGTTAATAGTTTAAATGACATGAATTGATAAATGCTTCGTGAGACATGGACACTGTTGATTGACTGATACAACTTGCATAACTTGTTTAATGCTAGTGCACTGTTTGTGTAGCATGTGAAAAATGTATGACATAAGTGAATTTGAATACTAAACTGAGTGTACTGGTAAACCGTGATAGGACGTGTTTGATCAACTGCTAAACAAGTAACTAAGTATTACCGAGCAAACCAAAGGTGAGTTCATTGCACTTCTCTAAGCATGCGTCCCGGTGGTTTTGGGATATCATTACCAATGCTTGGTTAAGGGCATTGGGGTTGGGCACACTCCCAGGTTGTATTGGGCACACTCCCAGGTTATATTGGGCACACTCCCATGGTATATATTGGACACACTTCCAATATATAAGACTCTCCTACGTTAATAACAATTTCAAAATGAAACGATGAGTTGACTTAACAGATATCTGGTAACTAAACGCGTTAACAAAACTTTAAACTCACCAGCGTCGTCTGACACACTTGTCTGCATGCTTGCAGGTCTATAGGGTTATATCTTGTGGAACTTGCTGTCTGGAAGGCTGGAGTGGTCATGGGTCGAGATACATAGAATCTCCATTCAAGCTTAACGGTTTATGTACACATGGTTTACGAAATACTTAACAAATGAGTTATGCTTCCGCTGTATACGATATATGATATGTAACGTTTGTAACACTTTAAGTTAATGAATGAAAGTTTTATTTAAACATATTTATGAGTTCAATGTGATTGGTGGCTTGGATCCTGGTACGTCACACGCCTCGCGGGGGTTTCCGCATGTGGTATTTTGGGGGTGTGACAGTTATAACTTGTTCTTTAAACAATAAATACATAAATAAGTATAAAGAAGAGATTGTTGAAGCTTACTTCTAGCACTAATGGCTAGGGATGATCTTGATGATGATTAAGAAAAGAAAAATGATGATCTTGATGTTTGTGAGCTCTTAGATGGATGAGAAAGCTTGCTTCAACTTGTGTATGCCTTAGATCTTCTCAAGTTCCATGAAAATGCATCTTGATCATCATAAAAGTGGTTTGAAAATGAAGATGGGAGAGGGGTGTTCTTGACCGAAAATGGGGTATGGTTGGGAGCTTTTGTGTTGTGAAAATGGAAGGTGAAAAAGTATGAATGAAATGGTTAGAAATGAAAGTAACTAGTTGCTAACAATGATCATCTTTCACCACTTGCATCAACTTGTAACATGAAGTAAAAATATCTAGATATTATGGTAACAAGTTGAAAAAGTGGGTCCCACAAGGGGGATGTTGCAACCGTGAATGGGGGGGGTCCCCTTTGTTTTTGCTTCTTGATTTACCTAGTAAAAGTGTTAGAACCTTTAGGTATTTGTTTAGGACATTTGTAATTATAAGTGTTTAAAGTGTGTTAAATGATCATTACTAGACCATAATGATCCAATTAACACTAGATGACCATTAAAAAAAAGATTTGATATTGTTCGGATATTCGTTTCGAATTGTTTCGGTTAGACGTTATTTGAACGTTAAGTTGTGTAACTTGTGTGAATTGAGGTAGTTATTGCCTCGGATGATACCCGAATGTATCCTCACATGAATTCTATGTTAAATAACATTTTTACATGTTGCCAAAATATTAAAAAGCTGATTTCTGCAGAATTTCTGCGGAAAAGTGTTGAAATCGTCGCTTTTAGTGCTTTTAGGGCAATTTTTAGTGTAATCGGACTATGGAAAGGTTTTAAATCAAACCCTTGCATTCCCTGTTAGGGTTTAATATATATTAGTTGTTGGACTTTCGTCTAAGTCCTAAAGATGTCGTTTAGATGATTTCTGCGGATCCTGCGTTTTCGTCAGAATACTAGTTTATTAGGTGCTTTTCTAGTAGTTTCGATGCATTGTTTAAACTATTTCAAATGTACTTAATAAAAATGAATCATATGCATCCTAAGCAAGTATTCCATGAGTATTCTAAGTGTATGCCATGAAATACGCAGTTCGGGTGTTCAAAATGCATAAAAATGTAGCTAAAAATGAGTATTTTAAGTGATGAAAGTTACCGTAAAGTGGCAGTTGTCACAGTTCCTGTTTCATACCCTGCTCACCTGTGTATCTAATAAAACAACTGCTTTTAATGAAATTCCTCTGAAGATACAATACTTGGGGTATGCTATTATGGCTAAAACTGATTTCAATTACTCCCAAGAAATTTTCAATGATTTGGTCAAAAATATGAAAAATGTAAAAGAAAAGAAGTCACAGGCCTTCTTGTTATTTCCATGGTTTTTGAGTTACTACTTACAACAGAAAATACCAAAAGAAAATGCACAAGTACTTGTACACGGTACACCTTTTCAAATAAACAACCTGTCTACTAAAACCTTTACTCGCCTTACAGCAAAAGAGTCAAAAGATTTGAAAACACAAGCAGGGGAGTCTGAGCAAATTTTGGATGAGTCCACATCTGCTCCTTAGGCTTCAGCTGCTGAGCCCACTGCTCTTGATGACCACAGCAGCATAGCCACTGTTGTGCAACCCCCACCAAAAATTCCCAAAAAGACCAAGAAAAAATCCAAAAGCCCACCAAACCCACCAAAAAGGGTCTTTTGGAAGATGAGATCCCAGAAGTTAACCCAGTGACAACACAAAGGTCACCAACAACCACTGTTGCTACTTCCTCACAACAGCTGGAAAGATCTCCACCTAAAGCCTCAACTCCTCCTGCTTCCTCACAAAAGGAACAGATTGTAAACACATGGACACCTCATCATGAAGTATTATCCTCACTTGAGAATATGCTTAACAGCCCTTCTCCCTGGGCAAATTCTCTTTCAACTCCTATCCCTTCATCCCAACTTCCACCATCAATTAAACCTCTGTTTGATGCCATTGAGCTTCAGACTCAAAACAGCCCCTTTCACTCACACATTAAAGAGAGTACAACATCAACAATGGCTGTGTCTAAATCACCTCAATTGGTTATCCCACAAATAGTTGAGGAGGTTACACCACTGGAATTTCATGAAATTCCTGTTGGTAGTTCAAGTGGAGCAGCTACTACAGATGTTGGATCCACTGATCTACATCTGGATAGTAGTTTCATAAGTAAGACTCCCTTGAAGGCAACCACTGCTGATGCTATCAAGGTATCCACTGGTGTGTTCAAGTTAACCACTGGTGTGATTTCCAAGGTAACGACTGCAGAGGGAAGTCCCCAGTACCAAGAAAAAAGGGGCATTAGTGGATGAACCATTGGAGACTCCTCCTGGTTTAATAGCCGATACAACTACCACTGGTAGGAAATCAGATGATCCCATTCATTTGGGTGATGGTTTAAAATATCAAGATTTGACGGAGAGGCTCTCAACCATGGAAACCAATGTTACACAAATGAATGACTCTATTCAATTTTTGGTTCAAGCTTCCAAAAGTCAACCCAATCCATAACAATACTCCCAAGAGCTCTGGAATGTTGTTCAACCAATCATTACTACTCAAAGGGAACTTGCAGAAACTCAACACAATCATCAGATGGCACTGATCAGGAATTTGGTTGATGCAAGGTACAAAGATACTCATGCTGAAATCAGGGCTATCAAAGAAGCACTGACAAAAATGACTGGCACCACCCCTACACCTATCTACAAAGATGATGATGATCAAGATGATGCCAAAAAGGGGGAGAAACATGACATGAAAAAGTTTGGCAGACCTACTCCAATGCAAAAGCCAACTCAAAAGCCAGAGTCTGAGAATAAGTCTTCTGCAACCACTGATAAAGATCTGCCAAAGAAAAGAAAAAGGGATTTGATGAAACCCTGAACATTCAAGCAGATGAAGTGGAAGCAAACAAAAAGACTGTTCAAAATCAAAATGAAACAAAGGAAAGGGAGTGGAGAAAGGAACAAAAGGAAATGAAAGAATGGGAAATCAAAACAAAGAATGTTGGAACTTCAGAAAGAAGAAAATCCCATAAACACAACAAACCACCACTTGCCACATATCCAAAATCACCCTCACCACCAAAATCAACCACTGATGGTATCAAAACCACTGTTGGTGTTAAAAGACCATCCACTCCTACACCCAAACCAACACTACCACCATAAAAACAACCTGCCAAAAAGCAGAAATCAAAACCATCTTTACCAATGCCTTCCAACACTGCAACAAATGTTGACACTTCATTAGTTGTTATGACAACAGCGGTTGAAACACCAGTTGTTTCAACAGTTGTTAGTTAACCATCCACCACTTTCCAATTCCCTTCCCAAGCTATACTCATTCCTATTTTCAAATCTCCAACAAAAACCCCTTCTCCTAAAAATGTTTACACAAGAAAAAGAGAGTTTCAGGTGAATGATGATGATATCCCTGCACCTACTCCTATATCATCTTCACCCTTCATTCAAACCAACCCTGAACCATTCAATCCTCCACCATCACCAATATCCAATCCACTTGTTGAACCACAAACACCTGAAGGACAAGATCTTTCAAGAACCATCCCATTGGCAATAAATTATCCTCTGGAATTGCAAGTAGTGAAAGATGAAATGAGGCAATTCTACACAGGGGATGATCCAGCTAAAAGAAAGTTCCCATCCCCTCATGGTTTCAGACCTCCAAAGAACAAGGAAGAGTATCTGAAACTCAAAGTCAGGAAAGCTGAATATGCTGCTAAGTATGATGGTTTAAGGCAAGGTGATAACAACATCTCAAGTCGAATGCAGCATGGGCTTTGTAAAGTCAAGAAATTGGAAGACTATGCAAGAGACTTAAGCAAAGAGATGTCAAACTTACCACTAAATGTTGATCTATAGAAGAAGCTGAGGAAAGATCTCTTAGAGCTTATTATGAGAGATAAATTTTATCCTGCCAAAGTTGAACAATTTAAAGACTGGCCACTCATAGCTCTCAAAGCTGAAATCAACAGAATAGAAAGAGTAAAGAATGATCCTTAGATGAAGAGGTCTGCACCAGAATGGAACAAGTATAAGAAGACCATTGTAGAACTTACCTTAGAAAAAAAGAGGAAGAAAGCTGAGTTGGTTGCAGCTAAGTATGGATCAGCAAAGACCATCTCAAAATGGTCCAGGCAGTATACTGATATGGTTTATGATAAGCTGGAGAAACTAAGAGAGACAGATCCTACAGCACCAAAGAAACCAGCAAACAAGAGCAAAACCACTAATAAGCCAAAGCAGCAGACCCTCTCTCTGAAAACACTGTTCACATCATCCGACTTATCCACCATTATCTTAGATCAAAGAAAAAGACAAAAGCAGATAGATGAGGAAGATGCAAAGAGAGAAGCTGAAATCATGAAAGAGGCCATCAAGCAAATGATTGGAGATGATTCTGCTTCACTAAAGCAACAAGAAACTGTCAAAAGATTGTTGAGCAGGCCTCCATCATCAAACTCATCACAAATAAAATCTCATCCTAGAAATGCATTGAACTCAAAAATACTAAAGTGGAAGTCTGATAAAAAGACCCATGCATTGACTTTGCTCAAGTCAAATGGAAGAGTTGAACACATTTCAAGGGAGGATGCATTAGGTCTGAATGCAGCTAACCTCCTAGATCTTTTAGACCTTTAACTCTGCAGGGATGAAGATGATGAAGATTCCCTCAACTTTGAGTTGCAATTCAAAGTCCAAGTTAGGGAAAAACTAATGAGAGAATAAAGATCAAGAATAAGGAAGTGTTTTGGCATCATCTATTCTAGGGGGAGATTGTTGGCCCATGCAATCAAGCCCAGAAGAACAGATGATATGAAAAGCCAAAACTGGTTCTCACCAGTTGATCACAATAAGCAGTACATGTCCTAGATTTTCCCCAATGACAGTGGTTATCTGTCATCTGATGATTCAAAGTATTGATCTTCATAACAACTGTTAATCAAAGAACAGTTGTGGTATAAAGACTGCTGTCCTAACAACTGATGTCTCTCAAGTACTGATGAAGATTAAAGCACTGCTGACTCAAGGTCTAATCACCCTTTAAAGAAAGCACTGATCTCCAACATCAGTGCTTAGGCAACAACAGTGGGAAGCTGCATCAGTGTTTATGTAATCAGTTGTTTATTGTATCAGTGTTTTGCATGTATCAGTGTTTAGAGTTTGTTAGTCTGTTAGATGTCTCTCTGTCTAGGTGACGTCAGCATTAGATGCTCAGTGGTTTGGATTGTACTATAAATAGAACAGTACCTGTACTGTTCTATTAGCTCCTTTGCACTAGTCATCTTGTACGAGTAAACTAGTGAGCTCAGACTGAGGGGGAGTTTAGTGTTCATGCATGCATAGTTGAACTTTTGTAATTCATACAATCTTTTGACTAATGAAATCATGTATGATGAAAACTATTCTTCTTTGATTGTGTTATAAATTTTATTTCCATTTCCGCTGCACATCATTCTCTGTTTCATCTTCCAATTCTGTTAAACAACACAATCTAAAGAAACTCAGATCCTAACAAGCGATTAACGATATCTTACCCTTCCAGTTACTACACGTCTCTAATCGATTGAAACATTTGAGACTTTGGCGAGATTGAAAATCGAGGAATGGGACTTAATCGACAAGATGCGAGTTTCACCCCTAATTTGACGATTTTGTACCCAAATGTGGTTAGTACTCGTTGGGTCAAAATCAAATTTTGTGCCACAACCCACGATCCCTTATCTATCCCGGGAAAGGGCGGACGCGAACTCAGAGTTTCGGTGGTATCAGCTGGTTAATTTGGCAGCGGAAATTACATCAGGACCGTAGTTAGGAAATGTTTATCAGAGTAAAACCACCATATTTAATATTAATAATTACATGGGTAAACCCAAGTTTCTTATTACAATACGTTTACAGGGATAAACCCTATTTTATTGAATTTAAAACATCGTCTTTTAGGTAACTTTTATAGCCACATTTTTCCCAAGCCTACAGTGCTCTTTAGCTGGCTTTTTACTAATTGGCTGTCACATTGTGTTACCTGAAACGCGTTTTAAAAACATTTGTCAGTGGGAAATACTGGTGAGTGAATCCCAGTTTAATCAAGAAACATTTTATCAATTAAAACAGTATTGAGAGCGATCACATTGTTTATTTCTACACAATTACTTATTCAGTACTGTCAATCCTGACTGGTGGGTCATATTACACATTGGCTAACTCGTTGTCCAATGGTAACGTATTGTCGTCCCGACTTACTACTCACAGTGTAGTAAATTTTGTATACAAAACCCCAACATACCGGTAGTAATTGAAGAACTACAAAGACTCAATCACCGCTTAATCACATTGTAAAACATTTAAGGTTTTGTAAAACAGTTCACAAAAAGGTTTACAAAAAGAGGATAAACTCACATTGCTATCTTAGACTTCGCGTAAGGGTTTCCTGGGAATAATCTATAATTTATACAAATGTACATTGGTTAGTATCATAACCCTTTGAAAATATTAATGATACCCTCCCCGAGACGGCATTCCAACAACTATGTCGGGCAGAACCACGACAGTTGTTACGGAACCCTAAATCAATCGGGCAGCGTATCTATTACGAAACTGGGGTTATAATACTTACAACGGGGCAGAACCTTGCTAATTAGGGGGTATAATACCCGTGTATTATAAGCCTACTATCAGAATTTGAGATACAGAAACGTTTGTGAATGAAATGAAATGAAATCTGATGCTTTCTATTTATACTTGTTGAACTGGACTCTCACGCGTACACTTAACATAGATCTTACGCGGCCCGTCTTAACTTAAGAAAACTAACGAAATCAGGTTCTAACCTTGATACCTCCCGCGTAAGGATTGGGGTGGGTCTACGCGGCCCGCCTCAGCCCTAGATTTTAATTTTTTTATTTATTTTTAATACTATTTCATGTATTTTGGGCTCGGTTTTCACATACAGGGTGTATTTAAAGATATATTGGGACAATTTAAAATATACTAGGGCGTCGGAAATATTATGAGGGTGTTGGTTTTACCGAGGGTTGTTACATTCTCCCCACCTTGTTTTAGAGCTCGTCCTCGAGATCTACTGGAACAAATGCGGATATTTTCGTTGCATTTCAGATTCAAGCTCCCAAGTATATTCAGGTCCTCTTTTGGAGTCCCACTTCACTTTGACCAGAACTAATCTCTTATGCTTGAGATTCTTGACTTTTCTGTCTTCAATCTGTAGAGGCCTTTCTACAAACTTGAGTTATTCATTTACCTCTATATCCTTAAGAGGTACTATCAGTGATTCATCAGCTAAGCACTTTTTGAGATTAGATACATGAAATACGTCATGTATTCCTGCCATTTCTTCTGGCAGTTTTAGCTGATAGGCTACAGGTCCTATTCTTCTAATAATCTCAAAAGGTCCAACACACTTGGGACTTAGCTTTCCCTTTTTTTATGAATCTTACTATTCCTTTCCAATGAGAGACTTTAATAATACTTTATCTCCTATTTGAAATTCCAATGGTTTGCGTCGGTTATCGGCATATCTCTTATGTCGGTCACGTGCTGCTTTCAGTCGTTCCTTGACTTGAATAATCTTGTCGGTTGTTTCTTGTACTATCTCAGGTCCAGATAGTTGCTTTTACCCAATTTCTGCCAAACAGACTAGCGTTCGGCACTTACGTCCATAAAGTACTTCGAAAGGTGCAGCATTGATACTAGTGTGATAACTGTTATTATAAGAAAATTCTATTAACGGTAAGTGATCATCCTAATTACCTCCAAAATCAATTATACAAGCTCTAAGCATGTCCTCCATTGTTTGAATTGTTCTTTCGCTTTGTCCACCTGTTTGAGGGTGATAAGTTGTGCTTAATTTTAACTTGGTTCCCGTTGCCTTTTGGAAACTTGACCAAAAATGAAAGGTAAATCGGCTATCTCTATCAGAAACAATTGATAAAGGAATGTCATGTAAAGAAACAATTTCATTTACATACAACTTAGCTAACTATTCCATACTGAATGTTTCTTTCATTGGTAGAAAATGAGCTGACTTGGTTAGCCTATCTACAATCACCCATATTGTATCATTTCCTTTCTTAGTTTTGGGTAATTTAGTAACAAAATCCATTGTTATCAATTCCCACTTCCACACCGGCATTTCTAATTGTTGTAGAAATCCTGAGGGTTTCTTGTGTTCAGCTTTGACTTGTGAACAAGTTAAACATTTAGAAACATAGGTTGCTATGTCCTTCTTCATTCCTATCCACCAGAAATTTTTCCTTAAATCCTGGTACATTTTATCATTTTCTTGGTGCATCGTATACTTGGACTTATGGGCTTCTTCTAAAATACGATGACGTAGGTTTCCTAATTTAGGAATCCACAACCTCTTTTTATGGAATCTCCAAATTCCATCTGTTCCTTGTTCTAATTCTTTTAGCATACCTTTTAACTTTTCAGTATCTTCCTTGATTACTGATTCTTGTGCTTCTCTTATTTGATCATTTAAATCTACTTGCAGATTTAATTTAAGAGAACGTACCCTTTTTGGCTTTTCATAATACTTTCGACTTAAATCATCTGCTACTACATTTGATTTTCCTTCATGATACTGGATATCACATTCATAGTCACTAAGCATCTCCATCCAGCGTCTTTGTCTCATATTCAACTCCTTTTGCTTAAAAATATACCTTAAACTCTTATGATCAGTGAATATGGTAAACTTACTACCATAAAGGTAATGTCTCCAAATCTTAAGAGCAAAAATTATAGCTCCTAACTCTAAATCATGAGTTGAATAATTCTCTTTATGATTCTTAAGTTGTCTAGATGCGTAAGCTATAACCTTTTGACGTTGCATTAATACGCATCCATAACCTAATTTAGAAGCGTCACAATAGACTATAAAGTCTTCAGCTCCTTCTGGTAACGCTAGTATGGGTGTATGGGTTAATTTATGCTTAAGGATTCTAAATGCTTCTTCTTGTTTTAATCCCCATTCAAACTTAACAGATTTACAGGTTAGCTTAGTTAAAGGAATGGCTATTCTAGAAAAATCTTGAATAAATCTTCTATAATAACCGGCCAATCCTAAGAAACTTCTAACCTCGGTTGATGACTCAGGGGTTTTCCATTTAGTAATTGCCTCGATCTTTGTGGGTTCCACATGAATTCCTTCATGATTAACTAAATGTCCAAGAAATTGTACATGTTCTAACCAAAATTCGCACTTAGAAAATTTAGCATAAAGCTTTTCCTTTCTTAATAGACTTAAAAGTGCGTGCAAATGCTTTGCATGATCCTCTTTATTCTGAGAGTAAATGAGAATATCATCTATGAAGACGATTATGAATTTATCCAAATATGGCTTACATATTTGGTTCATCATGTCCATAAATGCAGCTGGGGCATTGGTTAAACCAAATGGCATGACAGTAAATTCATAATGACCATACCTTGTTCTAAATGCGGTTTTAGGAATATCCTCTTCCTGTACCTTTAATTGATGATATCCTGACCTTAAATCGATTTTAGAGAAAAATCGACCTCCTTGTAGTTGATCAAACAGATCATTGATTCTCGGTAATGGGTACCTATTCTTAATTGTAACCTTGTTTAATTCACGGTAGTCAATACACATACGCATTGATCCGTCTTTCTTTTTAACAAACAGTATTGGCGCTCCCCATGGCGATGAGCTTGGCTGTATAAATCCTTTTTCTAACAATTCGTCTAATTGTTTCTTCAGTTCCTGTGTTTCAGTGGGTGCCAAACGATAGGGTGCTTTGGCAATTGGTGATGTTCCTGGTATTAAATGGATTCTAAATTCAACTTCCCTATCTGGAGGTTGTCCTGGCAATTCTTCTGGAAATAAATCTGAAAACTGAGATACTGCTGGAATATCTTTTAAATCCTTTTCTTTATTGTTAGTGATTATGGAAATCAAATACACTATATAACCTTTTCTTATATAACTTGCAGTTTTCATCACAGAGATGAATTTTATAGTTCTAGATGGTTTATCTCCTTTAATTGTGATCGTTTTACCTTTTGGTGAATTTACTTGGATTGACTTTTGATCACATAAAATACTAGCTTGATTGGTTAATAACCAATTCATTCCTAAAACAACATCAAATCCTGCTAGATTCATGGGATAAAGGTTTGCAATAAATTTCTGATTTAAAATTTCTATGCTTGCTCCCTACAAGATTTCAGAAATCCTAACAGTTCCGCCATTTGCTGTCTCTACTAAGCATTCTCGTGGTAGTTTAGTTAATGATTGATTTAGGAATTTGCAAAATGATGTATTAATAAAACTTTGGTTTGCACAAGAGTCAAATAATACTTTAGCAAAAATATCATTAACTAAAAATGTACCAGCGATGACATCTGGAATCATTTTGGCTTCATCTGCAGTTAGAACAAATGCTCTAGCATTTTGAGTATTCTTGTTGTTTGTAGCTGGGGCTAATTTTGGGCAATTAAGCTTGATATGACCTAGTTCTCTGCAGTTGTAACATATCCTGTTGTTAACTTTCTTCCTGCAGTTTTCTTCCTTGTGTCCCGATATTTTGCAAAAGTTACAGTATATACAGCATTTTCCTGAATGCTTTCTTTTGCAATTCTTACAGTAAGGTGTAAAGGTAGAACCTATATTTTTCCCACGATTAAAATTTCCAGAATGAAATTCTTGTGTGAGTTTCTGGGTTAGGTTTCTCCTTTGATCCTCCTCTCGGGTACGGACTAATTCATCTGTCAAGGTATTTGCTAGTTCTACAGCTTCTTCTATGGTTTGAGGTCTAGCTGCCTTGACTACGTGTCTTATTTCCCCAGTTAATCCCCAGATATAACGGGAGATTAATACTGGTTCAGGTGAAGCAAGAGTTGGCACTATTCTAGCATATTCGAAGAATATTTTAGTGTATCCCTTACTATCCACACCAGTCATCCTAAGGTTTAGGAATTTGTTTGCTATCTGTTCATTCTCATTAGGTGGGCAGAATTTCCTTTCTACCTTGTTCTTAAATTCTTCTCATTCCATATTGTACGTTCTATCACTTCCTCTTGATTGGAGGATAGTGTTCCACCATTCTAGTGCTGAATTCTTAAACAGATTAGAAGCAAACAATATCTTATCTTCTTCAGCACATTTGCTTATTCTTAAGATTGCCTCAGTTTTCTCTATCCAGCGTAGGGTTGCAATGGCCCCTTCGTTGCCCAAGAATTCCATTGGTTTACAAGACTAGAATTCTTTATAAGAACAACCGTAAGACACGGTTCTTCTCCTTTTGGGAATAGGCATTTGAAGTACGGGTCCATTGTTCACGCTGTTTTCGGGTTTGATTGGTCGCTTACTGTTATGCTTACTTTTATTATTCGCTTCTTGAATAGTTTGAATAATAAATGGCATTGCATCTATGATTTCTTGTGCCACTATATGTTGAACGGCACTATTATCCATTTGGTTTCCATTGTTATTGATGCTTGGATTCTCATTAACCACGTTAATGTTACTCTGGTTATCATTATTCAGATTTCCTTGATTTCCTTCATCAGCCATCTGAATGTTAAACATTTATCCCATATTAATATCGCAAGATAATATTTAATATAGTTAATCACATGACACGCAATCTAGCCAAAAACGTAGATCATTGCTACTTTTACTCTATTTCCATATACTATTACAAACTAGTACTGAAATAAAAATTACAATACCAACAGAAATAGAATCATACTAATAGGAATATGCATCCGTACACACATATTTTATTTTATTTTTATTTTATTTTATTATATTATATTATTATTACTATTATCGTTTCCTTCATCACATAGGATATGGATTTATCCAAAAATCCATATTGCGCTCATCGTATTTCCATACGAGACGCTCTCCCACCTGACACATTCTCTCACTGCTTTCTAAAATTTCCTCCCCAAAAGTCCTAAGTTCTTGTACGTTTTCTGCACTCATTGGGGGTGCAGGTTCTAGGACTGGGTTCGGAATCTGGGGTGCGGGTTCCTGATATGGGGGTGAAAGTGCCTGAAATCGGTAAGGATCTTCTAAGATCTCCCTAATATATTCATCGTGGTAATAGGGATCTAAAGGGTCCATACCTGGATAGGCTCCTATGTTTTGTATGGGTGTGTTTTCATGTATCGGGTAACGTTGCACAAAATCCCTATTATCGTCCCACCAGGGGTTGTAATTTGGGTCTAGGGGGTTTAGTGCAGGTACCCTAGGGATTTCTTCTGGGTTGAAATCATGCATCTCCACTTGGTTTTCAGGGTTTTCTATCTCCATGGGTTGGTCTGGGATTTGTGGTTGTGGGGCTACTAGTTGTTCCAGACATGGGTCAGCAGCAGTTGTAGCTAGGATATGGAAATTAGCTAGGCTTCTATTAAGCATATCATGTGTATGGGCATCTGACTTTAGCTTAGCGGCTGCTAAAACTCTTGGCTATTGCAACTTTCGCATTCTTTTCCTACGTGCAAAGGCTTCCTTACTGAACCATCCTCGTTTCTTATGAGGGAATGGCTCTTCTGACTGAGCTTTAAAAGCAAACATCCATTCTTCTTGATCAGCAGAATACCCAGAAAGGGCAGGCTGTGAAGAGGTACCTTCACTCCTAGCTGAATCAAACAACTGATGACTCATGTCTGAGGGTCCTTGATCCCTCATACTGTAAACTAACAAATAGTCAAATAACACATAACAAATAAATACAGTTATGCACGTATTTCCGTAATTTATTTCCTAACACAAAATTTAGAATTCAAGTGTCAGCAGAACACTTCTTTGGCTCAGACCAGTGGCTAGGCTCGGATACCACCTTCTGTCGCAACCCCCGATCCCTTATCTATCCCGGGAACGGGCGGACGCGAACTCAGAGTTTCGGTGGTATCAGCTGGTTAATTTGGCAGCGGAAATTAAATCAGGACTGTAGTTAGGAAATGTTTATCAGAGTAAAACCACCATATCTAATATTAATAATCACATGGGTAAACCCAAGTTTCTTATTACAATACGTTTACAGGGATAAACCCTATTTTATTGAATTTAAAACATCGTCTTTTAGGTAACTTTTATAGCCACATTTTTCCCAAGCCTTCAGTGCTCTTCAGCTGGCTTTTTACTAATTGGCTGTCACATTGTGTTACCTGAAACGCGTTTTAAAAACATTTGACAGTGGGAAATACTGGTGAGTGAATCCCAGTTTAATCAAGAAACATTTTATCAATTAAAACAGTATTGAGAGCGATCACATTGTTTATTTCTACACAATTACTCATTCAGTACTGCCAATCCTGACTAGTGGGTCATATTACACATTGGCTAACTCGTTGTCCAATGGTAACGTATTGTCGTCCCGACTTACTACTCACAGTGTAGTAAATTTTGTATACAAAACCCCAACATACCGGCAGTAATTGAAGAACTACAAAGACTTAATCACCACTTAATCACATTGCAAAACATTTAAGGTTTTGTAAAACAGTTCACAAAAAGGTTTACAAAAAGAGGATAATCTCACATTGCTATCTTAGACTTCGCGTAAGGGTTTCCTGAGAATAATCTATAATTTATACAAGTGTACATTGGTTAGTATCATAACACTTTGAAAATATTAATGATACCCTCCCCGAGACGGCATTCCAACAACTACGTCGGGCAGAACCACGACAGTTGTTACGGAACCCTAAATCAATCGGGCAGCGTATCTATTACGAAACTGGGGTTATAATACTTACAACGGGGCAGAACCTTGCTAATTAGGGAGTATAATACCCGTGTATTATAAGCCTACTATCAGAATTTGAGATACAGAAACGTTTGTGAACGAATTGAAATGAAATCCGATGCCTTCTATTTATACTTGCTGAACTGGACTCTCACGCGGCCCGCGTGAAAGATAGGGGGGCTTACGCGGCCCGCGTCGTAGCCGGGTAGGGTTTAGGTGATCCAGGTCATCGCCTAGACTCGCCACGATGTCGACACGTGTCAGCCTCTGATATTGCCATGTTATTGATCTCTCGCGGCCCGCGTACACTTAACATAGATCTTACGCGGCCCGTCTTAACTTAAGAAAACTAACGAAATCAGGTTCTAACCTTGATACCGCCCGCGTAAGGATTGGGGTGGTTCTACGCGGCCCGCCTCAGCCCTAGATTTTAATTTTTTTATTTATTTTTAATACTATTTCATGTATTTTAGGCTCGGTTTTCACATACAGGGTGTATTTAAAGATATATTGGGACAATTTAAAATATACTAGGGCGTCAGAAATATTATGAGGGTGTTGGTTTTACTGAGGGTTGTTACATTTTGACACTTTGACGAGGGTCCACTAGAGTTTGAAATGGAAATTACCATTAAGATGTGGATTTCACTCCTAACTTAATGGTGTATTTCGTACAAAAATAGAATCAAGCGGAATGAGAGTCGTTTACCAAATTGGGGGTTTCACGCCTATTTTGATAAATTCGTCTCGTTTTTGTTACGAGTGTCTTCAATTGTTCAAAAGTGTATTGTGTTAGCCTTAGGAATGGCAAGTAAGTTTAAGAGACCAAAGAAGAAGAAATAAGAAGCAAATAAGGTACAATGCATGAAGTTTTAAACGACAAATAAGAATCAAGTTCTTAAAACTATAGACTAGGGCAAAGCATTCCTACTTTTCTTAATTCCTTATAGTTATGGCTCTGATACCAATCTGTCACACCCCAACCGATGGCGGAAACATAGGGATGAGACGAACAAATTACTCAAAACTTCATAACACTATGTGACAATATAAATTAAATTCAAATTTCATTACAATAAAATTAAATTGTCATAAAAGATTCAAATAAAAGAACAACATTGTCTCAAAAACATAACATCAAAATGATATATTAATCTAGGTGTGTATCTAAGTCCACCTAAATTGCATTTCTTCTCAACATCATCTCATCAATCAACCATCAACATGTATTAAAATATATCAACAATAGTTGGCGAGTATACAAGTTTTGTTACATAGCGTAATATAAAATAAAATTGTTTAAAGTCTCATATCCAACATGAATAACATATATACAAGTTACAAGCATGCTGAAACGGTGTACTATATGTTCAAACCCAAGATTCCAATGCGCTAATTTTGCCTATCCCAATAGAGTAGCGGGAGGTTAACATGTTTAACTTAACAATACCCCAAGTTTCGTGGGCGGTGCGTTAATCCTATAGCGCTATAATTTTTAAGGTAAGCTAGCAAAGTTAATTAAGCATATATCGACACAAATAGTTTATATAGCATACAAGTCTAACAAGCATCATATAGTTTCATGTTAAGCATGGATAGACGTTAAAATAGTTTCATGTGAAGTGTATTTTGTATAACATACATGTTGCACCCAAAAGTGATAAAAAAGGAAAACGGGATCGAGTATACTCACAGTTTTGCAAGCTTCCTACTTGATATCTCGCGAATGTTTGGTTAATTAGAGTGGAGCACCTTGTCCTTCTACACGAAGAAACATAGGTGGGTGAGTATGGAGAGTTTAATGGAAGATTTAAGGTTCGGCGTTTAAAATACATGAAAGTATACATATGAAGAAAATAATCATCTAGCACACATGACACTTGTTCTTGACACTATGAAACTCGAAAGAGTTTAAATGTTTTCATGGGACAAAAGCCCATTAGAATCGTGACAAGCATTATGGTTCTTAGATGATGCAACCTACTATCTTGACAAATGACAACTAGTTCATCATCAAGAATTTGGTTATTTGAATATATTATATAAGTTATATAGTTGTCATATAAGTCAAACATGAGGTAGGAGGATGAATCTCACATTTAGGAACCTCTTTGTATTTCACATAAGTCATGCATGAGGTAGGAAGAACAAGTCTTCAATTTAGGTACCTCTTGAGTGTTCACCACTACACTTGTTGTTATAAACAATCAAGGAGGGTCATAAACATACAATAAAGAATAAGTTAACTACAACTAATATAAGAAATCATCAAGTAATGTGTGGATTTTTAAGTAGGATAGCCCAAGATAGCCCTATAATCACACAAACATCAAGCCTTAAGCTTGTTCATTACTTGTGGGTTAAAACCCTAAACAAAACAGAAAGTTTATGAGGTTTACACATCTGATTTTACATGTCTCAACCTTGTTTTTAAGCCCAACTAACCATAGATGTGATTATGAGCATAAGGACATAGGAATGAGATGAGAATACTCAAGTTCAAGTAAGTTTAACAAAGTTTAAATCAAAACATAAAGTTTGTATCACTTTGGAGCCTATTTTGGTGATGTTCCAAGCCTTGGTTTTCCATGGAAAACCTGTGGAAACATCCCTTAGGTTGTTCCAAGTGATTTGGAAAAAGAATCAAAGGAAAAGACTAAGAAATGAAAAAGTTATGCATACTTAAACAAGTTGTGATGAATCTGTCTAAGTTCTTGATTTCTAGCAGATTGAGAGTGATTTGAAAGTTAAACTTGAGAGTTATAAAGTGGAAAATGTGTGGAAGATAGTTGGCTTTTATAGGGAAGTGATTAGGGTAGTTGGTTGTGAGTATTTAAGACAAGAAACACACTTAAACAACCAATAAAACACATCCAACCCGCCAATAAACGAGCTGGAATAAGTCTGGTCCCGGATCGAAGGCCTCGCGGGCCGCGAAGCAAGTGGAGGTGGCGGGTCGCGGCCGGTGAGCCGCACACCTTCTGTATCTAGTTTGAATTTTATACAAAATGCACCCCTAGACTATCATTTATGCATTTTTAAGTGTAGTTTAGGGTGTTTAAGGCACAATAATCATTCTTAGTGGTGTGTTATGCATGAATCATAAACCAAATATAAAAAAACACACATAAACAAGTATGTATGTCTAGAATAAATGTCGAATTTGCGTAATTCTAGTATATAAGGCATAAGTTTACAAGTTTGTCATATTTTGCATGAAGTATGAACAAAGTACCATACGTTTAATAATTCCAAGCGTATGAACAAGTATAGAATGTGTGTAACATGTTATGTAAAGAAAAAACGAATTTCATTATGATTCAAGTCTTGGATTTTACAACGATTACAAAGAAACGACGAATACAAGAATACAAAGTTTTCAAAAATAGAATTATAAGCGATGGTTTCTAATAATGGAAAGTACGAAGTAGCAGGGCATTACAATAGTTTAGTTGCTTAACGATGGGCTAGCCACCCATAACATGACTTCTAAAACTAAAGTATTTAAAAAAACCTATTTTTACAACAACACTGAAAACTGTGAACTCGCTAAATCTATGATAACACACTACTGCATGCTTTGCAGGTTGTTTGGTACAATTATGGATGGACGTTGCAATCGTCTAGAGTGTGTGGTTCGTAAAGCCTTATGTTTTGTACATTTATTAAATTTATGGTTTTAAGTTTATGATGGGTTTACTTTACTTTTCGATGCTAACTTAAACAGAGTTTGGATGGTTAAACTTTGATCACTAATCAGGTTGATGGTGTTGCTTTTTACAATTTAAATAATTGGTTCAACATGATTAGAGACTGGGTCCTGGTCAGTCGCACGCCTAGCGGTAAAACCGCGCATGTGGAATTTGAGGGTGTGAAAGATTGGTATCAGGGCCATTGGTTATAGTGAACTAGGTTTAAGATATAAAAATATTTTTATGAAAACCAGGCTATAACCATTTTTTGATGGAAACCACAACGATACCACACTCCAGATTGCAAGGATCGTCAAAATTAGATGTCTACATGGTAATTGTATTAATTGGCATTTACTGGTGCATTATATATATATATATATATATATATATATATATATATATATATAGAGAGAGAGAGAGTAGGGATCCTGCGTAAAGTGTGTTTTTCCTAGAAAGTCTAGCAAGCGATCTGGGCCATCTAATGGGTGTGTTTAATGGTTAAGATGAAGTCAATGGCAATCTTGTAATTTTTTAGTTTATTTAATTCATTGTATTAAAAGACTAGGGGCAATTTTGTCAATATATCGTGTTTTAAATCAATTAGATAACCGTCAGTCAAACCCCGTCCCTAATTTCACGCGATTTTCCCCCTCTCTCTCTCCAAACCCATCTTCGAAACCCCATCCATACCAAAAATAACTACAATCATGGAAGAATATAACTTTGGAAAGGATGGAGAGCACCAGATCAAATTAAAACACTTCTCCATCTCCACCATCTCCGAGTTCATCATCACCATTCAAATATTGTTCTTATCATCTCCGTTTTCTTGACGATGTGTTTTAATAGCAAGCAGATTCATACAGTTGTGGTTTAGCAGCAAGCAGATTCATACAGCTGTGTTTTAGCATTCAGATTCATACAGTTGTGTTTTAACAGCAAGCAGATTCATACAGTTGTGTTTTAGCATTCAGATTCATACAGTTGTGTTTTAACAGCAAGCAGATTCATACAGTTGTGTTTTAGCATTCAGATTCATACAGTTGTGTTTTAACAGCAAGCAGATTCATACAATTGTGTTTTAACAGCAAGCAGATTCATACAGTTTTGTTTTAACAGCAAGCAAATTCATACAGTTGTGTTTTAGCATTCAGATTCATACAGTTGTGTTTTAACAGCAAGCATATTCATACAGTTGTGTTTTAGCATTCAGATTCATACAGTTGTGTTTTAACAGCAAAGCAGATTCATACAGTTGTGTTTCAGCATTCAGATTCATACAGTTGTGTTTTAACAGCAAGCAGATTCATACCCTGTGTTTTACCATCTTTATATTGTGGAATCTATAAAAAAATTGACTTTAGCCCTGTAAAGTGTTAAAACACAGCACCAAGAATATGTTGATAATTTCCAGTAATCTTCTTAACAATGGAATATGCGATTGGTTTAGATTTTGAAAACAAATTATTCAGAAAATCATGGAGAAAAACGGTTACAAAATATGGACATGGATAGTTAGTTAATGAAGATAAATTCAAAAAATAAAAATAGAATGTGAAAGTACACAATTGCCCTTCTAGTTAAAAATCTTCAATGCCACATATCGCATTCTGATTGCGTCCTAGACTTTCTAGGAAAAAACCCACTTTCTACCCAACTCCTACTATATATACATATATATATATATATATACATATATATATACATATATATACATATATATGTCTTCAGCACTGTGGTTCGTGCATAAACTAAAACATGTGAACATGATATAGGTAAGAATGAATTCCCCTGACTCAAATTCGAAACCATAACACGCTAAGGGCAAGGAACTAGTCGTTCCTAATTCACCCCCACGAGTATCCTAATCTTACCCTTGGGCTAGAATGAACCGACGAGAGAAACATTTACCCGAGATACCTACTTATGAGGAGCCTGCTACGGGTTCTAGAAATGAGCCACGAGAGCAAAACACCAAAGGGGAGTCATCCCAGATTCAAGTGTTATTAGGAAGACAAGTTGTTATGACATAGCAGCACAACAACTTGGTCACCTACACGAGGCAACTACAGACACTAGTGCTCGGAATGCGAAATAGTCTGCAACACGCTCAAGCCCAAATCCAAGAGTTAAAAGCAAAACGCGAAGCATCTAATGAAGTTGATGAGGAGGAGAACCGGATGAAGATCCGGGGGAGGAGCCGGATGTGGGCAACACTGAAGGATCTGTTTCACCTCCTGTCGGCGATGAGGACGGACGACATCATTTACTCCCTTTTCGTTTACGTATTTCTTTCTCTTTAACTTAGATAGGGAGGCTTGTTTCCCCATTCGACCGATGAATTTGAGTTTAATTACTTGAATAGAATGTTATTGTGTTGACGCAATATATATCCAGGTTGATTATTGAAATATCGAATGTTTTAGTTATATCCACACTGTTCTCTTTCTTGTTTGCTTGCATCGAGTATGAAAAGTATACGCGGTGTATATTTTTCTCATGGCTGTATTAACAACCATATCGTAATCCCCATCGATCACAAGGCTACCCCCATTACCTTGTTATGTGTTTAATTCTTAGTCCAACTTAATTTATACCTTAGCATACCCAACTCAGCAAATGGATGTCTCCTAATGATTCGGTGGTCTTAGGGACATTGGAGGATAGAGATACGGATTAGCCAACCCATACATGAACGCAATGATCTAAACATTTACCTTACCCCTTACATTGCAAGAGTCGTTATTCCATGATAGTTTTTCTTGTTATGTGGATCTTTTCACTTGCCTTTGTACCGGCCGATGTTTATTGTTTAATGCGATGTCTAATTTATATTATTGACTTAGACAAATCCATCATTCCTTTATCACGGTGAAACTACAGGCTTGCTTCGCCATGCAGAAACCCTAATAAGATTTCATTCTAGCATAGAGAATTTGGTAAGCACGACTTTTGATCATTGGTGATCACTTCTTGAACCCTGAAGATGGTGATGTGTTGTTGATACGATCATACCATTTTGAACTGGTTTTCGTATCCTCGCGTTGGAACTTCTTGACGACACATGCGCTATTTCGAATTCGTCCGCACGACTTATGACAACCCTTTTGAATTTGGTAGCTTACCGACTTGACAATCGCAAACTCATTTAAGTTCATGGGTCAAGGTGAATTATTCCTCCTTCACACACGGCCTAGCTCAAAGACTTGGACAGACATTTCAGTGAACCTTAACACTACAAACTCGTGCAACAACCATTCTTCTCTGGTTAATTCTTGTTGTGCCAACACCATCGACGTAACACTTTTATCGGCGAATAACGTTATTTATTTCTATTTTTATACCACTTGCGTACGACCAACTACACTCTTAACATCGGATAAACCCTTACTACTGATCCTAAAACATTTATGTATTGCATAAAGTTGAACTCATCGATTACAGCTACACTTTAGAATGTTTTCATGTCTTATTATGTTATGCTTCATGAATGCTATAATTCTTGTCTCACGCTATTCTGTGAATCCTCACTTGGTTGAATTACCCTCTACGAATGTCACTCGAGAAGCAATAAGCCATGGATACCTCAGGGAAGAAGATATCTCAAAGACTGCCTTCAGAACTCGATACGACCATTACGAGTTCCTGGTCACGCTGTTCGGATTAACCAATGCACTTGTGGTCCTCATGGAGCTCATGAACCATGTGTGTAAACGCTACTTTGACAAATTCATCATTGTTTTCATTGACGACATCCCACATTGGTTGTGAAGGGGAACAAAGGCTTCCTTATAAGGGGCTTGATACATTCACCATCATGTCGCGTTTTAAAACCGTGAGGGGTAGGCGCTGATGGTGTGTTGGCTGCCAAAGCGGATAATATCATGGTGCGGTTACGCTGGCATTCTTTTAGAACTCTTACGAAATGAACAACTCTATTCTAAAATCTCAAACTGCGACTTTTGGCTTTGTGGCGACTTTTGGCTTTGTGAAGTCCATTTCCTCGGTCACGTGGTCAATGAAGTTGGGATTCACATGAATGCAACCATGATCGACGCTATCAAGAACTGGTCTACACCTAGAACTCCAACTGAAATCCACCAATTCTTGGGTCTGGTGGGTTATTATAGTAGATTCATCGAGGGATTCTCGAAGATCGCACAACCCCTTACTACTCTAACTCAAAAGAGTATCACCTACAAGTGGAGTGATACTCAAGAATCTGCGTTCCAACAATTGAAAGAAAATCTCTATAGCGCACCAATTCCATCCCTATCTGAGGGCACTGATGATTGCATTGTCTACTGCGATGCATCCATTCAAGGGCTTGATTGCATGTTGATGCGACGTCAGAAAAGTCATTGTCTACGCGTCTCGACAACTCAAGGTTCATGAAAAGGACTACCCTACCCACGACCTGGAGCTGGGAGCTGTAGTCTTTGTACTTAAGATATGGAGACACTACTTGTACGGTGCCAAGTGCACGATTTACACTGATCACAAGAGTCACCAGCACATACTCGACTAGAAAGAGTTGAACATGCGACAATGTCAGTGGGTCAAACTTCTAAATGACTATGAGTGCGCAATCAAATACCATCAGGGCAAGGCAAACGTTGTAGCCGACGCCCTCAATCGAAAAGAAACCAAACCTAAACGTGTTCGCGCATTACAGCTAACCATCCATTCGAACCTTCCTGAGCAAATTCGCAACGCTCAAATTGAAGCACTAAGGGAGGAAAACCTTCTAGCTGAATCCATGCGGGGCACGGAGAAACAACTTGAACTCAAAGATGATGGCATTCATTACCTCATTGAATGTATATGGATTCCACTCTACGGAAATCTGCGAGAGCTTGTGATGGACGGAGCACACAAGTCTCGATACTCGATACATCCTGGTTCTAACAAGATGTATCACGATTCAAAAGGCATTGTACTGGTGGCCTAGCATGAAAGAAATTTTACAAAGTATGTTAACAAGTGCTTGACATGTGCTAGAGTCAAGATAGAATACCAAAAGCCATCAGGGTTAGTACAATGACCGGAACTACCAATGTGGAAATGGGATCAAATTTCCATGGATTTCATTACCGTTTTACCTAGAATTTAGAGCGGGATCGACACCATTTGGGTGATCATGGACCGCCTAACTAAATTTGCCCACTTCTTTGTGATCAAAGAAACCAACAAATTTACCTAACTTGCTAGCATCTACTTGAAGCAGGTAGTTTCTAGGCACGGAGTGCACATCTCCAATCGTTACCTGCGTTTCACGTCTGCTTTGTGGCAAGCTATGCACAAATCCTTTGGCTCACGTCTAGACATGAGCATCGCCTATCACTAGCAAATGGATGGTCAAATCGAGCACACCATTCAAACCCTTGAAGACGTGCTGCGAGCATATGATGTCGACTTTGATAACAGCTGGGAAGGACACCTACCTCTGGTGGAATTCTCTTATAATGATAGTTACCACACCAGTATTTAGGATGCACCGTTCGAAGCGTTGTGTGGACGGAAATGCCAATCACTTCTTTGTTGGGCTGAAGTGGGAGATAGTCAAATAACTGGCCCTGAACTCGTGCTTGAAACGTCGGAAAAGATTGCCCAAATCAGAAACGAATGGTGGCATCTCGTGATCGTCAGGAGAGCTACGCTGATAAGCATAGGAAACTGTCAGAATTCTAAGTTGGGGACAGGGTGTTGTTAAAAGTTTCAGCTTGGAAAGTTGTTGTCTGTTTTGGAAAACGGGGCACACTAAATCCGCGTTATGTCGGACCATTTGAAATCACGGAAAGAATTGGCACAGTGGCATATAAACTGAACTTACATGAAGAACTCAGCGGTGTGCACAATGTCTTCCACGTGTCGAATCTGAAGAAATGTTTATCAGATGAGACACTCATTGTTCCTTTCAAAGAACTCACGATTGATGATCAGCTCCGTTTCATGGAGGACCCAGTTGAAATCATGGATCGAGAAAGAAAAAAACTCAAGCGCAGCAAGATTCCTATTGTTTGAGTTTGTTGGAACTCAAGACGTAGCCTAGAATTTACTTATGAACGGAGAAATCAGATGATGCGTAAATATCCTCAGTTGTTCAAGAGTAATGCATCCAGTGCTGAAGCTACTACTGAATTTCGGGACAAAATTCCAAATTAACTTGGGGATGATGTGACACCCCACGAAAACGCTCAACTGCACTAATTACTTCAGTGACTGCATGCTAAATTTCAGGACGAAATTTCTTTCAACTTGGGGATGATGTGACAACCCGAACTTTTGAGGTTAGCGTTGTCTTAACTTGTGAACCTTAACTACGTATCATTACTCTTCACGTCCCACTATACGTCGCATTGCACTTTATGTTATACTACTGTCTGAACTTGATTATTTGTGTTAAACGTGGTTATGTTATAAATGGATTGTGTGTGTGCATGTATTAATTAGAAGATGATTAACTACATTTGAAAATCCAATTGTACACCACTTATCTTTTGACGGTGTGTGCGGCCCAATAATACCCAACTTATACACACCTCAGCCGCACACCACTACCTCGGCCAAAACTCCCCAGGCCCAACTGAAAACCCCTCTAAACTCATGTAACTCGGACACATTATATATAAATTCGGACCAACCCCCTATCGTACACCACTTATCAGCCGCACACCACATAAACTTGGAAACACTCCAAACCCTTATAAACTCAGAAAATCTCTCTTGATTTAAACAAATTTGGACTAACCTTGGCCCACATTATAAATTCAGAACTTATAGTTCAATATGTAAACTTGGATACACACATCTCAGCCGCACACCATTGTAAACCTGGACCCATGTGGCTTGTTATACAAACTCGGAACCTACTCTATTCCTCGTGTATAAATACCAACCTAAACCCTAACTCGTCCCACTCCTTACGAATTACTAAAACACTCTCAGCGCTCTCTCTCTCTCTCTCTCTCTCTCTCTCTCTCTCTCTCTCTCTCTCTCTCAGCGACGGCAACCTTCTCCCATTCGGAACTCCATCCCTCTCATTCTAGCACCCTCTCTTGCATCCCATATCTTGGTTAGTGTGTTTATCATTATTTGAATTGAGTATTCTTTGTTGTACTTGGTTGTGTTTATGTTTGTTGATTAATATTGGTATTCATGAGATTAATTATGATCTAGTGTTTACTAGAAATCATGATTCAATATTGCTTTGATCGTATGGATGTTGATTTAATAACTAGGATTTTGTATGATGATAAGATTTTGTAGAATTCTTGTGAGCATAAACTTTTATATATGATCTGGAAGTTGTTCATTATGCTAATCGATGATCTAGGAATTTCTATATATTAGGGTTTTGATGATTTCTAGTGATATTGAATTCCTATATTAGTTTTGGCTATTGGTTATGATGTATTTGATAAACCAAGGTTCATGTAAGCCGAATATAATGCTTCGTAATTCTGATATGTTTGTGTAGACCAATATGCATGGGTTAGGATTATGATTTGATGTGTTGGTATGCTAATTCCATGATAAATAAACCCTAACCCGCTGAGAATATCCAATCATGTTTATATAATGTTGTTTTGATTAGAAAGTGTGCACTGTAGGCTACGGTTGAGAACCGTAGCTTACGGCGGGGTTTAAGTGGTCACTACACACTTATGTGCCGCACACCGTACACCACACCGCACACTCATGTGCCTATGTTGATACCGCACACCCATGTGCCTATATTGATATCGCACACTCACTATTGCTTGTTATGTGAATGAAAATTTGTATCTTTTATTATGAACCTATGTATGACCCCACGTGATTTACGAGCTATGTGATAGTTTCCTTGTGTGCTACTTGTTAGATACGTGTAGAATTTACATGATATATTCATACACAAACTCTAATAATATTGGTAATCATAATAAGATGTGGTTGACCATTCTAGCTCGAGTACTTTAATCTGTCGAGCTAAGCTAAGGTGAGTTCACAACTTTTTAATAAAAGCATGCATCCATGGTTTGGGACAACACACTTATTTCCCTGGTTTGGGAAATACATACGGTACCCCTGGTTTGGGGCTACACGTGCGTTCCTGGATTGGAACCATTGAAACAAACTATCCACTGGAGGTGGACCATACTATCCCTGGATTTGGATCGCCTATTATTCCTGGTTTGGAATACTACTATTTAAATACCGAAAATTATATTTCATATCTTTAGCGGACTAAACGAACTCTATCTAAAAGTCCCCACACATTATACCGATTAGTCGTCGGGTTTGGCGAACTAGGTATTAGTTGATAGCGCTATTAGGTTTGACAAAACTCACACCGTGCTGGGAGCCGGGCGTGAACTCTACCTTGACAACTAGTCAATGATGATAGACATTGACACGAGACACAAACAACTACAACAGTCAACTTTCGGTACCACACAGTTTAGTAGCTTAACGATGGGCTAGCTACCCATGACATGAGGTATAAAACAAAAGTATTTAAACAAACCTATTTTTAAAACAACACTGAAAAAAAAATACTAAAGCATACAACAGTTATATATTTTTATCTTGAAACTAATTCCATACACATGTTAGCTTTGAGCTAAATTAGGTGCACCACCAATATTTGGTTAATTTCATAATTCTTTCGGCTAAGTTCGTTCTAATATAAATCACATTTTTTAGCTTGTTTTATCTAAAAATAATAAAATTTCAGATATGAACTACTTGCCAGTTAAATTGAATAAAAACAATCCTAGAGTTAGTTAAATTGAATAAAAACAATTCTAAAGTTACTAAAACAATATAAATATTTATATAAACGCATTCAACGTTTTTAGTATTTAATTGAAACTCATATTCAAAAATCTCATGCTGGCGACAAAATAACATGGTTAAAAGATAAATGAAAACGAATTTGTAGAAAATAAAAAGAAAAGAAAGTATGAAAACCACTTTTGAGCTTTTTAATTAAAATAAGGCCCATTCTATACACACCCGCCTATTACTAACCACACCCCCCCTTATGAGAGGAAACTGTCGGTCCTACGCAGGCCCCACCTGTAAGTTATGTGAGAAGAGGGGGGTGTAGATAGTAATAGGGGGGTGTGTATAGTAGTGCCCTAAAATAAACATAATATGAATATATTAAAAGAGAGCAAGTGTGCGCTAAAAGCAAAAAATAACAAAACATATGTTGTTAACACAAAAGTACAAAAATATCCAGTAGCGTTTAGGTTGTTTTTTAGTATGTAGTTAAAACACAAAACGACGTAGCTTTTACGCTGTTATTCAGTTTATTTAGTTCCTTTTGGTTGTCTTTTAGTATATATAATACATGAGTGTTTTTTGTCTTTCATTGAAACTCATTGGTTGTCTTTTAGTATATATAATACATGAGTGTTTTTTGTCTTTCATTGAAACTCATATTCAAAAATCTCATGCTGACAACAAATAACATCGCCCAGGATATATAATATCATGAGTGTTTTTTTATGGGTCATGCTAGCTGCACACGCCCAAAATTATTTTCACACCCCAAAGCGCCGCGCTATAGCCAAAGCGCGGCGCTTCGTTCGACAAAACGTGCTTCGATTGACGTTTGAAACATTCGATACTGTTTGCCAGACATAAAGCTGATTATGATGTTTTGTCGTTAACCCTAAGCGCCGCGCTTTGGCCATAGCGCGGCGCTTCGACCCCAAATTTCACCCATTTTACCTTTTAAAAGCAACCTCAGACAGACACTTCGACCATATACATTTTCATTCACAGACACCACAGACACTTCGATATACATTCACCCATCCGTTGTGTTTCTTCAAAATAACGCGCGGTTTTGCTGTATTAGTTACATCTCTTGAAAAAACGATGTCGTGGTTAAACAACTATATTTTCGGTCAATATTCTGACGAGACAGTTGTTCCTGATTCTTACGAGGGGACCGCTATTTCTGACTCGTATGAGAAACCGGTCTCGTCCAACTTGAGGGAGGCAGAGGTTGTATCTGGCATTCATTATCGTGATAACACGGTGACGCTGGATTTGAATACCCCTGTGGAGGACCCTTACGCACAACAAGGTTATTCGAATTTCGGTTACGGTGGCGAGTACAGCTTTGTACAGCAGGAGTGTGGTCCAAACGACAGTTACGGTTGTCAACAGAGCTTACAAGGTTATTCGAATTTCGGTTACGGTGGCGAGCACAACTTTGAACATCAAGTATATTCGGACCTCGGTGACGATGGTGAGCCGGGAGATGTGTCTGTTGACGAGGAAGGCTGTTACCCGGTTACGTTTTCGTTTGATACGACGCAGACCTTTTCGTCACGTAAAGAGTTGGTGCGTTGGGTACAAGACACGGCAAAAGACAACGGTTACCTCATTATGACTAAGAGGTCGAATAAAAGAGGAGAGAATTACAAGATTTGGTTTCAATGTACTTTTGGTGGGGAGCATAAGAGTATAGCTACACAGAGGAAAACGGGTAGCAAGAAAATAGGCTGCCCGTTCGAGATGATCGGGTTTTCGGAATCATCCGGAAGTGTTTGGAGGATTGAGGTGACGAAGGCGAAGCATAACCACACTCCTATTGAAAACTTAGAGGGTCACGCGTATGCGAGAAGGCTTTCTTCGGAGGATACAAAACTGGTTAAGGAGCTGGCAGAGCAAGACATTCCCAACCAAAGTATCTGGCGAACGCTGACAAAAAACAATCCGGCTAGAAAGCTTATTCCGAAAGATATACACAACGCTGTTCAGAAGATCAACGCCGAAAAAAATGTCGGTAAGTCTCCGATGCAAAAACTTGCAAGCATTCTTCTCGAAAAAAATTACACTTATTACATGCGCACGAATGAGATATCAAACGAAGTTGAAGATGTCTTCTTTGTTCACGAAAGATCATTCAATATGTGGTGTGCCTTCCCGCATGTGCTAATTATTGACGCCACCTACAAAACGAACATGTACAACCTGCCATTTGTTCAGGTCGTAGGCATGACGTCGACAAACAAATCGTTTACGGCTGCTTGTGCGGTAATTTCCGCTAAGAAGTCAGAGAACTACCTATGGGTGTTGCAGAGGATCAAGTCTATGCTGGTAGGATGTATGGAACCGCGTGTGATTTTAACAGACAGGGATTTTGCGCTGATGAACGCGTGTGAACAAGTTTTTCCAAAAGCGCATAAGTATCTTTGTCGGTTCCATATTCAACAAAATATTAATAAGAACAGCAAGAAGAAATTCTCTGACAAGGATTGGAAAGAATTCGTACGTAGTTTTTGGTTATTGTGCGAGTCTACGACCGAGGAAATATACAGGTATAACTTGGAAAACCTTGAAGCACAGCTGAAAGAAGATGACCGTGAACGTAGGTATTTCTTACATAATTATGTTCAAATTTTATATAATAACAAAAACTGACTATTTACGTTTTTTTTAATTTTAGAGGTTTTTGATTATATGAAGAAATCCTGGTTGGATCCGTACCGTGAAAAGTTTGTATCATGCTGGATTAACAAAACTATCAACTTTCACCAAACTACGACCAACAGGGTTGAGGGCATGCATGCAACACTAAAAAGTCACTTTCCAAGTCATCGCAACACACTGGATAAACTTGTACTGTATGTTGATCATGTTGTTGATAGACAATACACCGAGATTAGTACAAGCTTTGAAACAAGCCTCCGAAAAGTGATGACGCACCACAAGAAGCAGCCCATGCTTGCATATATTCTCAGAAAGGTTTCAATATATGCGATTGAGCTTTTGAGTAGGGAACTAAAACGTAAGGAAGACGGGTTGAGAGCCTACGGTGCAAGCTGTGGTTGCCAACTTTTTACCAGCTGTGGTTTGCCATGTGCCTGTCGTTTGGAAAAGTTGGAAAATAAAGGTAATTAATATCTTTGACCTTTCTCGTTATGATTCTGCCACCTAATTTGTTTTCATCCACAGGTCAGCAACTCTGGATCACACACATAGACGTGTTCTGGAAGAAGCTTAACTTCAAGCCTGCAAAGAAAAACATAGAGGATATCGATGTAGACGCGGAATTTGAAAAATTGAAACAAAAGATCGATCCAACACCCCCTCAAGTGAAAAGGAGCTTCTTTGAAAAGTTTCAGCAAATCCTCAATCCAGGGAACAATAACAAAAAACCTCCTGCTGTTCTGAAGAAAACTCGTGGTCGCCCAACATTGAAAACGCAGGAAGAAAGAAAGGTTGAAGCCGCTAGAAAAAGCTCGTACATTCCGTCGGAAGAAACTTGGGTCGAGGCCTCAGATGATCTTCCCCGTCACAGCTCGTACATATCACTCGAAGATTCTAGAAGACAAAAGAATACCAAACCGATCAACCTGCACCCTGATTTCCCGATGATCAAGCTCGGTCCTAAGACGGATATAGCGATCCGCAACTACGCATCTCAGATTCCCGAAGTGATCCATCCATACATCGTTAGAATAAAGGACGTGAAACCAGATGGTCATTGTGGGTTTCGATCGGTGGCTGTTGGGTTAGGAGTGAAACAAAATTCATATTTGATGATCCGGAAACAACTTATAAAGGAGTTACGTACGAATGAATCGCTTTGGAGGCAGTTTTTCGATCCGGAAAACATAGGACATTATGATGCGCTGCTTAGACGGATCAATTTCAAGGGGGTGGGACGAGCAGATATCGAAAATTACATGACGATGCCTGACACGGGGTTTCTTATTGCCCAACGATACGGTGTGATTGTTCACACCTTCGACATGGGTGGGAGCTGTACAATTTTCCCTCTGCTGGGCGGGCCAAACGAAGCTGAGGAACCTCACCTGGTGGTTGCAGTTGTGTTCGTCGACCATGGGCATTTCATACATGTAGAGCTTGGAGGTTGTTATCCAATGCCTCCCCCAAACCCACTCTGGACAGCACACAGAACAGAGCGCGCAGCAGCCTGGCATACATTATACAGGGATCAAATCAACACGTACGAAATGCTTACGTATCGTGCCCCTGACCTTAATGTAACCCCACATGTTCACGATGTAGGTTAAATGTGTTTAATAATAATCACGTTTGTGTTTGTTCATTATCTTCTAGTTACATCACGTTAAAAACCGAATGTCACCGACACGACCCAATCAGATTCAATACGCACTTGTACGACCCAAAATGACCATAGACATCATTGTTTAAATAATATTATTTATTATTTTATATTTAATATCATTTGTTTATTTAATGTTATTTGTTTATTTAATGTTATTTGTTTATTTAATATTATTTGTTTATACAGGTTTGTACACAGAGGCCGAGCTTGATACTGATTTATATACGCAGGCGGTTACGATGATGGACAGGCAGACGCTTATCAGTTTCTGGAGGTCCATTTCCATTAGACCCTTTGGGAGATCCTGGCAAAAGACCACCTCCATTAGAGACCCCTTGTTCCTATACTTGCAGCATGTTATCGCGGCAACTATCGTGCCGCGGGGTGCCAGCAGGGAGAAGGTCAACCTCAGTGACCTTTTCTTTCTATACTGCCTACTGCGCCGCCAGCCCTGCAATCTAGCAGCCTGCCTGGCAGATTACTTTGCCACAGCATACCACCGGCAGCTCCGCGGGTGGGTGCACACTGGCTCATTCATCACCGCCATCGCACGCTCGCTCGGGATCGTGCCCGAGGGAGATCCGCTGCTGTCCGATCCGGTCCCGTCTACCAGGTTGGGCCGCGCGTCAGTTTCTAGCATGCAGATCACCCGTCGCTTTGATGTTGGTCTGAGGTTTAGGGGCGGAGACGGGCTGATTTGGCAGCCGGAGCCGGTGCCGGAGGTCATCCCGGTTGTTATTGAGTTGAGGCCTGGAGTGTTGGCCCCTCCTGCTGAGCAGGCGGCCGCTCGGCAGGATCAGCTACAGGCTCTGGGACTCGATGAGTTCCCGGGCCAGGCTCAGGCTCAGGCTCAGGCTCAGGCTCAGGCTCAGGCTCAGGCTCGGGCTCAGGCTCGGGCTCAGGCTCAGCCTCAGGCTCAGCCTCAGGCTCAGCCTCAGGCTCAGCCTGTATTAGAGGATCCGGCTCAGGAGGAGCATATCGAGGAGATCCAGGTACCACCAGTTCAGCCAGCTCCTGAGCCGCCACAGTACCCGCAGCACGTTTACGCTGACCTGCCTCCGGTAGCGCGTGAGGTGGCTCGGGACTTCGACCGGCGCCTCAGACGCCAGGCCGCACGCCAGGACTGGATCATCGAGACGCTCGTTTCTCTACGAGAGCTCGCTGGGTTGCCTCCACTTCCCCTCCCACCGTCCCCACCGCACGAGGATTAGTATCTTAGTTTGTTTGTATAGTGTTTTGTTATGTATTATGCAGTCAGTTGTACCTTTTTGTTTTGTATGTACAAACTGATATATATATATATATATATATATTGCAGTTAATCTTCTATTTACATCACGTTGGTTTTGGATTGTTTACGTTTAATTCTTATGGTTTTCTGTACAATTTATTTAACGTGTTCGTTTAATTTAACAAAATAAACTAGGTTAACAGTTTATAAAGACGCACTTATATTATATACGTTCTATAAAAATAATGACGTAAAAAGCGTAATTATAAAACAACGTATTATAAAGCCCACCCATTATAAAACTCAAATACAATTTTTTCCTCCAAAAAAACACTACCAAACTAACCCACATCTCACCTATTTCAAAAAAAAATCCCAAAAAAATCAACACAAATTCCAGCCATTTCTTTTTGTCTTTTTGCACACTCAAAGCGCCCCGCTTTGGCCATAGCGGGGCGCTTCGAGTGTGCAAAAAGACTAAGCCCGTGTGCGAATAGACCAGACCTTTTTTATTAACTTAATATATATATAATATTATTTAATTGTTTCTAAGAACTGAGCTCGATAATTATCTATTAGGCTGAGCGGGGCACCCTCGGTGACTCCCTTCGGGGACCAAAGTTGCCGAGCGGTATGGTGCTGCCATCCAAGAGGGGAGCAATTTCGGGGACCAATTTCGGGGAGGAGGCACCGATTTAGGAAGGAGAGAGAAGGTGGGCCACTCTTTTTTTCAACCAATGAAAACTTTTTTTTTAATAAAAAAACAATTCCCCTAAGAGGAGTGCACCCCGTACGTTTTTGGACAAAAGGGAAGTTATAAAGGGGAAATGACATGGCAACGTATGATTGGGTTACAAAAAGTTTCCCCTCACCTCATTAGCGGGGTGCCCCCTTCACCCTTACCTATTATTACCTATGACTACAAAACACATTACTTGTGAAGTAGTGTCAGACAGTTACCTGACATTTCATCATTGGTCGTTACTTTTCTATTTAATTTTTAAACATTTAGATTCGCTGATATACGTGTTCAGCTCCTTTATTTTAAAAAAAAAGCTTTCTTTTTATCGGTTAAGTTTGTTTATATGTGTGTTTAGTTTCTGCTTTAACTTTAGTAGTGTACATGTTTGGTCTCTCTACTTTTTTATTTTAGTACTTGATGGTCGCTTTTTGTATTTTCCTTTTAAACCTTCAACTTCGCTAATATAGGTGTTTAGCCCCTATGTTTTTAGAAAAAAAAAACAAATTCTTGTTGTTGGTTAGCTTTTTTTATATGCGTGTTTAAACTACATGAAGCGGAATAGTGACACTTCCCTGTTGGTCTAGAATAACGACTTTGCCCCATTTAAATTTATAGTTTTAACATTGGTTTTTTTTCTCCTAGCCAAATTATGATTTTGCCCCCAATGTAAAATTGCACTCATGCCATCGCTTTTTTTACTAGGGGTAGTTTTTATTTGTGCTAGGCGGTTGTCTGCCACACACTAGTTTTCCCGAAAAATTACAATTTTGCATATAGTTTAAAATTATAGTCTTTCTATCGTTTTAGTCCTTTTAGCAAAAATACGGTAGTGTTTTGTTTTAATTTGTTGACTCGATGTAAATTTTTTCGAGACCGTGTTATGAGTAGTATATATAGATAACCAAAATAGAGACGTCTATGTTATGAGAGAGAATATCCGTCTTAGTGTCCCGCAACACGGGCGAGGAAAAACTAGTATGAATTCAAATTCAAATTCTTGATGAATAGTAGTTTATAATTGAAAGTGGAGTGAGTTAAATGCCATTTTAGTCCCTATGGTTTTAGTCATTTTGTCTGTTTAGTCTAAAGGTTTCATTTTTAACCTGTGGGTCCAAAAAGGTTTCACCGTTGCCATTTTAGTCCACTGGGTTAACTTTATCCATTTTTTCTATTTACCAGAAGGGCAATTCGGTCATTTTATATGTAATTCAGTTAACTAGAAAGACAATTCGGCCATACAAAATGACCGAATCGCCATTCTCGTTAACAGAAATAATGGATGAAATTAACACAGTGGACTAAAATGGCAACAGTGAAACCTTTTTGGACCCACAGGTTAAAAATGAAACATTTGGACTAAACTGGCAAAATGACCCAAACCACAAGGACTAAAGTGGCATTTAACTCTAAGAGTTTATTATTTTTATTTTTAAGTAATGTTTTGTTTATTGTTTACTTTCATTTTATTAATGGTTTGTTATAGTACTGATACGATATATGCATACGGTATGGAAATCAATACGTGATTTACATCTTCGATGGTATTGTCACTGGCACCGATGTTGTTAGCTACGATACGGTAATGATATGGTGTCAGTTTATTAAAATAAGTTAAAAATAAAAAAGTAGTGTTTCCGACCCCCGATGTTGTTAGTTCGGTTCACTACGGTAGCGCCACAGTATCCATTATCAAACATAAAACCACGAAAATGAATACATACTGATATCAATGTTTTTGGTTTGGTTCAGTACAATATGATAGCGATACAGTGTCTGTTTAGCGAAAGCAAAAACATAAAAAAAGTTGGTATGATATAGATGTTGTTTAGTTGAAATCGGTTCAATTTGATACGACTGCGACACCCGCCACATAGTGCGGGGGAATCTCACTTATATTATTATTATTATTATTATTATTATTATTATTATTATTATTATTATTATTATTATTGTTTTATTTATTTTATTATTTTATATATGAATTCATACCCTTCATAAATAGCAACTCAATTTATAATTAAAGATTTCTGCAGCCAGGTTCATCTGATATAAAAATCTATCCGATCTCTTTGATTGGTTGAGATTTGATATGGTTTCATTGGTTGGATGTGGTGAAATGTACAATTCTTTAAATATATTAAGCCAAATATATTTTTGAGTTAAATGTCATTTTAGTCCCTATGGTTTGGGCTATTTTGCCTGTTTGAGCTATTTTGTCAGTTTAGTCCAAATGTTTCATTTTTAACCTGTGGGTCCAAAAAGGTTTCAGAGTTGCCATTTTAGTCCACTTGGTTAATTTCATCCATTTTTTTCTGTTAACGAGAAGGCCAATTTGGTCATTTTGTATGTAATTCTGCTAACTAAAAGGGCAATTCAGCCATATAAAATGACCGAATTGGCCTTCTCGTTAACAGAAAAAATGGATGAAGTTAACCTAGTGGACTAAAATGACAACTGTGAAACCTTTTTGGGCCCACAGGTTAAAAATGAAACATTTGGACTAAACTGGCAAAATGACCCAAACCACATGGACTAAAATGGCATTTAACTCTATATTTTTTTAAAGGTATGAATTATTCGTGAATGTCGGAAGGTCTAGCATACATTGTTTTAACCGGGTCCGCACTAGAGAGCTCCCTCGCACAATAGATCCTTAATTTAAACCCCTCAATGAGAAACCCTATCAACCAGACTCAAACCTGAGACATGGAGGGGAAAACTCACCCGGGCCCACCATAGGTGGAACTTAAATACCGATAGCCACCACAACAGAGCACTAGTGATGGTTAAACCAAACATTTATATTTAGTTCAACTATAAATTATATTTTTCATCCAATTATAAATAAGTTATATATATAATTGATCTTTTATTTCTTTACTGTAACTAATCGATACCTTTAAAAACAACATATCTATTGGTATTCGTTTTTATGCTTTTATTGAACTTCCTGTCGTGTCATGACAAATCGACTGATTGAATAACATTGGTACCGGTAACACTGTTGTTGATTACTACTACTCACAACCGGTAAAAATTTAGTCGTACACGAAGTTGTATTTGCACATGTATTCTTTTTCATCTCTCTCAATTGTTATATCGAGTACCCGTATCGTACCAATACTGAAATAAACCGAACGAATAACACTGAAACCCACCGTGAAGTGCCGGGAAACCCACTGTTTTAAATAAAATTGTATTCGTGATTGAGTTTAGTTTTCTTATTTATCTTTTTGTTTGATTTTTTTAATAATTTACCGTTGATTAACTTTAAATAAAGACTACTAAGTGGTTAAGATCTTTTCTTAATCCAAATTTCCTACATTTCCTACATCTACATTTACCATGGCAGGGAATAGTGTTTCTCTGCCTTTGGTCAAAATGGGCGGCCAACAATACCTCATTGGACCAACCATTTATTATTTTTTACCCGCTTTAAATTTACGTTTTTGCTCCCAATTTAAAATTACGTTCTCGCCTCAAGTTCAAAAAGTAATTACCCTGTTACCCCAGCTAAAAATAACGAATTTTCCCTCGGTTCAAATATTACGCTTTTACCCTTCGCCAAAATTACGTTTTCGCCATAGCTCAAAATAAAATAATGTTTTCCCGGCCATCTCAAAATTATGCTTTTACACCATATTATTATTCTACAACCACTTTAAAATTACGTTTTTGCCCCAGTTCAAACTAAAATTATGCTTCTGCCCCAAGCTAAAAATTACGATTTTCCCCTCGGTTCAAAATTACGCTTTCACCCTCAATTCAAAATTACGTTTTTTCCTCCGGTTCAAAATAAAAACATGGTTTTCCCTAGCTAAAATTTACGATTTTACCCCCGCTATAAATTACGATCTTCTCATCATTATAGTTTTCCATTCTAACAAAATTATAGTACTGTTTTTTTAATTTGTTGGGAATTATTCGGCCATCGCCACACAACGCGGGCGAGACACCAACTAGTTCCAATACAAATTTTACATGAAACAGAGAGTTGTATTCCAAATGTAAAACAGGGTATATTATATAGGGGAATGATCTACTAAAAAGTGGATTTTGCCTAAGTAGCCTAAAAAGGATTATGATTATGACATGTGGAACTCCTAATAAGTAGGAATGAAGGGTATTTTGATCCTTATAAATAGGAGGGAAAATGACATCTGGCATCCCTTTTGTTTTTTAAGAAATACAACAAAAAAATATAGTAAAAAAAATCTAGCACAAAAAATATAGTACAAAAAAATATAGCACAAAAAATGTAGTACAAAAAATATAGCATAAAAAAATCTAGTACAAAAAAATATAGCACAAAAAATGTAGTACAAAAAAATATAACACAAAAAAATCTAGTACAAAAAATCTAGCACAAAAAAATATAACACAAAAAATGTAGTGCAAAAAAATAACACAAAAAAATATAGTACCAAAAAATTCAGCAAAAAAACGTAATACAAAAAAATTCAGCACAAAAAATTGAGAAAAAAATTTAAGACAAAAATTCAGCACAAAAAAATTAGCACAAAAATATAGTACAAAAATCCAGCACAAAAAAATGTTATACAACATAGAAATACAACACATTTTAGTGGGTTTTTTTGTTCTTCATATTTTATATAGCAATATGGTACTCAAATTAAAGATAAAAAGAAGCTCGATTTTACAGTGAAATTTTTATAAAAAAAAATAATGTCGTATAAAAAAGTTATGAACGTTTAAAAAATGAGAGTGGAATATGCAAGTGCCTTGTATGTGGAGAGAGAAAGTCTATAAATAGGATTTTCCCAAGATACCCTTTGATTCCTCCTTTCTCCTACACATTAATCTTAACAATTGATTTGAAAAATAAAGGGTTAAGATTCATTCTCATCCTACTTAGGCAAAATAATTTTTTTATTTGATCTTACCCCTATTATATATTCTTACAAATTTTACTTAACATATTATTATAGTAGATTTGACTTGTTAGGGTAGAGGGTATAATCCTCGGGGACTTGTGCGGGGAGGGTATGTCACCGATCGGTGACTATACCGTGTGTTTGTGGGTATTCGGTGAGGAGGAGAGAGGGTGGGTATTTAGGTGAGTGTTTACCGAAAAGGGGAGGAGTGATGTGATGTGATTTTTGACCGTTTTTTATTTTTTTGAACGTTAATTTGTCGACCGTTTGAATTTTTTTATATAATACCCATATTTTCAATCAATTTAAAACACACATGTCACACCCCGATATTTCCACGTATTACCGGTGGGCCCGGTGAGGAGTATCGTGACGTAGTTGAGATCATCATAGTCAAACAACACAATATATAAATGCACAGCGGAAGCAAAAGATAAATATATTACGATCCGAATATAAAGTAATATCAAAGTATTACAACGGAAAGTAAAGGATCCACAGGCGGATCAAATAAAAGGAAAAACTGTTCAACAGACTTTGGACGCCTAGAACTTGCAAGATTCCTTATTAACGCCCTGAGCTTCCAGCCAATTACGTTCAGTACCTGTCACTTAACCTTTTTGGAAAATACGTCAATTTACACTGGTAAATACAATTAAGCGACTCATTTGAAAACATTTATAAAAATTGATTTGAATGCACAAGGCACAACATATCTTTTATAACTTGGGACAATTATATTATAATCTTGTATACATATTTACATGTTCGTTACACGTTCAGGGCCCGATGTAGAAACCGAGTCAAGATTAACAGACACGCCACAAGTATAGGCCCACATGAGAGTGAGATACCGTTTCCCTTATGCACTGTCAGGTGTATGCCTACACCCCGTGCTTAAGACGTGACCATTTTATAATATAATGATGTCAAGGATATCCGGGACATGGTCATTAACCCCTAAAGGCTTTTATTTCAAACAATACAGATTAAAGCGGGTCACCTCGATAATTTAATCACAATACGACTAAACATTCAATACCCGACCAAGCGGTATTATTATAATAACGTATCCCAAGCCCGTATAGGGAAAATAAGTTAAGAGTATTTACCTGAGCTAGCAATGCAATTTATACTCAGCCGTATATTCTAATCAGCAAGCACAAGTACTTCTACTGGAGCTCTTAATCTGGAACGAAGGTTTCATTAACCTATTAGATTCCAAACGGGTCTTATTCAAGTCGTAACTTAGACCTGATAGTTTTAAGGAAAGGTTTACGGTTCAAAACGCATGATTAAGCGAAGACCGGAATAGAATGTGATTTAGACCTAATAAAACAATTTCTTAGTTGCAATCCAACAACTTGTATTCTTCATCCTGATGGCCTTAACATATACTAACCATGGTATCAATAGACCATACAGGCTAATATAGTACTAACATTCTTAATGAATGTCATTTAATATATATCCATTATATTTAGCCTAGGTCACAAAAGACCATCAATGGCATTTAAGGTTTGGACCTAATCCATCATCTTTTTGATAGGGGATCAAAATGTCACATCTGTCTTTATTATGTTGATGAATTTGGATAGCTTGAAAGCTTGCCATAAGGGTATCAGAAAAGAGTGTTTCCTAATAGATATAAAATATCAATCTAATATTTGTTGGAGCATTCTCTAAAGTATCATCGGCCAATTTCTACCTCGCAGTAAATGACCGGAGTCCTAATCAGGCGGAGACAACGGTTCTCAACATTTATCGTTCATTATAGAATCATATGTGACAACATCAAATAAATTTCTGCATAAACTGCTTGACAAGGAAAGGTACCTGCTATATAGTTATCATTCTGCACCATCTCCCGGGCGTTCATCTGGAAGACTCATGCGTTTGTTTTCTTGGCCTCTTCAGGCTTCTTCTGATTCCTAGGGTAGTTAGTCTTGATATGCCCCTTCTCGTTGCAACAATAACTGGTTGCGTCTTTCAACTTCTTGCAACCCAAGGTTTTATGTTCCTTAGACTTGCAGATTCCACAGGGTAGAGGCAGAGATTCGAATCTGCATTTTCCGAGGTGGTATTTCCGACAGGTTTTGCACCTGGTCTTCTCACCCGACTGCTGGCTGTCTTCCTTAAACCCGGAACTCTTCTTATCCCCAGAGTTCCTCTTTGTCTTCCTATCGGAGCGATGAGAATTTTCATCCTCCCTTTTATGCTTTCCAACTTCAGAGGATTTGGCAGCCTTGTTTCTGACCACATCGAGTGTGAGAGATAGCGACAGATCTGCCGCTGACCTGAATGTAGTAGGTCTCGATGCTTTCACACTTGCCTTTTTTTCTGGGGCTAGACCCCCAATAAAGCGAGCTATTCGCTTTGGTTCCAGTGTGATCAAGTAAGGAACCAATCGAGACATGGTATTGAAACTTGTAAGGTATGCTTGACAATCTAAGTTCTCCATGACTAATGTCAAGAATTCAGTCTCATTTTTCTCGAGTTCATCTTGAGGACAGTAATTTTCTTTGATAAGAGCAACGAACTGACCCCAAGTCAAGTTGTACAAAGGAATCTTCCTTGTAGCTTGGATCAGTGACCTCCACCAAGCTAGAGCTTCTCCTTTAAAAGATTGTGAAACAAACTTCACAATGTCCTGCTCTGCACATCCACTGATGTCAACAACGGTATCCATCTCATCGAGCCATGTCATGCAATCGATGGCCCCTTTTTCTCCTGTAAAGTCTCTGGGCTTGCAGGAGACAAAATATATATATGAGCAGGTCTTAAATGGTGCCTCTTGATGAAGCACCACCTGTCTTGACGGAACACTCCTTTGATTTAACGAGTTACGGACATCGTCTTCCTTTGACTCATGTGATTTAGAAAGGGGCTTACTACGAGCCACAGATAGAGTCTTAGAGTGTGTATCACTTAATTCATCATACTGTCTGTCGAGAGCTCGTGTAACGGCATTATCTATTAATGCCTGCAGTTCCGCACCAGTTATATTAACTCTGGGAGCATCATTATTTTCCCCCGGGTGGCTGTTGACCTCATCCGATCCAGCCATGTAGCTTGATTGCTACATAAATATTGACGATGATTCATTCAGAGGTTATTATGGATTCATCACTTTTGACGATTCATCAACCATGGTAATATAAACCATATTGGTTAATTTGTTAGTTATATTTAATTAGTAATTTCATTATAATTTATCCCAGTTATAAAACATTAAGGATATTAAAGTGACGCAAAAGGCCTAGTCACAAGGACAATTTTAAATTTATAAGCCATGATTTCAGAGAATCGAGGCATTAAGGTTTGAACATATTTCATTACCTTTTCTTGACAGAGAGTCAAAGACTTCAATTGTCTTTTGTCCCTTAGGATAATAAGTATGGCCCGTAGGCATTTCATCACTTATGGATGTTTATAATATGATTATCTTTATTTGATGATATTAGTCAAGATCGCATTGATCATACAAACTATTATGCTTGGACATAGTCCATCATCTTTAGACGGGGGTCAAAGACCACCACTGTCGTTGTCTTATCGGACAATAAGTTTGGCCCGTAGGCACTTCATCACTAATGGATGTTTATAATATGATCATCTTCATTTGATGATTTAAGCCATGATTTTAAGTCACTAGGCTAGATAAGGGTTTGGAATTTCCCAATATAAAGATGACAAGTGTGATTTTATCGTATCACTGTTGTCAGGAGTGTTAACATGTTTTCGGATGTTAACAAGAATCTGAATCTCTTTTAAACAGGTTTTTACCATCATAGCTAGGTCTTTAATGACATTCAAACTAGGTTTTACCCTTTAAGATTCTTTCAATATATATACTGGTAGCTCAAATATGAAAAGGAATAATAATTTGATTTATTTCATATATTATATTCATATAAAATGATAAAAATGGAATTTAGATAAAATATTCAAATGATTTTTAAAAGGAGTATATAATTGCCCTAAACGGGACTTGAAAGGAATGATGTTGTCCATGAAGGGACTGAAGATAAGCATGCGCTGATAAGGACTTACTGAGGAAACGAACTTCAGCATAAGGAGTTTTCTTCTTTACTTTACTTCTGAATGCTTTCTCCTTGGTTGCACGTTGCACCCTAGCCGCGGTACGAAGCTCGGCAATTCAAGGCTCCGGATGTGGAGAAATTCCATTACGGCTTCTTTGATTGGAGACATATTCAAAATATATAAATTCGGAAGCAATAGTTTTCAGATTGGGGTTGAGAGTATTCCTATGTTAAGTCTAGACTCAGAAGGTCAAGGAATGTGCTATTGTGTCATTGAGATTAAACACAACAAGGCTAGTGTTTAATTCACTCAATGTTGGCTCTGATACCAACCTGTCACACCCCGATATTTCCACGTATTACCGGTGGGCCCGGTGGGGAGTATCGTGACGTAGTTGAGATCATCATAGTCAAACAACACAATATATAAATGCACAGCGGAAGCAAAAGATAAATATATTACAATCCGAATATAAAGTAATATCAAAGTATTACAATGGAAAGTAAAGGATCCACAGGCGGATCAAATAAAAGGAAAAACTGTTCAACAGACTTTGGACGCCTAGAACTTGCAAGATTCCTTATTAACGCCCTAAGCTTCCAGCCAATTACGTTCAGTACCTCTCACTTAACCTTTTTGGAAAATACGTCAGTTTACACTGGTAAATACAATTAACCGACTCATTTGAAAACATTTATAAAAATTGATTTGAATGCACAAGGCACAACATATCTTTTATAACTTGGGACAATTATATTATAATCTTGTATACAGATTTACATGTTCGTTATACGTTCAGGGCCCGATGTAGACACCGAGTCAAGATTAACAGACACGCCACAAGTATAGGCCCACATGAGAGTGAGATACCGTTTCCCTTATGCACTGTCAGGTGTATGCCTACAACCCATGCTTAAGACATGGTCATTAACCCCTAAATGCTTTTATTTCAAACAATACAGATTAAAGCGTGTTACCTCAATAATTTAATCACAATACGACTAAACATTCAATACCCGACCAAGCGGTATTATTATAATACCGTATCCCAAGCCCGTATAGGGAAAATAAGTTAAGAGTATTTACCTGAGCTAGCTATGCAATTTATACTCAGCCGTATATTCTAATCAGCAAGCACAAGTACTTCTACTGGAGCTCTTAATCTGGAATGAAGGTTTCATTAACCTATTAGATTCCTAACGGGTCTTATTCAAGTCGTAACTTAGACCGGTTAGTTTTAAGGAAAGGTTTACGGTTCAAAAAGCATGATTAAGCGAAGACCGGAATAGAATGTGATTTTGACCCGTTTCGGCTAATTTATGCAAACTAGTTACATAAACCGAACCAAACGCGAATAACGCATAACGGGTAACCGAATGAGTCATGAACAGGTTTCCTAAGTTAATATGCTTTAAATATGTTGTGATATCAGCAAGATACCTTCCATTATGCCAAAAACGAGTTTAATCTCAATTTAAGCCTCGTAGGGGTATTTTGGTTATTTAAAAGATTATAAAAGAGATAAATTTTAAATTCTGAGACTCGGGTCTAAAATAATCAGTAAAACAACTTAATTTAATAAGTTATATCAGTTGGTGATAAGTCTTATATGACAAAAATGGTTTTAAACCCATACTAGGTGTTTAATACGCGTAAAAAGCCGTTTTAAGCGATTTCCGGGTTTAACAAGAAATTTGAGTTTTCTGATCAGGTTATAAAGTTCAAAACACTTCATCTATCATATAAAATCATTAGCCAAAGATTTGGTATCAATTGGCTATGTAAAACTCATTTTATGAACAAAAGGGTAAAATGGGTATTTACTGAATCAAGGCTATAACCTTAGGTTATGAGCAAGTTAAAAATAATTAAAAATCCTCAAAACTCTCAAAATATTATATTACATCAGTGGGTAAAAGGTTTGGTGTCAAAAATTGGGTTTAGATAGGCTTTACGCTAATCATGCCTTTTAATTAACAACACGCTTTCAAATTACGCTATTGAGCATAACTCCTAATCTGGACCTCCAACTGATGTGAAATTTTAGGGACATGTTTATAAATCAGTAATAAAGATTATTGTCCTTTCACATTTCTAAAATTCTCGTTTTATGTTCGAAAGGGCATTATGGTCAACATTAAGCAATTAACGGAAACGTGTAAACGAATCGGACAATCAACGATCCAACCACAGAGGGTTATACTAACATGTAACTGGGTCCTAAGGAAGCTCTAAGGCATTTCCAAACCCATCTAAATCGGGTCAGAATTGAAGTCAAAGAAAAAGTCAAAGTTTTGCGACTTTCGGTTCCGAACCGGTCCTAAACTGAAAATTGTCGGATCAAACATGTTTAGACATGTTCTTACATTAATTACTAAGTTATAAGAGTAATAAAACAGGTTGCAAAGCTTCTACACTGTTAATTATGTTTTAAATCGCAAATTAGGATCCTGTTGACGTTTTATAAACAACTTTGACCTGACAAAAGTCCTAGTTAGAGTGGGAATCCGAGAGAGCCCTTTTAAGGGTTTAATACCCACATAATTACCATCTTATAACTACCTTCAATTTGACTAATCACTGGACCATTATTGATTAATCGTTAAGTCACACGTTAATTACGACGGGTTGACTTTTAAGCTAATAACTAAGCAAAACATGATTAAGGAAGGTCAAGGATACTTACCAAGGTCTAATGCACGATTAGAGATGCTTAGGAAAGGCTCTTGAGCTCCAGAGATGATCAGAAGTGAAAGAAAGAGTGAGTGATCAAAGTTTGCAAACAATGGGGGTTTATATAGTGTGCTTGATCCACTATGATGATGACAACCAAGTCTATGAGGTGATCCTGATCAATTACAAGTGCCCCTAAGTCTAAAAATCAGTAGGGGTCGCGCATGGAAGTGGAAAATATCAGTTTAAGTCGGTTACATGGGCTGAACACCTAACTGCTCGATTTTCTGCATCTGGCTCCTGCTTACGGACCGTAAGGTCCTGAGCATACGGTCCGTAAGGACCTGGTCAGCCAAACAAAGTTTCCAATGTTGTCATGTTTAGCCCCTGTACCTCCAAACTTGATTTTTAACATGGTTTCTTGCACTTGTAACCCCCAAACTCGACTTTTAAGGACCCCATTTCATAAAACAACTTTGTTAAGTCCCCGGTTATTCATACGATCACCGAAAGTCTTAAATTTCAACGTTGACGCTTTTAACCCCTCGTATACGAATTTTATCATAACTTCCTCATACGATAACGAAACTTGGTGAAATTTTTATCATGCATTCTAGTGAGCATAATTAATCGTTACAAAGCTTCGGGTTTGCTAAAAGGTCACTCAGAGGTATACTTTAAACATGTCGACACATTTAACCCCTGTAGTTTGTAATCTCTCACTTTCTTTCATAATTAGCTTCGTATGATCCATGATTTATTCGTTTAAAGGTATAAACATCATGTAGGGTTATTGTAAAGTATATTTATCCATTGTTGACATTTTGAACCCTTATATTCACATACTTTCCTTGTTTGTCAACTTTAGTCCCTATAGAGTATTCTTTGTCACGTTTAAAGCTTATGACGCGTGTCAACACATTATAGGGCGTGAATTTTTCGAGGTGTTACAACACAACTCTTCTCCATCCAACTCTATTTTAAAAAAAAAATCACTTCTATTTTTTCAATGGATGATATACCACCGCTATTCCTTCCAATTGATATTAGTGAAGACGATGATTCTTCCTCGAGCGATAGTAGTTTAATTTTTTTCGAAAATCTCCTTAACGAAGCCGCTCAATTGGAAGACACAGGCACTTCTAGAAAAAGGAAAACTGTCCATCGAGATTGAGTGAAATGTCACGACAACCTTATGAGAGATTATTTTGTCGAGGAGCCCGTATTCAACGAAGATGTTTTTCGTCAAAGGTTTCGTATGTCCAAAAGGTTGTTTTTAAAAATTTTGAGTGACGTGCAAGCAAATAACTCGTGGTTTCAAGACGCCGCGGATGCTAGTGGTAGGAAGAGTTTTACATCGATTCAAAAAGTTACTTCGGCGATTAAGCAACTAGCAACCGGTAACGCTCCAGACGAGTTCGACGAGTATTTAAATATGTCCACAAGGACTTCCCGAGAAAGTCTATAATATTTTTGCGAAACGGTATGTAATTTATACGCTTCCGAGTTTTTATGTAGACCTACTAGCCACGACGTTGCGCTCTTGTACCAAGCTCATGAGGAGAAACATCACCTTCATGGGATGTTGGGTAGTCTTGATTGTACACATTTTGTTTGGAGAATGTGTCCAACGGAGTTACAGGGTCAATATATGAGGGGGGATCACAGTCACCCGACAGTTATGCTCGAGGCGGTGGCCTCTCAGGATTTATGGATTTGGCATGCTTTTTGTGGTCCAACAGGTTCACAAAACGACATCAACGTGCTCCAACAATCTCCGTTATTTCTTACTAAGCGAAATGGAACTGCACCAAAATGCCCATTTTACGTGAACAACCACTTGTACAAGCGTGGATACTATCTTACTGATGGAATCTACCCTACTTGGTTCGTGTTTGTGAAATCATTTCCGTATCCTCACATTGTGAAAGAAAAGGAGTTCAAGAGGCAACACGAGGCGGTAAGAAAAGACGTGGAGCGGGCTTTTGGTGTTTTAAAGGCAAAATGGCATATACTTCATCGCCCGATGCGTTCTACGAGTGTTAAAAAAATTAGGATGGTCGTATATTGTTGATGCACGAGAATGTCTGTTGACTACATCTTCATCAAGTCTTAGTTCTTGAAAGTCAAAATTAGATCTTATATGTCAAATTAGGGTTTTGGTTTTGATTTTAGATAGTGTTTTAGAGGGTTCCGTTTGAAACCATAGTTTGAACAAGGGTTCCGTTTGAAACATAGGGTTCCGTTTGAGTTCAAAGTTTGAAACATAGGGTTCCGTTTGAACCAAGAGATGTTATGTTCAAACGGAAGGGTCAAAGTCTATAAATAGGGATGTGTAGTGTCATATTTCAAACGGAACCATAGGAGGTCATTGTGCAAGTCACGAAGTGCTGTCGGATTTTCATCAGAATTCATTGTACAAAGCACGTGTTTGTTAATAGAAAGAAAGATTAGAAGATACAAGCTGTTTTGGACATCGTTTACTTTGATTCCGCCTTAGTAATTGATGTTGAACTACCTTAACTGACTTTCAGGGTCACGTACACGATCCAACAAGTGGTATCAGAGCTCAGGACGATGAGTTCATACCGAAATCAGCTTGAAATCATCGGATTATCTCACTTCTACCTTTCTTTTCTGTTTTTAACCGCGAGAACTTGTTAAAATGGCTTGAAACGATCACATAACAAACGAAATCTACTAATAACTAATCCTTGAAAGTTTGAAATTAAAATTCGACTTAAAACCGATCTAAATCGATCAGACCGTTTGAAAACTTTCGCGTTTTGCTGACGTCACATGTTCTATCGTTTGAAATCAGATCCATCGTTTGAAATCTGGTCGGTCGTTTGAAAACACAAGTTTATCGTTTGAAAATGGGTTCCATCGTTTGAAACTGTATCGTTTGAGAGTCTGTCGTTTGAACAGTCCATCGTTTGAACTGATCGTGTGAAGTGTATCGTTTGAAAATTTGATCGTTTGAAGATCATTTATCGTTTGAAAATATTCATCGTTTGAAAAGTCTTGTCGTTTGAAAGTTTTGTTTCAAACGAAACAGTCCCTCGTTTGAAATTCTTATCGTTTAAAAAGTTGCTAGTTTGAAATATTTGTCGTTTGAAATCATTGATTTTTCAAACGATACAGACCATTACGTTTGAACCTGTGTCGTTTGAATCTGATAATTTCCAAATCAAAATTTGTCTAAGTGTTGTTTGATTTTACAGGTACGATCAAAATGGATGATATTTTCATGAATCCGTTTAGCGATATGTACGCATTCGCAGGAAACTCAGGTGATGATATTCCAACAAACAACAACAATACGAACGAGAACGAGAATACTCCGAAAGAAAAGAAGAAAGAAGCTTGGGAATCTGAAAGCGCATTCGGAACATTCAATAAACCCCCAAAGCTTACTGCTATTGAGGAGTACAGTCGTTGGTCCAGAAAATTTGAAGACTGGATGATGGCATTCGCATTTACTAGCTGGAAAAGTATGAAAAATGGTTATGCAAATGGAAACAAAAATGGTGAAACTTTAAGAGTAGCTGAGGAGATTGATTCATTTGTAGCTGAACAAAAGTGTGTGGCGTTGTTATTTCAGTCAGTCCGGGAAGACATTATTGCCTTGATCGACTATTCAAATGCAAAAGATCTTTGGGAAAAGCTTGAAAAGAAATGTACTGGTAGTCAAGAAATTAAGAAAAACAAAAAGAAGCTTCTTAAAAAAGAGTTTGATCTGTTTGGTTATCTTAAAAATGAGTCAGTGTGTAAAATGATAGAAAGGTTCGGTCATCTGAAGCTGGAATTAGTAAGACATGGTATCGACATTCCTGAAGAAGATCTTATCGACAAATTGTTCGATTCGTTGCCTGACGAGATGGATTGGAGATATTATGCACTAATGCTGAAGAATACCATCAAAGAACCAGAAAAGCTGACATTAGATTTGGTGATTGAGAAACTCGAAAGTCATGAGTTGGAGTTGAAGAAGACGTACAAAGTCAATCATTCATCTTACCAGCAGAATTTGGATTTGTATTATCCAAAGAGCATGATGCCAAAAGCAACTTCTCCAAAAACTGCGTTTTCTGCTGAAAATGTTTCGACAGCTGGCAAAGAAAGTCAAAGTGGTGAAAGCAGTGGAAGTCACAGTGGTTATCACAGTGGATCTTCATCTTCTGGAAGTCATTCTGATGCAAAGAATCGGTTTCAATGCAACATCGCAATAGACTTGAAGAATGCTCAGAACTTTGATGAGGAATCGGCCAAGCAGCAGATGATCTTTCTAGCATCGGTGTTGGAATCCTATGAAGGGTTGGTGGCTGGAAAAATCGGGAATACAAATCTGACGAAAGAAGACTACGATCAGATTGACCCTGAAGAAATGGAGCTGATCGACATTCGTTGGGCAATGGCAAGTGCAGTTCGACGTGCACAATGCTTCATGGAGATTACAGGGAGAAAAACGATCAGTGGTCCGTCTACAAAGCTGGGGTTCGATAAATCCAAAGTGACATGCTTCAAGTGTAAGCAGAAGGGTCACTTCAAAAGAGAATGTCGAAACGCTTATGTTGATGAGTCGGAGAATCCTTTCAGAGATGATTATTACAAAAAGGCAATCTACCATCAGAATAAATCTGAGCCGCCTAGATTGAAGCAAGTTGAAGATAACAGAGACAAATCAAGGGCTCTTGCTGTGATTTATGATGATGAGGGGTATGATTGGAGTAAGGAAGTTCTACCGGAAGAAGATGCGGTGGGTTACGCATTCATGGCAAGCAATGATGAACCCGTTAAATGGAAAGATGATCGTACTGAGGAACAGAAGTATCAATACCGGAAGATGGTTGCTGAAACAAAGATTATCAGACTTTCTCGTATCTATCTGAATGCAAGGAGAGCCAATAGATGGGATCCAGATAGAGAGTGCTATCTTGATGAGTATGGAAATATTGCACTTGATGATAGTACACTTGATATTGAAGCCATAATCCAGCAATACAAAGAAGATGATGAGTATTGGCAACACAAGTGGTGGGGAACACCAACTTCGAAAATGATTGAAGAAGAGAAAGAAAAAGAGAGAAAGGAGAAAGAGGAGAAAGAGAAGAAAGAAAAGCAGGTTGATACAGGCATAATTGATACTACGCAAGAGTTGACAGCTGAAAACCTGGGAGTGATGGCTGACAAAGTGCTAGCTGCAAAGGCACTTGAGGTAGATCCTAATTCTGTTACTGAGTCAAAGGGATCAGTCAGTCAAAGTGTGTCAACAAATGCGTCAGGTAACAAGATTGATGGGAATGCTGACTGCAAAAATTGCATCAAACAATGCAATTTTTGTAGCACTGTCACGTATCTTAACAATGATAAAATTCAGAATCTGACAAAAAAGGTTAGAAATGTTGAAGATCAGATTCTCGATCGTGACAAAAGTGTAAGAGCTTCAACTGAACGGATTAAAGAATTAACAGCTCAAATTGAAAATGATAAAACTGAACGTGAGAAATTAAAATCTGAAAATGAAAAGTTAATTCTTGAAAACCGTCAGATTTCTGAAAAGTTTGAGAAATTGAAAAGCATTGTTAAAGATAGTGATGATCGTAATGGCAAAACATTTAAAGAAAATGAACATCTAAGAGCTGTTTTGAGATTAAAAGAAGAATCGATTAATGAACAACTGGATCAAATTGCTAAATTGAAACTTAAAGTTCAAGAAGCTGAAATTGAGAATGAACGAATCCAGTTGAAGCTTAACAGCTATAAATCGGCAAGCTTTGTTTTGCAGCATATTGTTCCTAAACCTATAGGGAAAAACAAAGATGGCGAGGATGTGTTTTCTGATGGAACGGGTGTAGGTTTTCACAAAGTTCCACCGCCAATTTTAGACAACTACACGAAAAAGCAGTCTAGTTTGGTGGAAATTGAGGAAGAAAGTGAAGTTAAACTTCCGGAAAACATTGATGTCACGTTCATATCTTCCAATGACGAGGGTGTCCAAAGTGATGTGGTGAAAAGTGTGGTAGACAAAGTGCTTAAACCGGATTGTGACACTTCTGAGGAGGATGTGTGTTTCTTAGACAAATACATTCAGAAACAAAAGTCCAAAAACAACTTAAGTGATGAACCGGGTCTTGTGATGTACAAGATGGCTGGATCTGATAAGTTGTATTCGGATTCTGAGTTTCCCATTGAGAATGTTAATGTGAAAAAGTTGACAAATGTTTTCAAGTTAGTTGAAGTTGAGTTGTCAGAGGTGAACAGTTTGAAACACACAAAAAGGCAAATGAATTTTGAGAAAGATAAAGCTTATTACAAAAAGCCTGTTGTTCCACCACGTTTTTATAATAACAATAGAAATAATTGGTCGGGTGGTTATTAAGGTGGTAAGAGTTATCAGAAAAAGAATTTTCAAAACAGAAGGTTTGCTGAAAAGAAGGTGTTTGTAAATGGTTCAAGTTCACTTTCTGATGAGGAAAATGAAATTTTTTCAAAATCAAATAAAGAGTTCTTTGAGAAGAGAGTTTCGCAGGCTCAGTTTGAAGGCACAAGTCGAGTAGCTGATACTCGAACATGTTTTAGATGTAATCAAGTTGGTCACATTGTACGAATGTGTACCAATGTGAAGCCTAAGACTGAAAATGTGAAGTTTCAACAGAAGAAAGTTGATGTGAAGGGTAAAGCACCAATCGTTGTTGAGAAAAAGAGTGTGAAAAATAACAACATCAAAGTGAAAAATGAACCTGTAAAGAAAGTGGTAACTAAAAATGACAAGTTTTATAAACAGGTTGCATTAACTCAACAAGTTTGGAAACCAAAAACTGAAAAGAAAATTTCAACTTCTGAAGTGAAAAAGGCTGAAGAATCAATTCCGGTTGATTATGATGCAAATTTTCCACCTTTGAAGGCTGAAAATTTCAAAATTCAAGTTGCGAGAGTCAAGGTTACACCTAAGGCTGATGAAGCCTGGGTGGACACCATGTTCGAATAAGCAGTTTGAATTGCCGGAGCTTCCTGGATTGCGAAGCATGAATCGGCATCTTTATTGAAATGTTTTGAAATCAACTTGTGGTATGTGCAGGATCTTCCAAGAGACATTTCAAGATGGATCATGGATAGTGGGGCATCTTGACATATGACAGGAAAAACTGCATTACTATATGATGTGAAGAATATCAATGGTGGTTATGTGGGATTTGCAGGTCATGAAGGTGGTAGAATTGTTGGTAAATGAACGTTATCCAATGGGATTGTAACGTTTGAGAAAGTTAACTACATCACGCTAAAGCGAAACACATCGAAATTTGTCATCATTTTATTCGTGTCTGCTTATACGAATTGAGAAAAACCACACTGACGAACAGAAAGCTGATTTACATACCAAAGCTTTTGATAAAAATCGGTTTAAATATTTGTTAAAACTGAATGGTATGAAGCTTTTGTCGGTGTCGGATGGCATAATTAGGCGTTGATGAGAGTACTGTTGCGGATGAAGACGAGAAACAATCTGCAATGGTTTGTCGAATTTTTACTTGTTTTGGTATTTAGGGGGAGTAGATGTTTGTACATAGTTTATTTTCAGAAAATACAAAAACAGTAAAAAATGCAAAAATACAAAAACATGATAAAATGAAAAAGAGCTTGTGTATATAGGGAAAATGATAGTACATCAGCTAGACAATC
>JARYGA010055597.1:0-67633 GCA_030545235.1 Helianthus tuberosus | reverse complement strand
TTTGGTTACGCGTGTGTTTTACACTTTGTTTGGTTTGCACCGTCACGGGGATTCCGCACCCGTTACCGTATTTGTGATAAACAAGGATAGGTTTTCGTTATCGATCCCCGGAAAAACGGGACCTATAATCATTATTAAAATTCATAGAAGCTAGACTGTGTTTGTGATAAACAGGGACTAGGTTTCGTATTCGATCCTACCTACAAAGCTAAATGGTAAATGGTAAATCAAAGTTCGCGTACGAGAGTTTTTTTTGTGGGGGGGGGGGAGAGAATTTTGTGGATTGACGACAGCTTTGAGAGGAACAGTGGATGCAGGAAGGGCAGCCGCCTTTTGGCGGCTGTGCATGGTTCAAGGCATGAGCGATTCGGTGGTTTTCTCTAAATGAACGATTCGTAGGGTTGAACATTTTTCTTAGGTTATTCATTATTGGATTTGTTTTTGACATTGACAATGTCTATAAACAAATTGATGTGTTGGTTTATTTAAACTATTTGCATGTGAAAAAAAATCTTATTTTTTTTTAACATAGAATGGGCAAAAAATAAGTGTCATTTTTACACCATCTATCCACTTAATTAAAGTTATGTCATTGACTAAATGTTCTGGATTCTAAAACGAATTTATATCCTATATAATATAGATAGCTTTTTAATGCATAAATAATTGTAAAGGAGAGTCAAATAAATTAATGTTGATTAATTATTTTTTTCTTAAATAATAACATGAGAAGAAAGAGACATTATGATAATAGAAATAATACCATTAGGGTCGTTTGGTTTACAGATTTTAAAGGAATTGAAATTGCAATTGCAATTATGATAATAGAAACGGGCCCTTAGATGCCCCACAGTTTGCACATTAATAATCGATACTACTTATCGTTATAATCAATTTTTCTTACGTTTGATCAAAAACAAAGTACACAAACAATTTATTTTGGTTTAAGACTAGCTAATTATAATCAATTTTTCTTACGCTTGATCAATAACAAAGTACACAAACAATTTATTTTGGTTTAAGACTAGCTATGGTACTCATATGCCCCCAATGGTTTTCAATTTTCACCATCTTTAATAGAAAGAGGGTTCAAAACCTTTTAAACATCGCCCAGACTCTTTGGCATAGGCTTGGTTTTGGGCTTGATAAGCAGAACCCAAGTGAATCTAGAAACCACCCGCTTCGCCCATAAAAACCAACAATGCGGCCTCCATTTGTTGAGAAATTAAAGGGTGTTCCTTCTTCGACCCCAAATGGCCCAAGTGTTCTTTTGTTGGTCTTGAAAGTGAGTGATCGAATCACCGGACTACCTCCATAAACCACACGACAACAGTGCCCACTAACACTTACTAAGACCTCCTCGGGAAATTGCAACTTGATCTGACATTAACACATAAGAAATTACATAAATTAGTTTCCAACATTAAATACCGTACATGGAGATTTGGTGCAAATGTATCTACCTGGGCTGATTTGGTTCCACCAAAGCCACCATGTTTTTCAGCGAGAAAGGGTTTACCATTGTTATCATATGTTACACGGATTGAGTCGATGCAGCTTCCGTATACGAGAGTTATTTCTCTAACTCCATTGTGTGCTCCATCTTCCCATTCATCTCCTCCATTTCCTCCCCATGCTCCCAATTGCTTGCTCTTATCCTTTGGTATTTAAATACTAGTTACAAATTTATTTAAAAAAAAACTGTAAATTAGAGGTGAACCGGAGTAAGGGATTCATACCATGACGAGTCCAGAAATTTGCTTGAAAAATATACCCCCAAAGAAGGATTAATAATCTGTTTGTGTATGATGGATTATGCTTCAAACAAATTGCGATCGGTATATATATAGCAAAACAAAGTACAACTGGGCTAAGCATCTGATTCTGATCTCATTATTTATTCCAATTCCGATTTTCTATCAATTCCATTCCACCACAGAGATCTTTGTTTTGTGTTACATACATAAAACATGCAAGATACTGGTTCCATTATAAGATAGTTTAAGTATACAAAACATGCATCTACATTAGACAGGAGGTTGAATATATATATATATAATACACCTTTTGGGCCACCCAGTCCATGAATATTGCTTACCCTTTTCATTAATTAATTAACTAGTAATATTCCTCGCGCGTTGCGGCGGGTCTACAGTTAGTATCGGTTCGATTTATGACAAGATCGGTATGATTTCAGCACTCGGTATAGTAATTAAAAGATACAACCAAAAAATAAAAATAATGATATGACCAAAATGATGTTCACATGTGTTTTACAATGCTTGAAAACCATAAAAACAAATAGTGGTTCCAATAATAAAGATACATGCCAATGTTGTTCGGTCGAAATCGACAGGGCATCGATGTTGCTAAGACGGTGTCAGTTTAGTTAGTCATGGTAGGGATATGGTATCAACACTCGCTATAGCTTACAATATATAAAATATACTCTATACTACTACCGAAGTTGTGCACACGGTATTGGTTCATTTCGTCACAATAAAAAACAAAAAAATCAATTATATTTTACCCGTTCGATTCTAACAAAACTTATATTGAAATATAAATAAAATAAGCATGTCGCATCAGAATTTATAAGGCATTACTTATATTATTAAAATAATGTAAAGGATAAACGGTGTCGACATATAAAAAATACAAATAAAAATAAGCATGTCGCATCAAAATTTATAAGCCATATATTACTTATATTATTAAAATAATGTAAAGGATAAAGGGCGTCGACATAAAAGAAAATACTAAATGTAGATAAAAAAAATAGATACGTCGTAATTGCATACTCAAAGAAATTATAAAATATCGTTTTGAAAAAAGTTATAATAGAAAAACAAAATATGTTTAATTAATATAATAAAATAAACAAAAGGTAGAAATAACATATTAGCAAACAAAAATTTTGATTACTATTCATCACCAGTTTCTTTTAATAGTTATAGTTTTTTTAGGTCGCGCGTTGCGGCGAAACCGTGCAAATGATAATGTAAAACAAACGTGATTTGAAAATAAAACATATTGTTTTAAAAGTCAAACCATTAGAACGGTTTAGTTTATTATCGTATCGTTTTATGATACTAAATAAATACTTTATTTAGACTACAACTTAGTTTTTAACACAACTTATAACAGAATGTCAGGGAAAAATCAAGCACAGCTACATACTTAAATTTTTAGGAAAAAGTTATAAACTTAAATTATTAAAGAAGAATCAAATTTATCGATAAATTAATATATGTTCTAAAAAAGAAAAAAGAATAATTAAAAAAATGGTATAGGAAATATACGGTTTTAAATTGGGAAAAAAATTAAAAATATGTTATTAAAATTAAATATAATAATAAATTATTATAATATATTAAATAAAAGAAAAACAAAAAACTATATATTTTTATAAAAATAAAGTTACTATTCATCGTCTTTCGTCAACACATACCAAATAAATACTTTATTTAGAGTACAACTTTGTTTTTAACAAAACTTAATGTCGGGGAAGAATGAATACAACTACGTACTTAAGTTTTTAGAAAAAAGTTATAAACGTAAATTATTAAAGAAGTATCAAATTAATTGATAAATTAATATATGTTCTAAAAAAGAATTATTAAAACATGGTATAGGAAATATATGATTTAAAAAAAGAAAAAAATAAAAATATGTTATTAAAGTAAATATAATAATAAACAATTATAATATATTAAATAAAATAAAAAACTATATATTATTATAAAAATAAAGTTACTATTCATCGTCTTTTGTCAACAATATTTATACTAGAGGAATTCCCTCGCATTACGCGGCGGGAATTCGGTCGGTATCAATTTGGTTCGTTATATTATCGGCCCTCGCCATAGCAATAGAAAAAATAAAACAAAATATAAGGGTCTTGATATGCCCAAAAGGACTTTGACACATGTTTAACATCGATTGAAAACCATAAAAACAATTATCGGTATCGCTTATGATTATTTCAATATCGATGTCGGTACTCATGTTGTTCGCGTGGAATCAGCGCGGTTCATCACGGTACTCTACCATACCTACATTTGTATAGATTACGATACAAAAAAGAATAGAAACTTTATTTTGAATACAAATTTTGATTGAAAACCATAGAAACAATTACGGGTACCAGTTTCGATCATTTCAGTACCGATACTAGTTCTGATGTTGTTCGATTGGAATCGGCTCGGTTCATCACGGTACCATACGATACCTGGACGTGTATAGTTTACGATGCAACAAAAACACTCTATTTTGAATACAAAACTATATTGAAATGTCGAGAAAAAAAGTAAACAAAATTGTTTATTCAGGTTAAAAAAAGTTAACAAATGCATGTTATTAGAGAAAAATAAAATTAAATAGAAATTAAATCGGATAAAGCGTATATAACTGATACATATACCGGTTTGAATAATACCAATAACGGTGCCAGTGTTTTGTTTGAATCAGATCAATTAGTCACGATATTGGTACGATATCAACACTCATTATAAGTTACGACTAAAAAAACACTCTATTATTTACTTTTATGCTATTAGTTCGTTTAAATAAATCTCATTACGACAAATATGTATATTTTAATTCAAATACATCAGACATTAACCAATTTGATGGCATTAATAGGAACAACAACAATAATTAATGTTATTTTAAAATAATCGAATACTATAAAAAATGAATTTAAGTGAATTCACTATTCATCCTAGCTTTAAAATCATATGTATAATTAGTAGGCGCCTTGTGAAAAAGATATGAGATATGTCAATCTTAATTAATTACATATCTAAGGTTACTATAAAAATAAACTTAATATACTAAACGTAAAAAGTGAAGGAGAGCACCTTTTTTTTCGTTTTTTTATTATTATCCCATATTGTTAAACATGTGTTTTAGTTTTAGAATCTAAAAAAATTGTGTATCTACACTCGTAGAGTAATTATGTGACCACTCTAGTGCAATTGCACATAATTACAAAGTAAATACATGACTTTTTTTTTCTACTAAACATTATACTTAAGTAGATGAAAACAAAATTCCAAAAAACAAAATTCTTTCTTCACTTCTCATGTTTAGTATGTTAACACCCGTTTAAATTTGATCTTTACCTTATAAAACTAATTCATATAGAAAACCTATTTTATATAAATTCCCAGCATTTTTTTTTTGTATTTGAAATACAAACATGTCATCCATATATTCCAGCACATGTTTTTGTTACATAAAACATGCATCGATTCCGTATCGATCCGGTTCCATTCCAACACATGTTTTTGTTAATAAAACACACTAGTTAATTAGTGGGTTTGAGAAAAAGATTCAATATTGTATTCATCGGATGGATCGACTTGAAACAAAAATCATTGGTGAAAAGTTCTCATATAGTAAATATATTATGGGAAAGTTATTGTACAAATAAACTGAATGTACAAAACATACGAATTGCATGAAAAGGAAAAAGTAGGCGGCGGCATTTTTGTAATTATCAGTAACTATCAAAGTTACTCTACAAATATACCTGTAGAGTACTTTTAATCTTTTGTAGAGTAATTTTGTAAAACGGTCTCGTAGAGTAATTTTGTTCTTGTAGGGTAATTATCAAAATTACTCTACAAATGATACTGTAGAGTAATTTTGATCTTTTGTAGAGTAATTTTGTAAAAAGCTCATGTAGATTATTTTTGGTCTTGTAGGGTAATTATCAAAATTACACTAACCCCCTCCCCCCCCCCCCAAAAAAAAAAAAAAAAAAAAAACCTAACCCCCCTCTCCCCCCCACCCCTCAAAAACCTAAAAAAACCTAACCCCCCTCCCCCCCCCCCCCCCTCAAAAACCTAAAAAAACCTACCCCCCCCCCCCCCCAAACTAAAAACTAAAAACTAAACCATAAATCCATACCCCATAACTAAATGCTAACAAAATTAATCTACAAGATCAAAATTACTCTATATGATCATTTTACGAAATTACTCTACAAAAGATCAAAATTACTCTACAGTTTTTTGGGGGTTAGTGTAATTTTGATAATTACCCTACAAGAACAAAATTACTCTACAAAATATCAAAATTACTCTACAGGTTTTTGATAAACTTACAGGGTAATTTTAATTCACCTGTAAAAGTAATTTTGATACAGAGTAATTTTGTAAAATTACTCTACAAGAGTAATTTTGATAGTTACTCATAATTACAAAAAGGAAAATTAGTTTTTAATAAACCAACCTTTGTCCCGTTGGTAAATAATAATCTAACCTACGTAATTGGTATACAATAATCCTACCTATCAACATGTTGGTACTCAATAAACTTCGTTAATTTTTTTAACTGAAGTTAATTTTTAAGTTTTATTTATTACACAAAAAGTCCATTTGTAATTTACTAGTTTTAACTATTTTATAAAACAAAAAAAAACCTCAAGGGACTGTTTGTCTAATAAATAAAACTTAAAAACTAACTTCAGTTAAAAAAAAATTAACGGAAGTTCATTGAGTACCAACATGTTGATAGCTAGGATTATTGTATACCAATTACGTAGGTAAGATTATTATTTACCAACGGGACAAAGGTTAGTTTATTAAAAACCAATTTTCCTTACAAAAATGACACCGTGCTTTTTTATCTTTTCCTTCGGTTCGTATATTTAGTGCGTTTAGTTTATTTGTATTTGATATTTATTCAATATATTAAGGGTCCTAATATTAACACATGGGAAAAACTTATTTACACATGGTGTATACGGGCCGTATACTGTTATACGGCCCGTATGGAATTTAAAAAACTAACAAAGTCTGTGCCAGCAGACTTTGTCAGTTTTTTTAATTCCATACGGGTCGTATAACAGTATACGGCCCGTATACACCATGTGTAAATAATTTGCCTGGTCGTATACTTTTATACAGCCCGTATTCTTCGAAAATTAGATTTTTCTCAAAGTATTTAAGGGATTTAAGGTGTCAATCACACGAGACATTTAGTCATGAGGTGCTCAAACCTTTCTAAAAGTAGAAAAAAATAAAACATTAACAAGTAACAAAGATTGAAGAACAAAAAAACGTGCCGTATGACTGTAATTAAACGGAAGCTATCAACGCGGGATTACGGGCATGGTGTTATTCTTTATTTAATATTTACATAATAAAATGAAGGGTGAGGCATTTGATGAGAGTTGTAAGGAGTCTGAGTCTTTGGTTTCATCAGCCTGTACCGAAGAAACCAAATTCGCAACAATGAGTCTGAGTCCATTGTTGTTCGTGAATGTTTCGAATCATCATAGAAGACGTGCCGGGTTCTTCTGCTAGTGGTCGGGCTTCCAATGCTCACACAGGGTGATAAACAACGCTGATATGAACACAAACCAACTGTTTTATCTTGAGTCGTTGGGAAAACTTTTCCTTAGGGGAGGGTGAGTAGTATGAGTCTGAGTCCATTGTGGTTCGTGAATGTTTCGAATCATCATAGAAGACTATCAAGATTTTGTTGGTTTGTTTCCAGGTAGGGTTTAGAATGTTTGAAGTATTCTTGGTTCAATACCAACTCTTCTGAAAGACAAGAACACAACGTTCATGTATCACAAGGAATGACCGATCTAAGGCAGAGAACCTGATTTAGATACACAAATTCATCACCGGTTTCTACAGCACAAGCACATACACAATTTGTTGGAAGAACCCGACACGTCTTCTGCTAGTTACTCTTTTCTTCGATTTCAACAAATCTTTAAAGGTCTTAAGTGATGGACAATTGGTTAAAAGATGTAGAATTGTTTGTGTAGAGATCTTTACGTACAAATTTGCATCATCCTTACGGTTACAAATAAAGTATTAAAAGATGTTAGTTTCTTGACAGTATGGTTTCTCGACAAATAAAGTATTATCTGACAAATGAAGTATTAAAAGATATTAGTTTCTTGATAGTATGGTTTCTCGACAAATGAAGTATTAAAAAGATGATAGTTTCTTGACAGTATGGTTTATCGACAAATGAAGTATTATCTGTCATTGATGCCTCTTCGGTTGGTAAAAGACATAGGATGGTTTCTAATACAGGCTCTTTTAGAGAAGCGTTGGGATTCAAGGGTTTATGTGTTTAATTCCCAACATCCTTGTTTGTCACGTACATTTCGTAAGAAACTTTTCGTGCACTGAACCTTCAGTTGTGTATGCAAATTTACCACCGGTTTCTACAGCACAAGCACATACACCGGTTTCCAAGTAGGGTTTACAACCTGATTCGATATAAACAACGGTTCTCCAATTTCAGAGTAAGAAAATACATAACGGTTCTCCAATTTCAGAACAGTAATGAACGTTCAGTTGCGTATACAAATTCATCATCGGTTTCTACAACACAAGCACATACACAGGGAGAATGTTCTCGAAATTGAAGGAAAAGAAAAAATGGTTGTATCAGACTCTCTCCCCTCCTTTTCTCTCTCTGGCAACCCTAGAGCTAAACCACCACAATCCACCATGTTCTGCGAAAAAAAACATCATCTGTTCATCATTGTTCTTGAAGATGAAGAAACGAGGGTTTTTTCTCTTTAATCTATTAGAACGATCCTTGTCTTGAGAACCTGATTCTGATTTAAACAATGCATGAAGAACCATCAGCCATTATCTGCCCTTTTTCCTTTGGTTTCTCGTTGATTTTGAGGGTGAGGGTTTTGAATTGATTCCTGCGCTCAAGTTTCAACTACTGGAGTGAAATATTTGTTGGAATTTGTGGATCAACAGAAATAACTGAATACAACCGGTCAAATCACACACTACATAAAGTGTAAACTTATCGTGTGTTGTAGTTTGGAAAGATGACCGAATAGAGATCTGAATCAAGATTTACGTCTGATGTCCAAGTTTGATCACATTTGACTTTGTTCTTCGTTTTTTGGATCGTTGTAATAGATTAAAGAGAGTAAACCATTTTTTACCCTGAGAATACGGGCCGTATACTATTATACGGCCCGTGTAGACCATGTAAAAAAAATTTACCAGATCATTTTTTACCCTTTAAATACGGGCCGTATACTATTATATGGCCGTATACAGCATGTGAAAAAAATATAACCGATCGTATACAATGTATACGATGATTGTATACGGCCCGTATAATGTTATACGGCCCGTATACTATGGGTAAAAATTGGTAAAAAATGGTTTATTCTCTTTAATCTATTAGAACGATCCTTGTAATCATCAACCGGCTTTGAACGAGTGTAGAACACTCGTAATCCTCAACCGGCTTTGAAACCGGACGAAATCTACGAAGAAACTGTTGGAATTTGTGGATTTCGGGTGAATAGTTTTTAGTAGATACCTTTGGCAGCTTTCATTTGAATATGAAGATGAAAATGAAGAAACGAGGGTTTATTCTCTTTAATCTATTAGAACGATCCTGATTCTGATTTAAACAATGGAATTTGTGGATCAACAGAAATAACTCGCCATTCTCTTGCACCTGTATACGTTGATTGTGGATTTAACTTGCAAGAATTGGGTCCGTCGCATGATAGAAGATACATATCGTCCGTTCAAGTTGAGCTTCCTGATGCAATTTGTTGGAATTTGTGGATTTCGGTTGGTTCAGATCTCGGAAGTACTGAACAACAGAAATAACAGCTTCGGTTTCATCAACCGGCTTTGAAAACCGGACAGAATCTACGAAGAAACTGTTGGAATTTGTGGATTTCGATATGGTTGGTGTAAAAGCTCACATTTTACTACGTTGACCATGTTTTTTGACAAATCATCTGCTTCCTGAATCTGAATCTGAAAGTTAACTAGACCCCTCAAGTTGTCATTCAAAACAACTAAGCGTCTGGAGAAGAGTATGTTGATATAGGAGAGTTGATGCAATTTTCCAAGCATTTTATCGTGTGTTGTAATTTTAATGAAGCAATGAAGATTGAATATGCAAACCGCATCCGTCTTCTGTGATGATTCGAAACATTCCGAATAACTAGCAGAACCCGACACGTCTTCTGTGATGATTCGAAACATTCCGAATAACTAGCAGAACCCGACACGTCTTCATAGCCATATTCCCACTCACAAGTTGTTGATCTTTGGGTGGTGATTTACTCCCGAACAAACCATGCCCACCTTGACCAGAATAGATAAGCGTATCACTCGATCCACTTACATTCAAATAACGCTGAGAATCCACAACGCTTATGGCCAGATTCTTTCCTTCAATCTTGGCAAAATCAATGCCTGCTTGATTTATTATCATGAAAGTACTGAACAACCGAGATAACAGCTCCGGTATTTATCACCAACTCATCTTTAGTAGTGTTTGTTTGAGAACCTGATTCAGATACACAACGGTCTCTTTGCTTCGTCCACTAGAACTATTTGTGTATGCATTCTTTTGGTTGTTAACAACGCTAATTAGAAAAAAAATCTGTAAAATTAATCATATCGATTGCTATAACAGGATGGATGTGACACACAGAGATAGATAAGTTGTCACAGTTGTCAAGACTGTTTGTCGGGTTTCCAATGCTCACACAGGGTGATAAACAATGCTGATACGAACACATGTGTTTCGAAATAGGCTTTGTTCTTAGTTTCCCATAGTCACAAAAGATTGTGCTTTGTATTTCGCATAGCCACCATTTCCGTAGTAAAAAACGGTTGCGGTTTGTATTTCGTATAGCCACCGTATCCGTAGTAAAAAACGGTTGGGTTTGCACATTCAATCTTCAATACTTCCTTAAAATACCACTAGTAGAAGAACCCGACACGTCTTCATGTTACGGAGAATGTTCTAGAAATTGAAGAAAAAGGAAAATATTTGTTGAAATCGAATTTGACAACTATGACAGCTTATTAAAAGTAGCAATTATTTCCTGGTCAAATCACACACTATAAAGTTTAAAGTTATCGTGTGTTGTAGTTTGGAAAGATGACCGAATAGAGATCTGAATAACAAATTGTGGAGAACTTGTTTGTGTCGGGTTCTTCTGCTATTTACTCGATCAACGGACTGATCGGTAACGTTACTCTACTTGTGCTCCGATTTAAGCGGTGTGTTCCGATCAACGTTGTTAAAGGTGATGAAGAGTTTAGAAACCTTAGAATGATGGTGTTTTTACTGGAAAAAACGTGATACTTGAAAAAAAATTCCTTATATACGGCCCGTATACAGTTATACGGCCCATATACAGTTATACGGCCCGTATACATTTGGTAACATCAAAAACCTACCAAAATAATTCCATTGAGCCGTATACGTTTTACAAATCGTATAAACATGTATACGGCTCGTATAACTATATACGAGCCGTATATAGTAAAATCAAAAAAACATTCTCTGCGCATTTTCCTATTAAAAAACATTCTATACGGGCCGTATATTTTGTATACGGCCCGTATACGCTATGGATGTGAAAATAAGATATAGGAGGTGTAGGAACAAGGGGAGCCTATGTTAACCAAGTATCCCACATGCCAAAACAAAGTTTTCATATAGATAAAGTTGTGTCAACTCATTTGAGTCCACGTGGCATTCCCTGTTTGATTTCCGAATCAGCGTCAACCAAATATTTTTTCATAAAAACATTTAACTTTCGTAAAAAAAAAAAACAATTAACTCAATATTTTCAACACATACAAAAAGAAGATGGGCGGTAATAGTTGTGGCCATTTATTGGCTGAATTGGGCGGCCAGGGTAATAGTGTTAGGCACTCCCTTATTGGCCCAACAAATTTTCACTTTTACCCCACTTTAAAATTACGATTTTGCCATCAGTTTAAAAATATGTTTTTGTCCCTACATAAAAATACATTTACGTTTTTGTTCCCAGCTAAATATTAAAATTTTTCTCTCGGTTCAAAATTACGATTTTGTCCCGTTTAAATTTACACTTTTGCAATTAGTTTTTTTCCCTTAAAATTACGATCTTGCCATCAGTTCAAAGTTATATTTTTACCCTCACTTAAAAATAAATTAACGCTTTTACTCCCAGCTAAAAATTTCAATTTTGTCATCGGATCAAAATTAGGATTTTGCCCCGTTTAAATTTACAGATTTGCCCTTAGGTTTTTTCTCACAACTACGTTACGATTTTGCCATCAACTTAAATTTACATTTTCTCCATCATTTTTTGTTTGTTTTTCTGGTTAAATTACAATTTTGCCCCCAATGTAAAATTACCGTCACGCCGTTAGCTGCCTGGCACTCCCCCATTGGTCCATTTAATTTACGATTTTATTCCTGAAATAAAATTATGATTTCGCCCTCAGTTAAAAATTACGTTTTTCCCATCGTTATAGTTTTTTTAGCAAAACTATAAAAGTTTTTTGTTTTCATTGGTTAACTCCATTTAATTTTTTTGCCGTGTCAAAGAGCTGCCTAACACTCGCTCATTAGTCCTGAAAAATTACAGTTTTGCCCTGAGCCGAAAATTACGATCTTATCATCGTTTTAGTTTTTTTCCTAGCAAAATTATAGTAGTGTTTTTTTAATTGATTGAAAATTATTCGGTCATCGCCCCGCAACGCGGGTGGGGCAACTACTAATTATTACACAAATAGTCACCATGGTTTGGTTCTAGACTCATAGTATAAGGGGTTGTTTTGTTTCATCCTAGTGATTCCACTCATGTCCGTTCCTACGTTTTTGGAGACCTTAGGCGAACTATGAAGTAGGGGCCCTAATTTAACCGATAAACTCTCCTCCAATCCCGACGCAATGGGTGATTGCCCTTACTTTTTTCGTCTAGTGATAGCCGATAACATAGAAATCGAAAGCAGGTTGGCGATGGGAAGTGCGAACGATAATTGCGGCTGCATTTAGGAGCTTTAGGCCGCTAAATATTGATGATTAGGTCGATGGTTGTTGTGTTGTAATAGTTGGAACTCAAGGCTAAATGGGTTTTAAAACTTGACCTTTGTTTGCTAAACAATATTTATTTTGGACTCTTTGAATGAAAAATCAGTTTAGTTTTGATATAAACGTATTTATTTGGACCTAATACATACATATAGTATATATAAAAACTTTCTAAAAACTTAGAGGCCCTTATTTTTTGGTGTCCCTAGACCCGTGCCTAGGTTGCCAAGCCTATTAGGCCGGCCCTGAATTTCCACTAAAAGGCTACATATGAATCGGTCAAAAGTAGAGTGTGTTGTTTTACTCAAAAGACACATCTCAATGGTTCTTGGAGCCTCATAATTGGTAAGTTTTAGAAGCATACTGACCGATTCAGATGCTACCTCTTAATCGGTTAGGCATCTTAATTGCTCACCACAATGTTTCCAAATAGTTCTTAAGCTTAAAAGTTACATGTTTGAGTTATTTGTTTTTTATTTTGTATGTTCGATTGCTGTTAAAAAAAAAATTAGAGCTTACAACCATCTTTGAAGTGAGGTATCAAAATGAAAATCTTATAAATTCATATTCGATTACTTGACTCGGTCGAATTAAACTCAAATATTGGTAAACTAAATTCGAAGGTTGATAATCAAATTCGAATCGAGTCAAATTCAAATCCATTTGAATTCGAATATTTCAAATCTGAATCGAATAACAAACACTCCTAGTTGCAATTGTGTCCCTCCCAAGTGATGCGGTTGTTTCATTGCAGAAAAGTGTACATTTAGGAGTTGATAATGAGAGTGTATGGTTTTCGTTAGAAAAAATAAATAAATAAACGTTGATCAGTTATTTTAATTGTTTTTTTTCCAAAATAATAACATGAGAAGAAAGAGACATTTTGTTAATAGAAATAATATCATTAGATGCTACATAAATTGCAAATGAATCGAGGATATAAATTCTTATTATGCACATTTTTTTATGATTGAGCAATATCAAAGCACACAAACAATTTATTTTTGTTTAAGACTAGCTATGGTACTCATATACCCCAATTAAGGTCCATTAAATCCCTTGACTTTCTTATTTTCACCTTCTTTAATAATTAATAGCAAGAGGGTTCAAACCCATTTCCACCTTCTTTAATAGCAAGAGGGTTCAAACCCATTTAAACATCGCCAAGATTCTTTGGAATAGGCTTGGTTTCGGGCTTGATAAGCAAAACCCGAGTGAATCCAGAAACCACCCGCTTTGCCCATAAAAACCTACTATGCGGTTTCCATTTGTCGAGAAATTGAAGGGTGTTCCTTCTTCAACCCCAAATGGCCCAAATGTTCTTTTGTTGCTCTTTAAAGTGAGTGATCGGATTACAGGACTACCTCCATAAACCACAGGGCAATAGTGCCCGCTAACACTTACTAACGTCTCCTCCGGAAAGTGCAGCTTAATCTGGAATTAATCCATAATAAACTTCCATAAATCAGTTTCCAAGTTTAGATAAAGAACATGGAGATTTAATGAAAATGTATGGTACCTGAGCAGATTTGGTTCCACCAATGCCACCATGTTTTTCTGCCAGAAAGGGTTTACCATTGTTATCATATGTTACACGGATCGAGTCGATGCAGCTTCCGTATACAAGAGTTATTTCTCTAACTCCAGTGTGTACTCCATCATCCCATTCATCTCCTCCATTTCCTCCCAATTGCTTGCTCTTATCCTTTTGTATTTAAATAATATCAGTTACATAAATCCTAAAAAAACTTGTAGATTAAAAGTTAAACTGTGTGAGGGAATTTCATACCATGATGAGTACAAGAATTTGCTTGACAAATAATAAGCCTGCAACGAAAATGAAATTAATCTTTGTTTTTGATAGATTATCTTGCAAACAATTACGGTCTGTATAAATAGCAAAACAAAGTAGTACTGGGCTAAGCATCTGATTCTGATCTTAATTCAAATTCCAGTTTTGATTTTCTTTCTATATTCAATAACATTTTTTTGAACGGTAAATTTGGATCACTGACGGACCAGTGGAGTATCATCGTGCCACCAGCGGAGCCACCCGATCATATCCATCCCCACTAGGCATAATGCCTATATAGTAACCAATTCAGGAGGAAACCCAATAAATATAGGAACCCCCCCCCCCCCCTGTGGGAATCGAACAGGACTTATTGGTCCCAAAACCTTATCACACCCCCAAGATACCACTAGGCTACAAATCCATGAACTTATATTCAATAACATAAGTGTGATTTTGTAATTGCATACATAAAATATGCACCGATTCTGATTCCTCTCTAAGACCTTATTGTAAAAATTCCCATATTCATTAACATAGGTTTTTAATTTGTAATTGCAGACATAAAATAGGGCATGTCTATTCACACACCCATGTTGTCTATCCACACACCCCCAGTGTCGAGCTGTGGTCAGAGCGCGGCGTTTTGGTCCGGTTAATCAGACAAAGACTGACGGGTGTTTGACGGGTCTGTTGACCGGACCAAAACGCCGAGCTTTGGCCGCGTGCTGGTCTTGTCAACCAGACAAAAGACTGACACTGTCAGTCTTTTGTCTGGTTGACAGGACCAGAACGCGGCCAAAGCTCGGCGTTTTAGTCAGGTCAACAGACCCGTCAAACGCCCATCAGTATTTTGTCTGGTTAACCGGACCAAAACGCCGCACTCTGGCCACAGCTTGACACTGGGGGGGTGTGTGAATAGACAAAAAGGTAGGTGGGGGTGTGTGAATAGCAAGACCCCATAAAATATGCACAGATTCTGATTCCTCTCTAAGACCTTTTTGTATAGAAAATAAACATGCAAATTAGAATAGTTAGTGCCATAGTGGGCTGAATAAACATAATACCGCTCTGGCCAAGCTTTCCAAAAATCTTGCGTCCCTTTTTGAGGAGACAAAATAAAGAAGTTCAAATAAAGCCAGCCGCTAACGGTCTAACGCCTGTTTTCTAAGTTCACAACGTCAAAATCAGGATTTTTTTTCTGGTTGGTTTCTATATAGGTTTTTACTGAAAATTCTAAAAATTCTATATATGTTCTCACTAAATGTAGGTCCCTCGGAGGATGAGGTTAAACCTTATCCTTGTTATGTTTAACACACTAGCAAGTGCGGAATCCAAGCTAGAATGCAAACCGGTAGTTTATATGAGAACACAAGCTACAAAGAGAAAGGTAAACACACGAGATATCAAAGTTTTCTCTTGTATTTCAGTGGACACGGTTACAGCCCTTGACCAAACTGAAAATATGCTCTCTACAAGACTAAGTTCACTCACTTCTCACACACTTATGAAGTGAACACATTACATGAGTATATATACCCATCACAGCTCGTCTGGTCGAAGGATCAGATAGTCTGATCGAAGGATCATCCATCGATCTGAAACCTATCGAAGGATCCACATATACCTCGAAGGATGATATCCTTCGAGGTCCATCTATATCCATCGAAGAATTATCCTTCGAGCTCATCGAAGGATATAAACAATCCTTCGATGACTCATCCTTCGACACAAACATCTTACAAACAATGTGCTAACTGTTTGGCCAAGTCAGACCAGGAGGATGGTCGACTTGGTCAAACTTACATCGAACACACATAATAACAGACCTAAGACGTAAACCAGACTAACACAAGACATCGTTTTGTATCATGACAAAATACATACAAAGTACAGACACAAGTGCACCAACAAACTCCCCCTTGGCTGTAGCTTTGTCTCGATCTTCGTGTCTTCAAGTCTTTGACGTCCTTTCAAGTCTTCAATGTCGGAGGATCTTTAAAGTCTTCACGTCTTGAAAGCAGAAAGTGTACCAACAAACTCCCCGTTTCATGTAGGAAGTGTGTTGACAAACTCCCCCTTAACACAAGCTCCCCCTTGAGTTATGCTCGTGAATGTCTTGATCTTTACAACTTGAGATCCTTGTGGTGTTGATGATGGCCAGTAGCAACTCGATCATCTTCATCATTTGAGTGCCTTCACGTCGTGTCTTCATTCCAAAGCTTGTCATCGACCATGTTCTCCTTGCCTTTAGAATCTGCACATGCAAGAAATCTAAACGCGTAATGAGAACAACTGCTTGGAATATCATAAGTAAACGACACACATGTGACCATTGCTCAATCAACTACCGTCCGACAGTTTGAAAGTTTAACAAATTTATCAATTTTAGTTTTTAACTTTCAAAACTTGCAAATTTCGACCGTTTATGAAGAATCAGTCGTTTCGGTTTTCAATCAGGTTTCAGGTAACGAAGACTCGAGATCCAACATCGTACAATCGAAAATAAGACAGAAATAAAATCTTTTTGGCTTTTATAAAGTTTATATTAAAACACACCTAAAATCTTTTTGGAATTTTTGAATATTTCAAATGTAAAGACAGAAAGCAGTAAATAAATATATACAAAGATGCAGAAACTGAAAGCATTAAATATATATTTACAGACATTCTTTTTGTGAGTTTCGAGGGTAAGAAAATCATATCAGTGTACGGTCACGCCAAAACGCTCTTGTTGTTCAATTAGTTAACATTAAGATAAGCATCCTATAACGATTATCGGTATTGTTGTCCACTTAAGCTCAACTTATCAGATGTAATCATGGCGAGGGGATACGTTAAGGTATGATTTATACTTACCGACCGGTGTTCATCCACATCACGACACATTCCCGTATCAAGGTATGCACGAGAGTTCATCTTACCGGTGAGTATACCGATTATCATCTGTTTGACCGTATATGATGTGAGATTCTCACTTATTTTGTTTGAAAACAAGCCCTATGTGATAGAATCACTTATTGAGGAGGAACTTGATTTTCATATGCATGAGGGCACAGGAGCAAGTCCGTGAACAGGTCAGTACTTTCGTACAGCAGAGAGACGAACTTGACTCCCGGATAAATGTGATATTTTATCACTTATTTTGAGGACATGTGATTGTTGATCACTTATTGAGGTCGAATGCAGTATGTACACGTATGTATGGTATCATGGAAGATCTAGACTTGCGTCCCCGTTATTTTCCGGTAAAAGATACAACCATGATACCCAGATGATAAGCAGCATAAAGACCGAATATCTCAGAACCTCGACAATCTCTCAAACGAAATTTCGGTACTAAGATCATATGCCAATGAATGGTTCCCACCTGGTCTTCAGTCGATTTAAGGTTTATATCACCCTGCACACTTTAAAATGATTGTGAGCCTACCGATACATCTTATATAGAGCTGCTTATCATTTTTCATTTTAGGTTTAAAGAGGTTTAGACAGACCACTGATGTACTATCATTTTCTCTTTTGCTCGCCAGGAAACTCATTTTTGTTTTTCTATTGTTTTTGTGTTTTTGAAATTTTTTCGATGTTTTTGGTTTTTCAAATTTTGGATTTACTCCCCCTAAAATCAATAAACTAAGACAAATTTAAAACACAAGGGTATTTACAAAAATGATTTTCCGATGTGGATTTACTCTTGCTTGACCTTAATGCCGTTTACCAGAAATAAATAGTCAAATCTTGATTTGTCAAATGCTTTGGTAAAAAGGTCGGCACGTTGGTCATCAGTGTGGACGTAAGCAACATCGATTAGCCTTTTCTCCAAGCAATCACGTATGAAATGATACTTAATTTCGATGTGCTTAGTCTTTGAATGCTGCACAGGATTTCTAGTGATCTGTAAGGCAGCAGAATTATCAACGTAAATAGGAGTAGTTAGGAATTCAAAACCGTAGTCTCGCAATTGTTGTTGGATCCATAGAACTTGGGAGCAACAACTTGAGGCAGCAATGTATTCAGCTTCGCATGTGGATGTGGCGACGCACGTCTGCTTCTTGCACTGCCATGTGACTAGGCGATTTCCCAAAAACTGACATCCAGCCGTTGTGGATTTGCCGTCGATTTTGCATCCGCCAAAATCAGAATCACTGAAAGCGATCAAGTCAAAGTTATTATCCCTAGGGTACCATAGACCGGTGTCAGGGTAACCCTTCAAATAACGAAAAATCCTTTTTACAGCTGCAAGATGTGAGGCCTTCGGGTTGACTTGATATCTGGCAAGCAGGCACGTTGGGTACATTATATCTGGTCTTGATGCTGTGAGGTACATAAGAGATCCGATCATCACGCGGTAGTACGAGGGGCTAACAGCTTCACCCTTCAAGTCTGGAGTAATTCCATGATTTTGCGGCAATGGGGTACCGATGGGCGTTGCATCAGACATCTGGAACCGGCTCAAGATGTCACCAACATATTTAGTCTGATGGATGAATATCCCAGACTCGGTTTGTTGCACTTGTAGGCCCAAAAAGAAGGTCATTTCCCCCATAGCACTCATCTCGAATTTATCCTGCATAATGCGCTCGAAATTCCTACACAAAACATCATTAGTAGAACCAAATATAATATCATCAACGTATACCTGTACCAGTAGAAGATCTCCATCTTGTTCTTTGATGAAAATAGTACAATCGATAAGACCTCTGCGAAATCCATTCTCCAGCAAATAATTAGATAAGGTTGCGTACCAAGCTCGCGGTGCTTGATGTAGACCATAGAGAGCTTTGTTGAGCAACCAAACCCGATCGGGATGGATAGGATCTTCAAAACCTGGAGGCTGTTCGACGTACACCTCTTCTTCCACCACACCATGTAAGAATGCACTTTTCGCGTCCATCTGGTATACCTTGAAACCTTTGAATGAGGCATAAGCCAGAAAGATCCGAATTGCTTCTAGACGTGCAACAGGTGCATACACTTCGTTGTAGTCGATCCCTTCAATCTGACGAAAACCTTGAACGACTAATCTTGCTTTGTTGCGAATAACGACTCCACGTTCATCCTTTTTGCATTTAAACACCCAACGGGTACCAATCTTCTTGTAACCAGCAGGTTTCTCTACGAGTTTCCAGACACCAAGCTTCTGGAATTGTTGCAGTTCTTCCTGCATCGCTTCAACCCAAGAGCTATCTTTCAAAGCTTCTTTCCAAGTTCTTGGCTCTTCCTGTGAGACATAACACGCGAAAGACCAATCATTTTGTTGACCAGATTCTCGGATAGCTGCATACAAGCCTGCATTGTTGTTGTTTCGCAACATGTTTCTTGTTTGAACGCCACTCTGTACATTTCCGATGATGTTTTGTTGAGGATGGGTATTGTGAATCCTTGGTTCTGGATTATCTTGAACTGGAATGTTTGTACCCAGATTGTTGAGATTGAGATCAACAACCAATTCAATGCCCGGAATTGACGAAGAGGATGATGCAGTAGCTTCAGCTGTTCTAGGGGCATCCACTGGAGGTGTACCCTCTGAAGTACCATGAACTGCTGTTATTGGAGCTTCTTGATCTGCATCGAGAAATTCATCATCCTCTGAAGATTCGTTCAATTCGGTAGCATCGTGAAAATCCTCATTGTCGAGAGCATTATTGTTCACTGAAGATGGTTCTTGATTGACAATAATTGGACGAACCAACGGTGAATCTGTTGCATTGTCACTCTCGAAAAACATCATTGCTGCAGCATTTTCTTCAACTGCTTCAACATTGATCGAATTGAAAAAGTCATCGTACTCAAACATCCAAGGCTGACCAGGTCATTTGACAGGTAAAGTGTGCCTTTGTACTCTGACTTCAGACCATTCCTCGACCCTTTTAGTCTCTAGATTCCAGACTCTTAAGTTCGGGGTGGCATACCCAAGAAAGTATCCCTCAATTGCTTTTGCCCCAAACTTTCCATTAGGATCGATTATTGTACATGGAGCTCCAAACGGTTCAAGATATGACAAATCTGGTTTCCGTTTGTTAATAAGCTCAAAGCAGGTCTTGTAGTGCCTTTTGACTGTAAGGACTCGGTTCAACGTATAACATGCAGAGGCCACAGCTTCACTCCAGAATGGAATGGGCAACTGCGACTCTACCAACATAGTCCTAGCAGTCTCGATCAATGTGCGGTTCTTACGTTCAGCGACGCCATTTTGTTGAGGAGTGTAGGCCGCACTAAATTCGTGAAGAATACCTTTTGAAGTACAAAACTCCGCCATGGCATGATTTTTAAATTCAGTACCATTGTCGCTACGTATCCGCCTAACCTTCAACTTATATAGATTCTCAATCTGAATGATCAAGTTTTTGATAATACCGAAGGTTTCGCTCTTGTGTGCCATGAACGCCACCCAAGAAAATCTTGAATAATCATCAGTTATCACGAGGCAATATTGATCATTCCTAATACTTTTGTGCTTGACAGGACCGAACAAATCCATGTGCAAACGTTCAAGAGGAACAGCCACCGTGTTGATTTTCTTTGTAGGGTGTCGCTTCTTCGTTTGTTTTCCTTTCTGGCACGAAACACAGACGTCTTGAAGATGGAAGTTTTTAAGAGGAACACCATTCACCAATTCATTTGACACCAAATGATTCATTTTGCGTAAGTGAATGTGACCCATTCGTCTATGCCAAGAGATTGAGTCTTTTTCTGTGGCTTTGGAAACAAAACAGGTTGCTTGTGCAGACGTTGTGATAGCTTGGCTCATATCAAGGACATATAAATCATTTATCCTTGGAGCCGACAAGAGAATCCATTCTTTTGGAATTTTGAAGCCGGGTTTCAGCACATAACATCCATTTGCATCAAAGTGTACTGAGAACTGCTTATCACAGATTTGTGAAACGCTGAGAAGATTGTGATCAAGTTGTTGTACAAAGTTGATCTTATCAAAGCTAACAACCCCGTTGGAAATCATTCCTTCACCCGTAATATATCCGCCCTTATCTCCAGCAAAAGCAACATAACCTCCTCTAATAGATTTGACGTCGTAGAGAAGCTTCATGTCGCCTGTCATGTGCCTGGATGCCCCACTATCAACAATCCAATGACTACTGATAGTTCCTCCTGGAACACCCTGCACATGAACTCACTTGATTAGTTGGAGATGGGGACCCAAGCCATTGTGGTCTTGGGTCTTCCATTTTCATCAACAACAATAACTTCTATTCTTTGATTGCCAAATTGTTTTCTAACTTCAGCCTTTGGGATAGAAGGGCACTGTGTTACCACAACGTGTGATCCTTTCTTACCCAGAAATTTACTTGTCGAATTTTCAAAAACTTTACTGATTAGGGATTGATTTACATTCTTAATCGGAAAATCTTTGTCAGAATAAATTTTATCATCACCAACAAGAGTGTACAGCAAATCCACAATCTCCGACTCTTGTGCAGACAAGGACTCGATTGCAACAGTCTTAGCGGGTTTTGCAGGAGGATCACACAGAATATGATTCTCAAGAGGTATGTCCTCTTCTTTTATCACCGCATCAGACTTTGCTGAATCAGTATCATCAGATTCATCATCAGAAGAATCAACATCCTCAACAACAACTGGAGGATCCTGATTCTGTTCAGCAGAAGACACACATGTATCTGCTGACACATCCGAATCTGACGATACTTCTTTCTTGTATCCGAGTCCTGTTGCAAATTCATTAACATCTAGAGGAACAGATGGTTCAAAGAAAGTTCTATCCTCCTCGTCAGGCATGGCATCATAATTGTTTCTCACGGGTGGTGGACATTTCTTGTATCCAATGCATGTGACATCCCGTTTCTCTTTCTGAACATCAATGATGTGATCCAACACATAGCTAGAGCTCAAATAACTGTCTAGCTTAAGTTGGATCGCCTCACTTTCAGTTTTCACACAAGCCATTTCCTTTTGCATTACCTCAAGACGAGTTATATACAAATTAATGTCAGTTTGTTTTCTGGAAACCATTTTAGTTAACTCGGTTTTATCTTTCTTTAATTTTTCAATTACCGATTTAAACTCCTTTTCATGGTTTTCATAAAACATGTTGGCTTCAGTGCACTTCGAAAGATCAATGGTCAATTTCTGATTGTGAATGAATGTCACATCATATTTCTCTTGCAAAGCCTCGTGTTTTCTTTGCAATTCACACCACTTATCATTCAATGAAACATGTTTGTCTTGCAAGTCAAACAAACTAGCTTGTAAAGCATCATGTTTGCCTTGCAACTCAGACATGCTTGTCTCTAAATCAGCACATTTAATACTCAATATGTCACAATTATCACAACTAACAGAAGTGGGTTCATCGACACATACCTGACTTGATGAACTGTCGACATTAGCCATAAAGGCTGAATGGAGAGAAGACGAAGAATAAACTGCTTGATCCACCAAAATAGATCTTCTTTGAATTCCTGCTGCAGCTTCTTCCAATAGCTCATCAATATCTGCATTAACTGACGCACTTGATGTCTCATCCACATGATCATTGCCTGAAGTGGAGGATTCTTCATCTGAGCTTCCACTATAACCAGAACTGTCTTCATCTTCAGAAGATTCATCACCATTGGTGGAAGATTCTCCACCACTGGCGTGCTTTAAATCCTTTACGACTTCAGCAAAACACGCTGTTCCATCTGGAGCATCACCACTCAGCTGAATTGACCAATCACAACCTTCATCTACTTGAACCACAAGTGCCTGGTTGGCATTAGATGGTCCTGCTTGACTCTGGTTGTTGACAGGCACCAATGTGCGCTCATTGTTCCTTACTTGGTTCTGATTTGCCCTGTTGCCTTGACCTCTGAAAGGATTTTGGTTTCCATGTTGAGATGGCCTCGTACATTCACGTTTGAAATGACCACGTTCACCACAATTGAAGCACTTAACAGCCTGCTTATCAAACCCATACTTGGTGTCTTTCTTGCTTTCCAAGCTGGTTCTGCCAGTTCTTTCCATGAAATCCTTTGCTCGCCTAACAGCACTGGCAAAGGCCCACTTGATGTCCATCATCTCCATCTCCTCTTTATCGATCTGCTGATAGTCTTCTTGAGTCAGATTAATGTTGCCAATCTGACCTTCCACTAATCCACAGTATGCGCTCACCAAAGTGTTTAGAAGCTCCATATGTTCTTTTGCTACTTCAACACTGACTTTAGAGAAACTTGAGGTGTCGAGCCGTACTGTATTTGGCTTTGATTGCTGACTAGCAGATGATGTGCTTCCATAACATGCTTGCTGTTGAGGAGGAAGTGGATTCCCGTATAAATCTGTTGGTCCGGTAGATCGAACAGGTAATGGATTTCCGAACATATCAGTTGCTCTGATAGGTCGTTGGCTTTGCTGTTGTGGTACTGGTTGAGGGACTGGTTCAAGCGGATTTCCATACATGTCTGTTGTTGGAGGAGGCTTGACCGGAACTTGGATAGGATTGCCATACATGTCAGTGCTAGACACAAACGCTGTTTGAATTGGAGCGTGTGAAGAAGGTTTTGTAGAAGTGCTAGAAGTTCCATAATACATTTCAGGATTTTGTGGCACTGGAACTCTTTTCGCCTTGAGAGTTTCTTCCTGATTCTTGTTTTCCAGGAGTTGAACAAAGTCATTGAAGTTTGTTGTAGCTAAAGTGCCATTGTACTTCATGATTTCCAAGAAAGTATTCCATTGAGGTGGCAGTGCATCTGCAAACTTTTTCACTACCTCTACTGAAGTTGTTACAACCCCAATATTTGCCAATTCAGTCAGCAAATGATTAAATCGACTTGTCAAATCTCCTAAAGATTCATTCTCCATACAAGTAAAACCATCAAACTCTTTCTTTAGCAGGTCTTTTCTCAATTGACGTGTCGCTTCATTTCCTACGCCCCTTATCTTCAATGCGTCCCACAACTTCTTCGTTGTCTTGAAACTGACAAATTGATGATAAATATCTTTGCTTAACGCCTGAGTAAGAATGGCATACGCTTTCTTCTCTAAGTCATAGACCTTCTTCTGATCTTCCGTAAGATCGGCAAACGTAGCAGCAGATGAAGCGGCAACCTCTATTGTTTGATCAAAATCTGTGATGAAACGCAACCACAATTCTGTATTTTGACCAAGGACGTATGTATGAAATCTATCAAACCATCCCGGATATTCACTTAAGTGCATCAACTTTGGAGGCCTATTCAAACTTCCCGTTTCACTCTCGCTTAACAAAATGCTTTGAATACTTGGAGTTTGATTTGATACGAATGCCCATTGACCGGTAGATATAGCATTAGCTTGCGAAGATACAGGTACGGGAGATTCAGCCCATGTAGGAGATAAACTGGTATTTCTATACTTTCCCGAATCCGGAGCCGGAGTACCATAATACGTTTCTGTATTTGTCGGAGTACCCCACATCGAATTCATTTTTGATCAAGAAAAATTGTTACACTAGTTCTCTCGGGTTCTCCTTGTTAACAACCAACCAGCCGAAGGATCCCTGATCGAAAGACGAGAAAAACACAAACTTGTTAAACTTAAACAGACTAGGATCGAAGGTTCAATTCTTGTTCGAAGGATCAACAGTGTTCGAAAGATCACTGTTGAATTTCGAACAATGATTTTGAAAGATTCTCCAATCGAAAGATCCTTATCTTTCGAACCAGAACTGTAGATAGAAAGATGTATCCTTCGAAAAGATTCCTTGGATCGAAGGATAAGTCACAGACTTCGAAGGATGTTCGAAGGATGATTATCTATCGAACTTCCTTTGATCGAAAGATGATCTTTCGACTTCGAAGGATATCCTTCGATCTGCACTGACACAGTTGACAAAAGTGACAGGTTGGTGAAAATGTGATTGGTTGGTAGAAAGCTTTCGGCAGAAGGTATGCTCAGACCATACCTTTTACCAAACCAAGATTTGAACAATAAAAAATTACTTAAAAAGACAGTTCTTATCCAGAAAACCGGTCACCGGAGTAAGCCGGAATTTGGCCGGAAATTACCAAACTTCTTAAAAACACGTTTTTAAGTTACCCAAACCGTCCTTTAACACACCCGGTTAGTTTAGAACACGTTTTTACGTCAAGAAGTGCGAGAAAAACACTAAAAACGGGTGCTAAACCATGTGAGTTTTGTCCAAACACTCCAAAGTCTTGTATAAACTCGGTTTTTTTTTTTAACAAGGAAAAGAGCCACGGCTCTGATACCACTTGTAGGTCCCTCGGAGGATGAGGTTAAACCTTATCCTTGTTATGTTTAACACACTAGCAAGTGCGGAATCCAAGCTAGAATGCAAACCGGTAGTTTATATGAGAACACAAGCTACAAAGAGAAAGGTAAACACACAAGATATCAAAGTTTTCTCTTGTATTTCAGTGGACACGGTTACAGCCCTTGACCAAACTGAAAATATGCTCTCTACAAGACTAAGTTCACTCACTTCTCACACACTTATGAAGTGAACACATTACATGAGTATATATACCCATCACAGCTCGTCTGGTCGAAGGATCAGATAGTCTGATCGAAGGATCATCTATCGATCTGAAACCTATCGAAGGATCCACATATACCTCGAAGGATGATATCCTTCGAGGTCCATCTATATCCATCGAAGAATTATCCTTCGAGCTCATCGAAGGATATAAACAATCCTTCGATGACTCATCCTTCGACACAAACATCTTACAAACAATGTGCTAACTGTTTGGCCAAGTCAGACCAGGAGGATGGTTGACTTGGTCAAACTTACATCGAACACACATAATAACAGACCTAAGACGTAAACCAGACTAACACAAGACATCGTTTTGTATCATGACAAAATACAGACAAAGTACAGACACAAGTGCACCAACACTAAAAATTCAAAATCATGTTGGTTTCTAGGAACCCGGTAATAGTTGCTAGATCGACCCCTATTAGTTTGTGTGATATACAATTATAAAATTACATTTTGTTAGTTCAATAATAAGTAACTATGAATAATGAAATTTCTTATGGTTGTTTGCATTAAAAATACATGTTTGATAATAAGTACTTTTAACAATTTGACGAGTTTTTAACTATTTTTTCCTACCAATTCAAAATATTTTTTAATAGAAAATGTTACACTTTTCAGCTCCTACTCTTAAACTACACCAATAAATACTAAATTACACCTCTTGACAGGATTGAACCTTGATCTTTTCTTAAGAGGCAAAAGCCTCTGCCACCAAGCCAAAGTTGGAATGACATTCAAAATAATTATGTATTATGATCCATCAATAATATAAATCGATATAACATATAGCTTGCAAAGATTAGAGATGCTCTTGAGGGTATGCATCTGCATAACATATCATTTTTGTTATAACATATAGTCAATTTTCTAGAATTTCGTCTCTCGTTGTGGGTTAAAAAACAACTCATCATTTATGTATAAAAAAGTGACGTAATACATCAATAAAAAAGCTTCTATTTTTTAAAGAATTTGTCGGTTTTATCCGTCACTTAGCATTTGTCAATATAACTGTCACAAGCGCCTAGTTTTCTGACGTTACTTCACCGACATGTTAGATTGTTAGCAATAGATTTGTAGATCTAACTCATAGTTATCAAAAGTGCATGGCACACACAAGGCATAAATGGTGAGCCTTGAGCCTCAATGCAATACGCTTAAAAAGCGAGGGCTATTTAGGCGAGACATATAGTAAAAGATACAATTTTTAGGGGTTTTAGACATGTTTTGGGCTTCTTTAGGGCCAGTTTAAATTGATTTTAGGTTTGGTATAATTGTTCCAGGCTTGTTCACGTGATTTTTGGCCAAAAATTTATCGGAACTTGGCCTGAAAAATACTTGAGAGGCTGAAAGTGAGGTTTTTGAAGCGAAGCGAGAAGGCTGCATTAGGCATAAAAAATGAGCTAGCCGTGCGCTTAGGTTAGCCTTGACAAGAGAGGTCTATACTGTAACACCCCGTGTTTCGAAAGTCAAGGTCAAAGTCAACATTGAACTCAAACGAAGAAAAGATTGCTAATTGTGATCTGTTACTCCTTGCTCAATTACTGTTTTGACTTCTTTGACTTGTAGGTAGTCTATTTATGCTTGTACGTTAGTTGTATTATGTGGAGTACTTGTTAATAATCGAGGATTAATCGCTACTTAATCGATGTTTATCGCATGTTTTATCGCTTTATCGCATCGCAATCGCACTCGCAACTCGAACTATGCTTATGTTTACTGTTATTACGTGTGTGTGTGCCTTTTATGTGTTACTTGTGCGTGCTTATTTATGTTTATGTGTGGTGATTAATCGAAACGCAATCGCAACTCAATCGCAATCTAGTCGCAAACGCTAAACGCAAGTTAATTATGATGATTGTATGTTAGATATAGTAGTTGGGATCAAAGTAATTTAATAGGAAAACTCTATCGCATCGCAACGCTCAGCGCGCAAATCGAAACTGCAAAACTCGTCGCGCCGTTCACTCCAATCGAGTGGCCAGCCGGTCGAGCTGCCACCCGATCAAGGTGCCACTCAATCGAGCTTCCACCCGATCGGGTTGCCACTCGATCGACCAGCCCTCTTTCCTCCTTTCCATTTATGGAAACCCAATAAATACCCCCATATGTCAACATCCTTGATGTTGACAGCCTCTTACTCAACCAGCTCGCTCTAGCCTCTATTTCTTCCGATTTCTCGCGAATCTTGTAAGTTTTCAACCTAAATCTTGTGCTTTCTTGATCTACACGCACTCCTACACCTTTCTATCTTTTGAATCTTAACTTTTAACCGTGAAATCACTGGATTCAAGGTGTTCTAGAATGATGTCACCATGGTGTTCTTATGAACTTCATGTTTTGGCTTCAACCTACTCAAGCTGCTCGCCGAAAGCAAGCAGATAAACGACTCGCCACTATGGTTGCTAAGCAAATGGCGAAGGTTGTACCTCAAGTCGTCAGTGAGCTGTACGAAAATATGAGCAAATCATCTGAAGAGTCAAGGACAGACTCGCCAAAGTCTGGGTTCAGCTTCAAGCAGTTTAAAGCATGCGAACCGAAAGAATACACTGGCGAAGATGGCCCTACGGCTTTATTTCAATGGTTCGATTCGATCGAGGTCACTCTGTATCAGAGTGGATGTCCTGACAATCTCCGCACTCTGAATGCTACCGGCGTTTTCCAGTCCCGCGTCTTAGACTGGTGAACGGCCGAGAGGAACAAACGCAGAAACGATGCAGCTTATGGTCTGTCATGGGAAGAGCTGAAGAACGTCATGCTCGAAGAGTTCTGCCCTCCCCATGAGCGCCAAAAGTTGGAGGATGAATTCTGGCACATAAAGCAGAAGGATGGTGACAATGCTGCTTTAACCGCTCGCTTCAAGCAGCTCAGTATTATCTGTCCCGATCAAGTCAAGACTCCTGACATGACGATTAAGAAGTACATTCGAGCTCTACCGGATTGTGTTGCAGATTTTGTGCATGCTTCAAAGCCAGCAAAAATCGAAGAAACTTACTTGCTTGCCGCTGAAATCAACGACAAGCAAGTCAAAGCTGGTTTTTTGGATAAAGCTTCGAAGAACTTGCATCAAGCTACCGCCACCGCACCAACTGCTGAAACCACCACCGCACCGAGCCACAAGAGGAAGAACAACAGCAACTCAAGCAACAAGAACTGCGTTGTCACTACCGCTGCTCCACTTCAAGCGGTACCAGCCCAACAACAACAACACCGATCAGCTGCAGCACAAGTTACCTATGCGCCGCCTGCAAAGCGTGCGTATACCGGTCCTCACCCTGCCTGCCCGACATGCACTTATCATCACTCGGTGGGTATAGCCTGCAGATATTGCGTGCATTGCAATATGTATGGCCACTTCACTGCCAATTGTCGAACCTGCCCCCGCAACACCGTAGCTCAAGCCACTGCTCATCAAGCTCTACTTCAAGCCCCTCAAGGCCAGCAAGCTGCTCCGGCACCTGCGGTCAACGCCAGAGTCTGCTTCGCATGTGGCAATCCTAACCATTTCGCCAACATGTGCCCTAACAGGGTTGTGAAACAAGAGCCCCAGCAGCAGCAGCCTCAGCAACAGCAGCAGCAACAGCCTCAGCAGCAACAGCAACAAGCCGCCCGTGCCCGAACTTTCAACATCAATGCGCGCCAAGATCAACCCGACAACAATGTGGTAAATGGTACGTTTCTCGTGAATGGTATTTATGCTTCGTGTTTGTTTGATACTGGAGCCGATAACTGTTTTGTGTCGTTCAAATTCGAGAAGCTCCTTAATCGTAAGCGCTCCCATCTCCCCTCGTCATTTGATGTCGAAGTTTGCCACCGGAAGAACCGTCGCTGTCAATTCTGTTCTTCGTGATTGTACCCTTGAACTCAACAATCACATCTTTCCGATCGATCTCATTCCGATGCAACTCGGATGTCACACCCCGAAATTATCAGAGCTGGCGTGACTGGACTGGTATCTTCATTGCACAGCGGAAGCAAATAAGCTAAGTCTTTTAGAAAATGAACACCCACTAAGTACTCGTATCTCCAATGGTCCTCCAATTTCAACCGTGCCATAAATTCTGAAAAGTAACCTGAGAAAGAAAATGCGAAAAAGTCAACATAAAGTTAAGCGAGTTCATAGTTTGTTTGTAAAAGATTTGAAATAAATCTTTTTGAATAACCGGTTTTTGAAGTATTGTTGAGAAAACAAATTTAAAATCATTTCTTGTCAAGTTATATGGAAACTTTGTATGAAAACATGGTATGTATCTTGTATAAATCAAGTATTCTTATGTAAATCAAGTATTCTTGTATGAATCAAGTATTCTTGTATGTATCATGTATTCTTGTATAAATCAAGTATTCTTGTATGTATCATGTTTTCTTGTATAAATCAAGTATTCTTGTATAAATAAAGTATTCTTGTGGTATGAACCAAATAAAGTATTCTTGTGTACGAACTTCATACTCCTTTTAGAACACCAAACCGAATAAAAGAATTCATTAAAACAAAACTTAAAGTGTTAAAATACTAAACCTTTAACGTTGAATTATAAAAATTCCATCATGTTTTGTAAAAAGGGTATTACGATTTAAGATTGTTTACAATTTTATGAATAATCTGATTTTAAGTTAGAATACAATTTGTTTTTTCAAAATTCTTTTTCAAGAAACACAATCTCTTATAAAATCATTAAATTTGTTTTAATTTGGTAGGGAAAATATTACAACATTTGTTTTTGTAAAATAAATAAGGATGATCTACAAACCGAACTACAAAAATAATAACATATATTGGGAAGAATAAAATAAGAGTACGAATATTCAGATTTTGGGAGGTGAAAGAGCGCTTGAAAAGACCCACGACACAAAGTACAAACCACACAAAGTTAGACTTACACACACGGATACAATTATCTCAAACTGAGATAGTTTGTGAGTGATTTATCTTGTGTAATCGTTGTAAACAAACATCTCTGGTTATAACAGTTGAAACTTTAAAGTTGAATCTCTGTGTTTTGTGTTTCCGTATCTCTAACTCGGTTTGCTTTCCCGGTTGGATTCCGCACAACCGGGTCAGTTCGTATACAAGGATTAGGCGACTAGATCCTCCGCTAGCCGGACCTACACATATAAGTTCAATTTACTTGACGTTTTGATCCAATCGCAATGTCTATATGAGTTAGATTGAGTTCAACCGGATACGTCGAGACACGCGTTTTCATATAGTTAACGAATCACATAACACTTAGACTAATCCATTCGATGTTTACGATGTACCCGCGCGTACCCGCGCCGCAACGCGCGCGGGTCTTATTACTACTAGTTTTATATAAATTCCCAGCATTTATTTTGCATTTGAAATACAAACATGCCATCCATATATTCCTGCACAGGTTTTTGTTACACAAAACATGCATCGATTCCATTCCATCACATGTTTGTTAATAAAACACACTAGTTAATTAGTGGGTTTGAAAAAAGATTCAATTTTGTATTCATCGGATGGATCGAACTTCAAACAAAAATCATTGGTGAAAAGTTCTCTTATATAGTAAAATATTAATAAAGTATCCCACATTCCCAAATAAAGTCTTCATATATAAAATATTATTCGTGGTCGTGTTTTATTGGACATTGATAATGTAAAAATCCCAATGATTTGCTATTACAATATGCACGAGAATATATACAGGAGAGAATACAAATCAAGTGGAGATGATTTCTCCTATTTACAATATGGAAATAATTGGTCAAAGAATATATATGGAGGTGATGTAATTTTTCCACTGATGTCGCCTATTACCCCCCGTCAATGGGAGACGGATAGGATTCAAGTCGAAGCATTGCTCGAAATTTTTCAAATAATGGTTTCGGTAGGCTTTTGGTAAATATGTCCGCGACTTGTTTGTCCGTTGAGATGAACCGTGTGTGTAGACGTCCTGCAGCAACTAATTCTCGAACAAAATGATAGTCGAGATCAATATGTTTAGCTCGTTTGTGAGAGATGGGATTTTGACTGAGAAATAGTGCACTTTTGTTGTCGCAAAATAATGTCGGAGGTCCCGGTGGTAAGGCATGAAGTTCACGAAGAAGATGAGTTATCCAGATGATTTCTGACGCCGTGTTTGCCATAGCCCTGTATTCTGATTCACAGCTTGAGCGGGAGACGGTTGGTTGTTTCTTTGCGCTCCAAGAGACCAAGTTTCCACCTAGATAAATGCAGTAGCCATAGGTGGATCTTCGAGTGTCAATGCAACGTGCCCAATCTGCATCAGAAAAACCTAATAAAGTAGTGTTAGGTGGCCTGTCAAACGTTAGACCATGTGATAAAGTACCCTTGAGGTAACGAAGAATTCTTTTGACAAGTTGAAAGTGAGAGGTGGTGGGATTTTGTAGAAATTGGCTGGCTTGGTTAACAGCATAAGAGAGATCTGGACGAGTAATGGTAAGATATTGGAGTGCACCCACGAGAGAACGATAAAGAGATGGGTCATGAAATGGTTGGCCAGTGGAGTGGAAGGTGTCTTTTGGAGTGAGAGGTGTTGCAACGGGCTTGGAGTCAAGAAGACCGGCTCGAGAGAGGATGTCATAAGCATATTTAGATTGGTTTAGAAAGAGACCGGATTTGGTGTGGGTGACTTCCAAGCCGAGAAAGAAGCTAAGAAGTCCAAGATCTTTTATGTTGAACTCCTTGTGAAGACGAGATGTGAATGTGGAGATGAAAGTTTCATTGTTTCCCGTGATGATGATGTCGTCCACATAGACGAGGAGATATACTAAGGTGGTATGACGGTTGTAAACAAACAGGGAGGGATCGGCTCTACTACACTCGAAACCAAGTGTGAGAAGGAACGTGCTTAGGCGTTGAAACCAAGCTCGTGGGGCTTGTTTTAGGCCATAGATTGCTCGATTTAGTTTGCACACGTGAGTAGGGTGTTTGGGATCTTCAAATCCCGGGGGTTGTTCCATGAAAACGGTTTCAGTGAGGTTTCCATTGAGGAAGGCATTGTTAACATCAAGTTGTCGTAGCTTCCATCTTTGAATGGTAGCAAGGCTAAGTACCACACGAATGGTGGACGATTTGACCACGGGACTAAAGGTGTGAGAAAAGTCGATTCCCGGTACTTGATTGAAACCTTGAGCGACTAATCGTGCTTTGTAGCGATCAATGGAACCATCGGCTTTGTATTTTATCCTATAGATCCATTTAGAGCCGATGATGTTTGTGGAAGGGGGACGGGGAACCAGTTGCCAAGTATGATTTCTATGTAAGGCCTTTACTTCATCATGCATGGCGTGTACCCATTTAGAGTCTTTTAAGGCAGTTTTGATGCCTTTGGGTACGTGAGAGGAAAGAAGCGAATGATGAAGAGGATGAGTTGATAGGGAGGTTAGATCGGCAAAATGATTTGGTTTGAAGATACCGGCCTTGGATCTAGTGGTCATGGGGTGATTATTTGTAGTGTGAGAGTTGTTGTGAGTATTGGATGGTTGAGCCGACAAGGGATGGGTGTGGTTGATATTGGCAGAAGTGGTGTCGGGTGCCGTGGAGAGATGAGGAAGGTTGATTTGGGCCGGATTGGAATGTTGGGTGGGGATGGTATTGGGTTGCGGTGATGTGGGCTGAGAGGGTATTGAGGGTGAGCCTGAAAGAGGAGCTGGAGGCGTTATTGGGCTGGGAGTGTGCGGATGGGTGTGGGTGTGCGGGTGAGTTTGGGTGTGAGTGTGAGGGGCATCATTGGAACAATGGATGCAAGGATGATTTGGTGGTGAGGTTTGAACAGTGGGTAAAGATGTTTGAGGGGTGGGGTTTTGTGTTGGGTAGGGTAAAGTGTCTTCAAAGTTTGTGAAAGGTATCAAGGAGATGTCCATAGTTGTAGATGAGGATTTAAAGGGGAATTGTTCCTCATCGAATTTGGCATGTCTAGTGATGTATATGCGACCCGTGGTGGAATCTAGACATCGAAACCCTTTGTGTTTGGGACTATAACCGATAAAAATGCAAGGTGTGCTTCTAGGTAAGAGTTTATTTTTGGTATAGTCGCGAAGATAAGGGTATACAAGACATCCAAAAACTCGAAGATTTGAGTAAGTTGGTGGATAATTGAAGAGCACTTCAAAAGGAGATTTATTTTTAAGGATTTTTGTGGGGAGTCGGTTGATGATGTAAGTGGCGGAAGTGAACGCATCAATCCAATGGGTGGATGGAGCGTTAGCATTGAACATCATTGCTAAACCAGTTTCGGTTATATGACGATGTTTTCGTTCCGCTCTTCCGTTTTGTTGCGGTGTATGTGGACATGATAAGCGATGTTGTATTCCATTTTGTTGAAAATGATTTTGTACGCGATTATTTGTGAACTCGGTTCCACCATCACTTTGAAAAACTTTGACATTTGTTGAGAATTGATTTTGTACAAAGTTTAAAAACGTGATTAATGTATTGAAAAAATCGGATTTCGCTTTGAGAGGATAAAACCAAGTGAACCGAGAGTGGTCGTCCACAAAAATGACGTAGTATAAATAGCCATCGGTGGAAGCTATTGGTGCGGGTCCCCAAAGGTCACAATGAATTAAGTCTAGAATATGTTGCGCACGTTTATGGTTTTCAACAAAAGGTAAACGTTTGGCCTTTGATAATTCACAAGAATTGCAAAGACCCGGTTTGGGTAATAAAGAGGTAACAAAAACATGACCAAGTTTGTTTAACATAGTAATGGTATCAAAAGAAACATGACCAAGACGATTATGCCATTTATTGAAAGATGCACTAAGATGAGTGGCCGAAAGTGCTGCAACGAGAGACTTGTGACCTTGGGTGAGAACATAGAAGCCATTTTCGCAAATGCCTCTAGCTAGAACTTCCGCCGTTTTTCGGTCCTGTATGTGAAAGTAATTGTTAGAAAACAAAACATCAACCGGTGAGTCGTTTGTGAGTCTACTAATGGATAGTAGATTTTTTGTGAGGTTTGGAACGACAATGACATTTTGTAAGGAAATGGATTCGTTTAAGTTTGTGTTCCCTATATGAGTGACGGGTAAAGATTGGCCGTTTCCAAATGTGACACTCATGTTACCGGTTTGTTTTTGAAAAAAATTTAGACCATTTTTATGTTTTAACATATGTGTGGTTGCACCTGAATCGGCGGTCCAATCCGGAGTGTCCGGATTGATGTTGCATTGTGCGTGAAAAGCGTGTGCTAGATTAGCATCAAGAGAAGTCGCCTTCTTTGCGTATGAGGCGAGATTTGGGCAGGCACTGGCATAGTGCCCTTCGGTGCGACACAATTGGCAATGAGGACGCCGTTTCGTATAGTTGTTGCCACGACCTCTATTGGAGGTGTTGCGTCCACGGCCACGAGATGATGTTCGGTTATGTTTGAACTGATTGGCGTAATAGGCGGCTTCCGGTGGTTGAGAGCTATGAAGTTTTTGTATGAACATCTCTTGATTTTCGGCATTAGCCAGTAGGTCACGAAAAGATGGAGCAGGATGAATGGTACGTTGGGATGTGGAGAAGTTTTCAAAGCTAGCGCCCAAACCACAAAGAAACCAATGTCTTTTGTCTTCATCACTAACCGGGTGTCCGATTGCGGCTAGTTGGTCCGATATGGCTTTAAATTTTCGACCGAAATCTGAGACAGAGGAGGTACCTTTTTGAAGAGTCCGAAGACTATCTTTCAGGTTGTGAATGCGCTCAATAGAGCAGTGGCTGTAGGCGTTAGCCAAGGCTTTCCAGACCGATAAGGCTGTTGTGTGCCCGATTGTTTCAGCCATGGCCTCCTCTGTGAGAGTGGAATTGATGAGTAGAAGGACTTTTTGGTCTGCTGATTTCCAGGTTGTGAAGTCTGGATTTTCGATGGTTTCATTGTCTTTGGTTAGGGTTTCAGATGGTGGCTGTTTGGTACCATCGACATGATTGCGAAGCTGAAGGTAGGTTAGGACAGGGGATATTTGTTTCTCCCAAGATAGGTAATTTGTGGATGTAAGTTTGATGTTGATGAGGTGTGTGACAGAGTGTAGTGGAATGGAAGAAGGGTCAGCGGAAGTGGACATAGTGGTGCGAAGGAAGCTGCGATTGGGCAAAGGAGAAGAAGGGATCTGAGAAGGAAGAAGTGTGTGAACAGAGGAAGAAGAAGAGGATCTCTTATTAGGCTGATACCATGATAATGTAAAAATCCCAATGATTTGCTATTACAATATGCACGAGAATATATACAGGAGAGAATACAAATCAAGTGGAGATGATTTCTCCTATTTACAATATGGAAATAATTGGTCAAAGAATATATATGGAGGTGATGTAATTTTTCCACTGATGTCGCCTATTAGACATCATTTCTTCAAACATGCCTCCAAATAGCACATATGCATAAAGTTCATTTTAGAAACATATGTCTGATTCATTGAAAGCTTGACACATAGTTTATGCATTTTATCATGTTTTCTTTTGATTTTTCCATATGGATTAGACCGCGACACATTTTAGGTGATTTTTCAGGAATAAGAGTCATTTATCTTTCTATAATGAGAAAGTAAAGAGGTCTTGTTGGTAACTTTAGTTTGTTACTCATCAACTATTTTATGTAACTAAGAATACCATATATGTACTTTAAAACGGGTGAGGATGTGTAGAATAGAAAATTTGTAAATCTAATGGCTGATCATGAATTTTATAAAACTTGACTATTTCTTGGTTAGCTTTCGCCTTTACATTATTGCATAAAAGAAAAGAATTGGCAAGAGATTCTTTTACTTAGCATATATGTACTTCTACAACTCATTCGAAGGCCCTATAGACGTAAAAGAAGTTGCACGGGACATGAAATAACAAAATGACTCAACAAATTGCACACACAACAATGTATAGATACTCAAAAGCCCCAACTATAAACCTTTGAGCCCTTGGCTTTCTGATGTTCATCATCTTCGGCAGAATGATGGTTAAATCCTTTAATCATCATTTGGATCCTTCGGAGTAGACTTGGTTTATGGGTTGATAAGCGGAACCCAATTGAATCCAGAACCCACCCACTTCTTCCATAAAAACTTACAATGTGGCCTCCATTTGTGAAGAACTTAAACGGTGTTCCTTTTTCCATGCCAAATGGCCCAAATGTTCTTCGATTACTCTTGAAACTAAGTGATTGAATCACAGGGAAACCTCCATAGACCATAGGGCAAAAATGCCCGCTGACACCGATCAAGATTTCCTTCGGAAATTTTAGCTTAATCTGAAATTAGTCCAAGAGATTTTTTTCATGAATATGTATAATAAATACACCTAGATTTAGCTGAGAATGTACCTGGGCACTTTTGGTTCCGCCCATGCCACCATGTTTCACTGCTCGAAAAGATTTATCATCGTTATCATATGTTACACAGATTGAGTCGATGCAGGTACCGTATACAAGAGTGATTTCTCTAACTCCACCGTGTACTCCATCATCCCAATAATTCCCAACATTTCCTCCCCACGGTCCCAATTGTATGCTTGTATCCTGTTGCATCAGTGATTGAGATCATTATTAAAATTCATAGAAGCTAACCTGGCAGCATTGGCTAAACTAGTTTAAAGAATGTTAAGAATGGTTTCATACCATGATGAGTCTTAGGAGTTGCTAGAAAGATAAACTGCAAAGAAAGATGTGATGATAATCGTGGAAACAATTTGATGTCTTATATAGAGCATACATAGTAGTACAATGTTTGGCATTCTATCAGGGTTTTTATTCCATTCCAAAGTTTTAGTTTGATATTCTTCATGCATATAACATGTTCGTATTCCTATTCAGATTCCCTTCTCATTCCATAGGTGCTCGGGTTTTCATACCATGATCTCGAGTCAAAGATTTTGTTAGAAAATTGGTGAAAAACTATTTTGAATAAAAGATATGATGTGAATAAAATAGTTAATAACTAGGTTAAAACCCCGTGTATTACACGGGTTGCATAAATATAATTTTATATAATAAATAATAAAAATATATATCTTAAAAAAACTCGTATATTGCACGTGTTGAAAAAATATAATGCCATATGTTAATAAAAACAGTTATCAAGATTTATCTTTTAAAAAGAGTAAACTTCTGTTTTGCTTCCTGTGGTTTGATCGTTTTAACGGTTTTGCCCCAATCATTTAAAAATAGTCATTTTCCTCCTATAGTTTGCTATGTTTTGAACCCGCGACCTCCACGTAATGGGAGGCCACAAGAGACACTAAATGGGTGTTGGTGACCACTGAGCCAAGACCCAATGGTTAACTAAGGATATTTAGGTAACTTCAAATATAAAACTAAGGGTATTTTAGTAAAATTACAAATAAAGATTATATTATTATATATATATAATATAAGAATATAAGAATAACAAAACACTGCACTATATTTCTCTTTCTATGCCGTATCTCTTCTCTTCTCTCTCTACACACTCTCTCTCTCTACATTCTCCCTCTTATCCACCACCACCAACAACCGCCCCCACCTGACCACCACCTTGCACCGGCTCCATCGGACCACCACCACAACCCCTACCCGACCATCAACACCTTGCCACCACCTCCCCACCACCACCAAACAACCAACCGCCACCACCTCACCACCACTTAATCTTGCGTTTCGTACCGTAAACCTTTCTTTAAACCAACCGGTCTAAGTTTATAACTTAAATAAGACCCGTTAGTAATCTAATAGGTTATTAAAACATTCGTTCCAGATTAGGAGCCTAGTAAAAGCTACCTACATTTGTTTGAGTAGGATATACGACTGAGAATACAAATTTTACATTTTAAGCTCAAGTAAATACTTTTAACTTATTTTCCCTTATACGGGCTTGGGATATGGTAAATTATTACCGTTTGGTCGGGTATTGAATATTTAATCGATTAGTGATTAAATCATTGAGATAACCCGTTTTAATCTGTTTTGTTTGATTTAAGCATTTGGGGGGTTAATATCACCGTGTCCTCGATATCATCGGCTCATTCATTTGAAATGGCCACAATTTAAGCACGGGGTGTAGGCATACACCTGACAGTTGCGTATGTAAAATGGTATACCCACTCGTGAGGATAACTTCTTGTGGGGTTATATTAGTGGTGTGTCTATTAATCTTGTCTCGGCTTCTATCCCGGGACCTGAACGTACGACAAACATGTGAATCTGTATACAAGATTATTTTATATAATTGTCCCAAGTTATAAAAGAATATTTGTGCCTTGTGCATTTAAATCAATTTTCATAAATGTTTTCAAAAGAGTCGGTTAGTTGTATTTACCAGTGTAAACTGACGTATTTTCCAAAAAGACTAAGTGGCATGTACTACGCGAAATTGGCTGGAAGCTTCTGAGCATTAGTCAAAGAATCTTGCAAGTTCTTAATGCTTAAAGTCTGTCGAACAATATTTTACTTTATGTTTTAGATCCTCCTGTGGATCCATACACAACCGTTTGTATAATATTTATTTATACTTTGGATTTCGGTTTGTATTAATATTTTCTACCAAGACTTCCGCTGTGCATTAAACTGGGATTATTGACTATGATGATATCAACTACGTCACGATACTCCCCGCCGGGCCCACCGGTAATACGTGGAAATCTCGGGGTGTGACAAACACACTAGGATTAGGGCTATCTATGGTACTCATATGCCCCTAATGGTTTTCAATTTTCACCATCTTTAATAGAAAGAGGGTTCAAAACCTTGTAAACATCGCCCAGACTCTTTGGCATACGCTTGGTTTTGGGCTTGATAAGTAGAACCCATGTGAATCTAGAAACCACCCGCTTCGCCCATAAAAACCTACAATGCGGCCTCCATTTGTCTAGAAATTAAAGGGTGTTCCTTCTTCAACCCCAAATGGCCCAAGTGTTCTTTTGTTTGTCTTGAAAGTGAGTGATCGAATCACCGAACTACCTCCATAGACCACACGACAATAGTGCCCACTAACACTTACTAAGATGTCCACAGGAAATTGCAGCTTAATCTAAAATTAATCCATAAGAAATTACATAAATTAGTTTCCAACTATAAAGTACCTGGAGACTTGGTTAGAATGTATGTACCTGAGCTGATTTCGTTCCACCAAAGCCACCATGTTTTTCAGCCAGAAAGGGTTTACCATATGTAGGTCCCTCGGAGGATGAGGTTAAACCTTATCCTTGTTATGTTTAACACACTAGCAAGTGCGGAATCCAAGCTAGAATGCAAACCGGTAGTTTATATGAGAACACAAGCTACAAAGAGAAAGGTAGACACACGAGATATCAAAGTTTTCTCTTGTATTTCAGTGGACACGGTTACAGCCCTTGACCAAACTGAAAATACGCTCTCTACAAGACTAAGTTCACTCACATCTCACACACTTTGAAGTGAACACATTACATGAGTATATATACCCATCACAGCTCGTCTGGTCGAAGGATCAGATAGTCTGATCGAAGGATCATCTATCGATCTGAAACCTATCGAAGGATCCACATATACCTCGAAGGATGATATCCTTCGAGGTCCATCTATATCCATCGAAGGTTTATCCTTCGAGCTCATCGAAAGATATAAACAATCCTTCGATGACTTATCCTTCGACACAAACATCTTACCAACAATGTTCTAACTGTTTGGTCAAGTCAAACCAGGAGGATGGTTGACTTGGTCAAACTTACATCGAACACACATATTAACAAACCTAAGACGTAAACCAGACTAACACAAGACATCGTTTGGTATCATGACAAAATACAGACAAAGTACAGACACAAGTGCGCCAACAAACTCCCCCTTGGCTGTAGCTTTGTCTCGATCTTCGTGTCTTCAAGTCTTTGACGTCCTTTCAAGTCTTCAATATCGGAGGATCTTTAAAGTCTTCACGTCTTGAAAGCAGAAAGTGTACCAACAAACTCCCCGTTTCATGTAGGAAGTGTGTTGACAAACTCCCCCTTAACATAAGCTCCCCCTTGAGTTATGCTCGTGAAAGTCTTGATCTTTACAACTTGAGATCCTTGTGGTGTTGATGATGGTCAGCGGCAACTCGATCATCTTTATCTTTTGAGTGCCTTCATGCTGTGTCTTCATTCCGAAGCTTGTCATCGACCATGTTCTCCTTGCCTTTAGAATCTGCACATGCAAGAAATCTAAACGCGTAATGAGAACAACTGCTTGGAATATAGTTAACATTTAAACAAATGACACACGTATGACCATATATCAATCAACTACCATCCGACAGTTTGAAAGTTTAACAAATTTTTCAATTTTAGTCTTTAACTTTCAAAACTTGCAAATTTCGACCGTTTATGAAGAATCAGTCGTTTCGGTTTTCAATCAGGTTTCAGGTAACGAAGACTCGAGATCCAACATCGTACAATCGAAAATAAGACAGAAATAAAATCTTTTTGGCTTTTATAAAGTTTATATTAAAACACACCTAAAATCTTTTTGGAATTTTTGAATATTTCAAACTAAAAGACTGAAAGCAGTAAATAAATATATACAAAGATGCAGAAACTGAAAGCATTAAATAAATATTTACAGACATTCTTTTTGTGAGTTTCGAGGGTAAGAGAATCATATCAGTGTACGGTCATGCCAAAACGCTCTTGTTGTTCTTTTAGTTAACATTAAGATAAGCATCCTATAACAATTATCGGTATTGTTGTCCACATAAGCTCAACTTATCAGATGTAATCATGGCGAGGGGATACGTTAAGGTATGATTTATACTTACCGACCGGTGTTCATCCACATCACGACACATTCCCATATCAAGGTATGCACGAGAGTTCATCTTACCGGTGAGTATACCGATTATCATCTGTTTGACCGTATATGATGTGAGAAACTCACTTATTTTGATTGAAAACAAGCCCTATGTGATAGAATCACTTATTGATGAGGAACTTGATTTTCGATGCATGAGGGCACAAGAGCAAGTCCGTGAACAGGTCAGTACTTTCGTACAGCAGAGAGACGAACTTGACTCCCGGAAAGAATTTGTGATATATTATCACTTATTTGTTTGGACATGTGATTGTTGATCACTTATTGAGGTCGTATGCAGTATGTACACGTATGTACACGTATGTATGGTATCATCGAAGATCTAGACTTGCGTCCCCGTTATTTTTCGGTAAAAGAAACAACCATGATACCCAGATGATAAGCAGCATAAAGACCGAATATCTCAGAACCTCGGCAATCTCTCAAAGAAATTTCGGTACTAAGACCATATGCCAATGAATGGTTCCCACCTGGTCTTCAGTCGATTTAAGTTTATATCACCCTGCACACTTTAAAATGATTGTGAGCCTACCGATACATCTTATATAGAGCTGCTTATCATTTTTCAGTTTAGGTTTAAAGAGGTTTGGACAGACCACTGATGTACTATCATTTTCTCTTTTGCTCGCCAGGAAACTCATTTTTGTTTTTCTATTGTTTTTGTGTTTTTGAAATTTTTCGATGTTTTTGGATTTTCAAATTTTGGATTTACTCCCCCTAAAATCAATAAACTAAGACAAATTTAAAACACAAAGGTATTTACAAAAATGATTTTCCGATGTTGGTTTTACTCTTGCTTGACCTTAATGCCGTTTACCAGTAATAAATAGTCAAATCTTGATTTGTCAAATGCTTTGGTAAAAAGGTCGGCACGTTGGTCATCAGTGTGGACGTAAGAAACATCGATTAGCCTTTTCTCAAAGCAATCACGTATGAAATGATACTTAATTTCGATGTGCTTAGTCTTTGAATGCTGCACAGGATTTCTAGTGATCTGTAAGGCAGCAGAATTATCAACGTAAATAGGAGTAGTTAGGAATTCAAAACCGTAGTCGCGCATTTGTTGTTGGATCCATAGAACTTGGGAGCAACAAATTGAGGCAGCAATGTATTCAGCTTCGCATGTTGATGTAGCTACACAGGTCTGCTTCTTGCACTGCCATGTGACTAGGCGATTTCCCAAAAACTGACATCCAGCCGTTGTGGATTTGCCGTCGATTTTGCATCCGCCAAAATCAGAATCACTGAATGCGATCAAGTCAAAGTTATTATCCCTAGGGTACCATAGACCGGTGTCAGGGTAACCCTTCAAATAACGAAAAAATCCTTTTTACAGCTGCAAGATGTGAGGCCTTCGGGTTGACTTGAAATCTGGAAAGCAGGCACGTTGGGTACATTATATCTGGTCTTGATGCTGTGAGGTACATAAGAGATCCGATCATCGCGCGGTAGTACGAGGGGCTAACAGCTTCACCCTTCAAGTCTGGAGTAATTCCGTGATTTTGCGGCAATGGGGTACCTATGGGCGTTGCATCAGACATCTGGAACCGGCTCAAGATGTCACCAACATATTTAGTCTGATGGATGAATATCCCAGACTCGGTTTGTTGCACTTGTAGGCCCAAAAAGAAGGTCATTTCCCCCATAGCACTCATCTCGAATTTATCCTGCATAATGCGCTCGAAATTCCTACACAAAACATCATTAGTAGAACCAAATATAATATCATCAACGTATACCTGTACCAGTAGAAGATCTCCATCTTGTTCTTTGATGAAAAGAGTACAATCGATAAGACCTCTGTGAAATCCATTCTCCAGCAGATAATTAGATAAGGTTGCATACCAAGCTCGCGGTGCTTGATGTAGACCATATAGAGCTTTGTTGAGCAACCAAACCCGATCGGGATGGATAGGATCTTCAAAACCTGGAGGCTGTTCGACGTACACCTCTTCTTCCACCACACCATGTAAGAATGCACTTTTCACGTCCATCTGGTATACCTTGAATCCTTTGAATGAGGCATAAGCCAGAAAGATCCGAATTGCTTCCAGACGTGCAACAGGTGCATACACTTCGTTGTAGTCGATCCCTTCTATCTGACGAAAACCTTGAACGACTAGCCTTGCTTTGTTTCGAATAACGACTCCACGGTCATCCTTTTTGCATTTAAACACCCAACGGGTACCAATCTTCTTGTAACCAGCAGGTTTCTCTACGAGTTTCCAGACACCAAGCTTCTGGAATTGTTGCAGCTCTTCCTGCATCGCTTCAACCCATGAGTTATCTTTCAAAGCTTCTTTCCAAGTTCTTGGCTCTTCCTGTGAGACATAACACGCGAAAGACCAATCATTTTGTTGACCAGATTCTCGGATAGCTGCATACAAGCCTGCATTGTTGTTGTTTCGCAACATGTTTCTTGTTTGAACGCCACTTTGTACATTTCCGATGATGTTTTGTTGAGGATGGGTATTGTGAATCCTTGTTTCTGGATTATCTTGAACTGGAATGTTTGTACCCAGATTGTTGAGATTGAGATCAACAACTAATTCAATACCCGGAATTGACGAAGAGGATGATGCAGTAGCTTCAGCTGTTCTAGGGGCGTCCACTGGAGGAGTACCCTCTGAAGTACCATGAACTGCTGTTGTTGGAGCTTCTTGATCTGCATCTAGAAATTCATCATCCTCTGAAGATTCGTTCAATTCAGTAGCATCGTGAAAATCCTCATTATTGAGAGCATTATTATTCACTGAAGATGGTTCTTGATTGACAATAATGGGACGAACCAACGGTGAATCCGTTGCATTGTCACTCTCGAAAAACATCCTTGCCGCAGCGTTTTCTTCAACTGCTTCAACATTGATCGAATTGAAAAAGTCATCGTACTCAAACATCCAAGGCTGACCAGGATTTCTAACTGGCAAAGTGTGCCTTTGTACTCTGACTTCAGACCATTCCTCAACCCTTTTAGTCTCTAGATTCCAGACTCTTAAGTTCGGGGTGGAATACCCAAGAAAGTATCCTTCAATGGCTCTTGCCCCAAACTTTCCATTAGGATCGATTAGTGTGCACGGAGCTCCAAACGGTTCAAGATATGACAAATCTGGTTTCCGTTTGTTAAGAAGCTCAAAGCAGGTCTTGTTGTGCCTTTTGACTGTAAGGACTCGGTTCAACGTGTAACATGCAGAGGACACAGCTTCAGTCCAGAATGGAATGGGCAACTGCGATTCTACCAACATAGTCCTAGCAGTCTCGATCAATGTGCGGTTCTTACGTTCAGCGACGCCATTTTGTTGAGGAGTATAAGCCGCACTAAATTCGTGAAGAATACCTTTTGAAGTGCAAAACTCCGCCATGGGATGATTTTTAAATTCAGTACCATTGTCGCTACGTATCCGCCTAACCTTCAACTTATATAGATTCTCAATCTGAATGATCAAGTTTTTGATAATACCGAAGGTTTCGCTCTTGTGTGCCATGAACGCCACCCAAGAAAATCTTGAATAATCATCAGTTATCACGAGGCAGTATTGATCATTCCTAATACTTTTGTGCTTGACAGGACCGAACAAATCCATGTGCAAACGTTCAAGAGGAACAGCCACCGTGTTGATTTTCTTTGTAGGATGTCGCTTCTTCGTTTGTTTTCCTTTCTGGCACGAGACACAGACGTCTTGAAGATGGAAGTTTTTAAGAGGAACACCATTCACTAATTCATTTGACACCAAATGATTCATTTTGCGTAAGTGAATGTGACCCATTCGTCTGTGCCAAGAGATTGAGTCCTTTTCTGTGGCTTTGGAAACGAAACAAGTTGCTTGTGCAGACGTTGTGATAGCTTGGCTCATATCAAGGACGTACAAGTCATTTATCCTTGGAGCAGATAAGAGAATCCATTCTTTTGGAATTTTGAAGCCGGGTTTCAGCACATAACATCCATTTGCATCAAAGTGTACTGAGAACTGCTTATCACAAATTTGAGAAATGTAACATTCCTAAATTTATCATATAAATTATAGGTTTGGTTAAATTTATTAACCACTAGTAACTAGTTATTTTATTCAACCCAAATAGTTTTAAACACTATTTTATATAGTTGGTTGAAATATTTAAATTGGCCTGTATATGAGTGTCCTATCTAATAAAATAAAAGTCTATAAAAAAACTTATATTATTAGAAAGGTAACTTACGGGTAGGTTGACCATAAGAAATATGAAGTTCCTAGATGGGCCTAGAAATCGTATAATAAATTAAATTATAAAATACATTGTATTTTGAACATACTCTATTTTTAATGAAACTTAGACCCGAATGTAGACAAAAATATTCTGGTTCCAATGACATATATATTATTTTCTAAAAACATCGTATTTTACAAGTTACAAGCGCCAAATAAGTGAAGCAGTTGAATTAATTAAAATAATAATATAATAATTAAACTTACGATTAACATTTAATTTATGTCAAATATCTTTCGTGACTGTTAAATGTTACTACCAAGTAAATATAATATTTAATTTAATAATTGTAATAATAACATTTAAATTTACAAATTCAATGTAAAATGAACATGTGTAGTCTGAACATGTGTACGTGGCCATGTATATGAAAAGATAAGAATAACATAAAATATTGATAAAATTCTAACACTTAGTCTCCAAGTTTCCCTATATCTATAAATAGAAGTAAGTGATGATTAAAGAAATTGCCTAAAACTGTTGTATGCAGACCTCACCAACTTTCTTTATATCTCTTCGCCAAACTCTCTCTCTCTCTAGAAATTCTATTCTCATAATGTTATATTTTTCACCCCATAATATTAATAAAGCCATGCCTGTTTTAAGTATTTTAACCTTCGATCACCGCTACCCTTTCCGACTGATCTGAGCCCCATAACGCATGTCAAGGCTCTGCCCGACTAAGTTCGTTTGGGTTCTGTCTCGGGACATCGGGACAGGGTTGAATTAGGGGGTTCTATACTTACCACAATCACAAAAATATATTTTTATAGCTCCAAAGTTATACCCAAAATTCTACCAGTAGGTTTTCTAGTTGAACCCTAAAGTCACAAAGTGGGTCCATTCTCTTTTCTCACTATTTTATTTCCCTTTTTCTTCGTAGTATAATTATATTCAAAAATGTTCCGAATTGATCCGTTAGTAAAAGCTCGAACCCCTGAAACCCCAATCCATATCAAAAATAAAGAAAATCATATTTTACACCCTCTCGCGGGCCGCGTAAAGAAAGACGGGCAGTCACGCGGGCCGCGACAGCTCAACGATAAGCGAAAGCCTGGTGCCGCCACGTGTCGATGACTCAGCAACCCTACGCGTAGACTGGGCGGCTACGCGGGCCGCGTAAAGGTTAAGCCAAAACTCACGCGGGCCGCGTGAGACCCAATTTTCAGCTATAAATAGGACAGGCTACGAGCTTTCAGTTGATGTCGAAACCAAAACTCAAAAACGTATTCCTACCACTCAAAATCATAAATTAGCATAACGGGGTGCTGCTACGATACAGGGTATTAACTCAATCGCTGCTACGATTCATTTTCTGATCGATCAATATATCCAATGGATGTTTAAGTGCCGCCCACATTAGGGTTATACTTTATCGTTCGTCATTAATTTGACGGATCATCGTTAATTCGATAGATGAAGTATTATACTTTGTCGTTCGTCATTAATTTGACGGATCATCGTTAATTCGATGGATGAAGTATTATACTTTGTCGTTCGTCATTAATTTGACGGATCTTCGTTAATTCGATGGATGAAGTATTATACTTTGTCGTTCGTCATTAATTTGACGGATCATCGTTAATTCGATGGATGAAGTATTGCACTTTGTCGTTCGTTGTGAGAATTTGATCTCGTGAGTTATCGTAAAGGCTGTATTAAGTTATCTATCTAGTTCGTATGCACTAGGTTACAAGGCTAAATCAATAGGCTAAGCTCTGCCTGTATAAATCTGCAATATATCAAGGATTATCTGTAGATTAAACTTTGGCCGTATGAATCAGCATGATTATAATGTGAGTCATTCTCTTTTTATCAAATCTATTTACAAAACTCTATTTATTTTAAAGTTATAATTACAGGGATTAAGTTTATGTAATCACCATATTACAGCCGGTATGTGGGGTTTTGTATACATTACTTGATAATCTTCACCATTGGGGCAGCCAATGGGTGATATGACCATAGTCACAGACACCATTGGACGGAAGGGCCAATGGGTCGAGTGACAAAGTACTGTGGGTAATTGGTTTGATATCAGAAACATTGTAATCTTCCTTAATACTGTAAATTATAACAAATGTGTCATTTTAGTAAATAGAATGATTCACTCAGTATTTCCCGCTGACAAAACTTTTTTAAACGCGTTTCAGGTAATTACAGTAGATTGGAATAAGAGATGGATACGGCACTGAAAGGCATCAAGAAGTGGCTTATTTTATTAATTAAATCAAATTAAGAAATATTGTTTTATATAATCAAATTTATCTTTATTTAAGCTACCATTGTAAAACATGGGTTTATCCCATCTATTTAATAAATAAAATCCGGTGTTTCTAAACTCTGATATTTTTCCTAACTCACGGTTCTGATGAAATTTCCGCTGCAACGTTTTCAAAAATTAAATCACCGGTACCACGGGCTGTTCGCGACTTCCGATTCCGTCCAGGGTGGGTCGGGGGTCGTGACAGAAGGTGGTATCAGAGCCACTGCTTCAAGCCTTTAAGTGTTGTAATAATAATACCTAAATAAAAGAGTTAGGAGATTGCTATTAACTGGTAGCACACATGATATCATTTAGACTTAAACTTAAGAAAAGATACCTTAGTATAAGCTTCGAGATAAGCTAAGTACTGGTGTAAATAAAGTATGATGGGTTTTGATATTGTGACAACCCGTGATTTACGGCTCTTGATTACGTGATTAACAAGTGATTAACACGATAATGAATAGTGTTTGAGACGTAAATTAACTTAATTAGGCTTTTGGAGTGCCTAGGAACTTCTATCCGACCTTACAGTACGCGTATGAAGATTCGCGTGGAATCTGCGGAACATCAAACGACGACGAACTAATACCGTACAAGATACTGACAACGCCGACAAACATTAAATTTTTACGCTATATTTAGCTCCGCAATGAAATTTTAGTAATTACAGTCGAAACCGGATCGGAAAAAAAAAAAACGGATTAAAGGCGGCAACGATACAATTTTTCGCGATTATTACCGTAGTCGACGAACGGGCGTGCAAACAACGACTACCGACCGTATTTTTTTATTATTTTAATTTTTGACGTGAAACGGAATTCAGGATTTTGACAACGGGTCTCGTAGGAATTTCGGACCACTTACACACGAGATAGACTTGTGAGCCTTGGGCCAAAGCCCAAAGCCCACTAACCAAAATCTTAAGATAAATACTGAATTTTTGTTAAAAATTCTCATTATCTTCAAATAACAACAACACACACAAGCAGGCAACAAACAAGACCCAACCCAGCCAACCACTCCCCTCTCTCGATGATATTCAGTCAACCACTCCTCTTCTCTTGACTGTTATATGCTCGCACACACACATGAAAGATCAGAAAAACACCCTCTCTCTTGTTTTGTTTTCCTTCCCAAACATCTCTCAACTACAAACACAGACAAATCCAACTCCTCATCTTCACAAAATCAAACCTGCTCCACCCTCTCCCTCTTGTCTCCTAGGTCCGGCCACCGGAGTGGCTTCTCCGGCACCGATTACGACGGCCACACACACAAACACCCACCCCACATCACTTATGCAACTCCAACGAGGCAAAAAGGGGGTCGGCCACCACCAACCGGTGGTGGCGTAAGGCGGTGCAACACAGAGAGACAGAGTGAGGCAGTGAATCGAGAGTGTTGAGTTGGAATCGGAGAGCCGACGAAGGATTCCGGTCATCGACGGCAACTGTTCTGTCCGATGTGGAAGATTGGGTCCAGATTATGTTGGTTCTCTTCAACAGGTTCAAGTAAATTTCTACTCAGTCAGTTATAGGTTCGGGTTTGCTCAGAATTGTTTCGGGTTTCGGGAGCCGGGTTTCTCTCGGGTTTTTCAGCTTCGGGTTCTACTCGGGTCGACCTCAGGTTCGGATCAACAAGTCAGCGGGTTCGAGTCAACACGTCGGTTCGCACGGTTCGGGTCCGGGACAAACAGTCAACGAAGACAACGGGTTCGGTTCGGGTCAACAGTTCGGCTCGGTCAACAAGTCAGCAGGTTGTTTCGGTTCGAGTCAGTTGCGGGTCAAGTCTCGGTTCAGGTTCGGGTTATGTTTAGTTTCGAGTTTGATTTGGTTTGGCTTTGTTTTGATTTGATTTTTGGTACGGCTTGTGCGGTTCACGCGGTTCAGCAGGTTCATCATTCGGGCCAAGGGTCAAGATTAGCCAGCTGGTCAACGGCTCGGGTTGACCGGTCAAAGGAAGTCAACTCAGTCAACTAATCGACACGAAAGACTCGGTAAAAGTTTAGAACGAATATTATTTACACTAATTTTAAGATTTTTATTAGTGTCGTGAACGAGCTCGAACCATCGTTTATTTAGTAATTATATACGTTTAAATTTTTGGCTCACTTTGACGAAAATTATATATTGTTTGATTGGCAATGATTGAGCTTTTATGAATAAAACGACAACTTGTGTTGTCGGGATCGTCCAAAAAAAAATAGAGGAAACTCTGCCCGTTTTTCGAGAAAATCTAAAAACAAAACGCGTTTTAATGTAAAACGACAACTAACGAATTCAATCAAACAAAACATTATGTACGACAACAACTTGCAACATCACGAAAACAACGAGTCGGATATTATATTTTTTTTTTTTGGCAAATCTTTTATAAAATAAAAGATGATATAATATTTTCAATTCTCTATTATTCTCGATAATTCTTTCAAATATCAAACGACGTGGTTTCCTTTTATAAATATAGTTATATATCTACTCATTTCAAACTTTCGTACAACACGAAATCGTTTTACAAAAATAATATATAGTTATATATTTATTTCGAATACCCAACGACACGACAACTATTTTACTAAAATAAATATAGTTTATATATTTATTTGAAACATTAAACGACATGCATTCGTTTTATAAGAATAAATATAGTTTATATATTTATTTCCAATATCGTACAAAACGTCCCTTTTATAAATAAATATAGCTATATACTTATTTCCGACGCGAACAAGTCAAATCCTTTTATAAAATAAATATAGTCATATTTATTTTCAAACACGATAACTCGACGATTCTTTTATAAAATAAATATAACTTTTCATATTTATTTTATACGCCTAAACGGCACATTATATAACATACATTACAACGTACGATTTTGTTATATGATATTTTCATATAAATATTCTTTTATACACGTACGACTACTCGAGACGTCTAACGCGATGATAACGATATATTTATATAGTTTTATATAATTATTTATTTATTTTTAAATCTCTCGAGGAATAAGTATTCCCAAGACTTATTAGTTTTTACCAACAATAAGCGAAACTTAACAAGTATAACTTAATTGTTTTTATTAAGTTAACAACATATCAACGGATCGTTCAGTTAATGATTCGGTAGAGCTCGGGACACGTAGTTTAACTACGCCACTTTATTAGGAACTTATAGATATTCCATGTTAGGAATATTGTAGAATGCACGCTAGCAAGTCAAATCTTGGAAACGACATCACGAAGTCGTATTTAGCTAGCTTTGCACAAGGCAATTCAGGTGAGTTCATAACCCCACTTTTTACGGTTTTACATTTTTATTAATGTTTTCGGGGTGGAAAGACATGCACGTTTTGCAAGAACATACAAAGTTTTGAACGAACGAAAACTCATATTTCTAAATTATGTTACGAATGGATTATACTAGAGGTTCAGCCTCAGAGGCTGGGGAGGTTCAGCCTTAGAGGCTGGGGTAAAGTACATGTTACAATTATTACAGACACTTACAGACGCTTTTATACATGGTATGGTTAGCTTAAGGAGGGTTTAATACAGACGCTTAGATCATGTGAAAGGTGGGTACAACACTTAAGGCCATTAATCCTCATTGTAGGACCGAGGGACATGAGTGATAGATCTATTTGGGTGTAGCGAGCCCACACCCATGAGGTCAGGGTGACCCATAGAGGTGACTATGTCTTCCAGCCGGAAGCCCGGTACAAATTTGCTAGGGTTGAGTACTTCCTGCACCGTTTCACACATACCAGTGGCTTTGCAACCCATTGGTGATCTCTTTTATTTCCTTAATTGCTACATACCAGGGATTTTCATAGATACAGACACATTAAAACGGTTTATAAATACAAGACATACTCTAAAGGTTTTATACAAATTCAAAGCATAGGGTTATGCGGGTATGGAGTCAAAGTCAGGGTGGGCATTGACGGTTATACGAACATTACAAATACAAGACTTCACAAATACATGGTTTTATGAACATAATGTGTTACAAACACAACGTTTCCATATAACTTGGCAAGAAAATGATTTTTAAATTCGTTTTCTCAATACTGTCTCACAAACCGGTTATTCAAAAGATTTATTTCAAATCTTTTACAAACAAACTATGAACTCGCTCAACTTTTTGTTGATTTTTCTCGCATGTTCTTTCTCAGGTTGCATTTCAAAGTTAAGGCACGGTTGGAATAGGAGAACCATGTGAAGTCGAGTACTTAGTGGGCGTTCAATTTCTAAAAGACTTAGCTTATTTGCTTCCGCTGTGCAATGAAGATACCAGTCCAGTCACGCCAAGCTCTGATATTTCGGGGTGTGACAGATATACCATAAGAATGGTAATTAGAGTATTGCAAGATATGATAAATAAGAAAGAATTAATAGTAATTATTGCTTATTGATATTACTTGGGCTAGAATAAGATATGTTACGAGAAATACAATTTTCTTTGGTTCTGGATAAAAGCCCTAATAAAAGAGTCACTTTTGAAAAGATACTATTTATGGGAAATAGAAAATTTTCTCCGGCAAGACTGGGTATGGTGTAGCAGACTCTCCAGTTTGTCCGGATATAACGGGGTTACCTCTCCGGCGCGAACCGGATAAGACGGGGTAAATAATATGTCAAACAAGTGACAAGATTTCCCTAAATAGTATCATGATCTGATATCTGAATTGCTTTGGAAATATGAATCTGTTAAATACATGATCTTATTAAGGGTATGTATATTACAGCATGTGAAATATGTGATTATATAGATAGGTATATCTATAAAGAATTCCAAAAGTCAAATAGGAATAAAGCACAAGTATCTGTGTCTAGATTTCTTTATCAGGAATTTCTTTTCCGATGCCAAACATTATTTCGTTTAATCATTTGTCTCGTAGCTCGTGTGATAAAATAAAATAATGGAAACCCTTTAAGTTAAAATGCCATCAAAAGAATTTCTAACACGTTACCATAAACTATTAACGCAAGTAAGAAGCTTGTAAAGTTGTGCTAGTGCACAAATAAAACACATGAAAATTAAATTTTACGTTCACAAACATTAAAAGTATATCACATACGACTTCCAAGGCAAGACCTTTGGAAAATATAAATTGGGCACGATGACACCAATGTTAATTACGTCAGTAGAAGAACTAAAAGCAGCACTTTGCCACATGATCCTACAAGCAACATGAAATTTCGCTGAGGTACGTTGTAACAAGATTTCACAATCATCAGTGCACAGTCTAATCAGAGTCATAATTATTATCACTGCAAAAGGAGTCATATACCTTTGCAAATTCCCTATTTCATTTTATTTGACATTCCCTGGTAATGTCATTTAATAAACGGTTATCACTCGAAATTCCAGATAGACGTTCTTATATTTCTTTTGTTGAAAATTCTGACTTCTGCATATAATAAGTTGACTTTCGCAACGGTCATCATACCAGGAGGATTCATTTCCTAGTAGCGGATATTGATCTATTTCATTTCTTGATAAATCCATACGTTACACATGCACTATTTGTTGCACATATGGTTCATTTGATTTATGAAACCAACTGGAGGACTTCCTTCTAATTTGTTGTTTTATCCAAACTCAAATATCATTTCTCTATACTCGATTTTTTTGGCACTGTATACCGCAGTAATGCAAAACAATGACCCTTTTATATTGAGTCAATAAATTTCTTGAGAAACTCAATTTTCTTTGGCATACATGATTTTGCTGTAACCATGTCCGAACTTTCTTATTAATACATGAACTCGTTGTGATTAAACCAAGTTCAATTGCTTGAACTTGTTCGCATTACATATTCATTTCAAATTCCCATATGATGGATTAAAGCTATCATATTCAACATAATCCCAACAAACACTTCAATTTTCTAGAACTATAAAATGCTTATTCGGTCTTCGACTTCACTAAATCATTTCTTTGATCACGGTCACCTTGTACTAACGTTTTCATAAAATTTAAAACTTGCACTAATCTCATTTATATATATCATATACGGATATTTATAAAAGTTATCTTAACACAAATCATGTGATAAGATAATGATACACAAATTCTTGTCATATTTTAATATATCTCTTAAATGATTTTTACAACATCAATCTAGCCTTTCGTGATAAATTATTACTTTAACATCTTCAATCGAAAAACATTATATAAAATTTATTTTATATATGGAAACTTACATAAGTGATTACCTAATAGTATTACTATATTCTTATTAGTCACCATAAGGAGGATAAGTAAATACTTAGTCAATATAAGTAGGTGACTTATAATAAGAAGTACAGAATTTATTGTACATGTGCTTATATTTAACCAAAATGGAAATTTCATAAACTAGGCACCTAGCTCGGTTGGTTAGATGCGCGAAAGGGTGTGGCCTAGACCCGGGTTCGATCCTGGGGACGGCCAGTTTCACCATTTTATTAGAAATTTTTTTCCATTTAAGTGTATGTTTAGTTATGTATTACTAATATCAGTTTTATTATTAGTAAGAAAATATTAATAATAATAGTGTTGGTATTATTTTTACTAGGATTATTATCAAGGGTAGGTATTGGATAGCCTAGCCTTAATTAGGCATGGACTGATCACCTATGCTTAAATAAGGGAGCACTAACCAATATCCACCATGATAATGACTAGTAATATATATAAATTAAGTCATCATACTTATTTAATAAATCTTAAATTATATATACTTTGGAAAAGACATATTTTCATGAAATAATACAAGAATTAGAGGGACGAATAAAATTTTATAAATAATTGTCTATCACATGTAACTATGTACCATAGCACTCTGATAAGAAATTAACCATAAAAAGAATTATATGGTAGTCATCAACTACGTTGGATTAAGAGAACAATTATAATAATTAAGAATAGTCTCCGTTTTCACTTATTTACAACATTTGTAAATACATTCACAATGTTATATGATTTCAAAATGAAAATAAGTAATCACATAGAATCAACCCATTAAGTGTTATATATTTACAAAATATTTTACAAATACTTTTGTACAATAAATATTTTTACACCTTTATTTACAACTTTCATTTAACGTTATGCATAATAGTGATTCTTTTACAAAATAATAATACTAAAATATTTTGTAATGTAATAACTTCATTACGGTATTTTGTAATATATATATATATATATATATATTACATAGAAAATATAAGTTATTTTACATAGTATAGTAAAATACTAAAATAATAATTATTTAAAAGTGGTAACCATTTACATATAATAAAAATGCGTAATAAATAAAATATATTACATTTGATATGTAAGATACGGTTCAGACAAGAACACAAATAATATATATTACATTTTGCTTTACAAAATATAATATAATAGTTGGTCATTCCAAAACAACTTGTTCTTATTATATTTCGATCTCTAGGACATAGTATGAAAAATATGGTCACTAATAGTGTACTATTACATTATTTCACAATTAAAACAATTTAGAATTCTAAACAATGATATACTAACTCTATTATCTTTTGGTGTATCCCTGCAATTCACTTATCTCAACACTTTGATTTTCTCATATCATAAATATTTAACAAACTATTTTTCATGCTTTTATTTTGAACCTATCAATTCTAAGTCTTCCTCAGTTGCCAATCCAAGTAAGCTTTCTTTTGACAAAGAATTTTATTGATTTTAAAAGTCCATCACATTCATTTTAAATATATATCTTTTGGCTTGAACCTAGTCACTTTGGAAAATATATCATTTCATTTCATTCATTTGTCATCGATTTCATGAACTAATTCAGTTAAACCATTGAATCCTACTTAAGATACAACTCGTATTCACAAAATTTGATATTTTAATTCTGTGTCATCTACCCTAATATTGTTTTATTAACTAAAATATGACATAAGTCTAAAAGAAATATCGTAACCCAAATCTCGAGGACGAGATTTAAAACAAGGTGGAGAGAATGTAACATTCCTAAATTTATCATATAAATTATAGGTTTGGTTAAATTTATTAACCACTAGTAACTAGTTATTTTATTCAACCCAAATAGTTTTAAACACTATTTTATATAGTTGGTTGAAATATTTAAATTGGCCTGTATATGAGTGTCCTATCTAATAAAATAAAAGTCTATAAAAAACTTATATTATTAGAAAGGTAACTTACGGGTAGGTTGACCATAAGAAATATGAAGTTCCTAGATGGGCCTAGAAATCGTATAATAAATTAAATTATAAAATACATTGTATTTTGAACATACTCTATTTTTAATGAAACTTAGACCCGAATGTAGACAAAAATATTCTGGTTCCAATGACATATATATTATTTTCTAAAAACATCGTATTTTACAAGTTACAAGCGCCAAATAAGTGAAGCAGTTGAATTAATTAAAATAATAATATAATAATTAAACTTACGATTAACATTTAATTTATGTCAAATATCTTTCGTGACTGTTAAATGTTACTACCAAGTAAATATAATATTTAATTTAATAATTGTAATAATAACATTTAAATTTACAAATTCAATGTAAAATGAACATGTGTAGTCTGAACATGTGTACGTGGCCATGTATATGAAAAGATAAGAATAACATAAAATATTGATAAAATTCTAACACTTAGTCTCCAAGTTTCCCTATATCTATAAATAGAAGTAAGTGATGATTAAAGAAATTGCCTAAAACTGTTGTATGCAGACCTCACCAACTTTCTTTATATCTCTTCGCCAAACTCTCTCTCTCTCTAGAAATTCTATTCTCATAATGTTATATTTTTCACCCCATAATATTAATAAAGCCATGCCTGTTTTAAGTATTTTAACCTTCGATCACCGCTACCCTTTCCGACTGATCTGAGCCCCATAACGCATGTCAAGGCTCTGCCCGACTAAGTTCGTTTGGGTTCTGTCTCGGGACATCGGGACAGGGTTGAATTAGGGGGTTCTATACTTACCACAATCACAAAAATATATTTTTATAGCTCCAAAGTTATACCCAAAATTCTACCAGTAGGTTTTCTAGTTGAACCCTAAAGTCACAAAGTGGGTCCATTCTCTTTTCTCACTATTTTATTTCCCTTTTTCTTCGTAGTATAATTATATTCAAAAATGTTCCGAATTGATCCGTTAGTAAAAGCTCGAACCCCTGAAACCCCAATCCATATCAAAAATAAAGAAAATCATATTTTACACCCTCTCGCGGGCCGCGTAAAGAAAGACGGGCAGTCACGCGGGCCGCGACAGCTCAACGATAAGCGAAAGCCTGGTGCCGCCACGTGTCGATGACTCAGCAACCCTACGCGTAGACTGGGCGGCTACGCGGGCCGCGTAAAGGTTAAGCCAAAACTCACGCGGGCCGCGTGAGACCCAATTTTCAGCTATAAATAGGACAGGCTACGAGCTTTCAGTTGATGTCGAAACCAAAACTCAAAAACGTATTCCTACCACTCAAAATCATAAATTAGCATAACGGGGTGCTGCTACGATACAGGGTATTAACTCAATCGCTGCTACGATTCATTTTCCGATCGATCAATATATCCAATGGATGTTTAAGTGCCGCCCACATTAGGGTTATACTTTATCGTTCGTCATTAATTTGACGAATCATCGTTAATTCGATGGATGAAGTATTATACTTTGTCGTTCGTCATTAATTTGACGGATCATCGTTAATTCGATGGATGAAGTATTATACTTTGTCGTTCGTCATTAATTTGACGGATCATCGTTAATTCGATGGATGAAGTATTATACTTTGTCGTTCGTCATTAATTTGACGGATCATCGTTAATTCGATGGATGAAGTATTGCACTTTGTCGTTCGTTGTGAGAATTTGATCTCGTGAGTTATCGTAAAGGCTGTATTAAGTTATCTATCTAGTTCGTATGCACTAGGTTACAAGGCTAAATCAATAGGCTAAGCTCTGTCTGTATAAATCTGCAATATATCAAGGATTATCTGTAGATTAAACTTTGGCCGTATGAATCAGCATGATTATAATGTGAGTCATTCTCTTTTTATCAAATCTATTTACAAAAATCTATTTATTTTAAAGTTATAATTACAGGGATTAAGTTTATGTAATCACCATATTACAGCCGGTATGTGGGGTTTTGTATACATTACTTGATAATCTTCACCATTGGGGCAGCCAATGCGTGATATGACCATAGTCACAGACACCATTGGACGGAAGGGCCAATGAGTCGAGTGACAAAGTACTGTGGGTAATTGGTTTGATATCAGAAACATTGTAATCTTCCTTAATACTGTAAATTATAACAAATGTGTCATTTTAGTAAATAGAATGATTCACTCAGTATTTCCCGCTGACAAAACCTTTTTAAAACGCGTTTCAGGTAATTACAGTAGATTGGAATAAGAGATGGATACGGCACTGAAAGGCATCAAGAAGTGGCTTATTTTATTAATTAAATCAAATTAAGAAATATTGTTTTATATAATCAAATTTATCTTTATTTAAGCTACCATTGTAAAACATGGGTTTATCCCATCTATTTAATAAATAAAATCCGGTGTTTCTAAACTCTGATATTTTTCCTAACTCACGGTTCTGATGAAATTTCCGCTGCAACGTTTTCAAAAATTAAATCACCGGTACCACGGGCTGTTCGCGACTTCCGATTCCGTCCAGGGTGGGTCGGGGGTCGTGACAAGAAACACTAAGAAGATTGTGATCAAGTTGTTGTACGAAGTTGATCTTATCAAAGCTAACAACCCTGTTGGAAATCATTCCTTCACCCGTAATATATCCGCCTTTATCTCCAGCAAAAGCAACATAACCTCCTCTAATAGATTTAACGTCGTAGAGAAGCTTCATGTCGCCTGTCATGTGCCTGGATGCCCCACTATCAACAATCCAATGACTACTGATAGTTCCTCCTGGAACACCCTGCACATGAACTCACATGATTAGTTGGAGATGGGGACCCAAGCCATTGTGGTCTTGGGTCTTCCATTTTCATCAACAACAATAACTTCTATTCTTTGATGATTCATAAATTGTGATGGTCCCTCTGAACTTGTGGTCAATTTAGGTTTCCATGTCTGTTGAGTTTTACCAGTTTGATTGTTTGACAATTTAACTTCGTGATTGTTTGAAGTTTTTGAACATTTTGAGTTTTCTGGCTTAACTGAAACAGATTGTTTTCGAACCACATCAGTTTTAAGTGCCTTTTCAATCACCTTGACTTGTTGGCGTTTCTGTTTCTTTTCCCTTTCTCTTACAAGTCGGGGATCTTGTTTTACAGAAACAGATCGCTTTTGGTGATTGCGTTCACGGGGATCATCATCCTTTGCTTTCAACTTATGAAGATACGGGCAATTTCGAATGATATGCCCAATTTCACCACATTCAAGACATGATCTTCGTTCAACAAACCCCGAAGTATCATGTGATCGTCTTGCCGATGATGAACTTTGTGATCCCGAGGTACTAGGTTTTGAACTATTTGGTTCATTCCTTTTCATCACTGTTGCTTTCTTGACAAAATCTAAGTTAGATTGATTTTCAAACGTTTCAATTTTGTCCGTTCCCTTAGATTTCACAAAGTTCACATTCTTGTTCTTCTTTTGATTTGGCTTCTTTTGACTTTGAGCCGGCAATTTTCCTTTTTGTTTGTTATGATTTTGCTGCCTTTTCTCTGTTGGTAATTTCTGATTGCCAAATTGTTTTCTAACTTCAGCCTTTGGGATAGGAGGGCACTGTGTTACCACAACGTGTGATCCTGTCTTTCCCAAAAACTTAGTTGTCGAATTTTCAAAGACTTTACTGATTAAATATTGATTAACATTCTTAATAGGAAAATCTTTGTCAGAATAAATTTTCTTATCACCAACAAGAGTATATAGCAAATCCACACTCTCCGACTCTTGTGCAGACAAGGACTCGATTGCAACAGTCTTAGCGGGTTTTGCAGGAGGATCACACAGAATATGATTCTCAAGAGGTATGTCCTCTTCTTTTATCACCGCATCAGACTTTGCTGAATCAGTATCATCAGAAGAATCAGCATCCTCAACAACAACTGGAGGATCTTGATTCTGTTCAGCAGAAGACACACATGTATCTGCAGACACATCCGAATCTGATGATACTTCTTTCTTGTATCCGAGTCCTGTTGCAAATTCATTAACATCTAGAGGAACAGATGGTTCAAAGAAAGTTCTATCCTCCTCGTCAGGCATGGCATCATAATTGTGTCTCACAGGTGGTGGACATTTCTTGTATCCAATGCATGTGACATCCCGTTTCTCTTTCTGTACGTCAATGATGTGATCTAACACATAGCTAGAGCTCAAATAACTGTCTAGCTTAAGTTGGATCGCCTCACTTTCAGTTTTGACACAAGCCATTTCCTTTTGCATTACCTCAAGGCGAGTTATATACAAATTAATGTCAGTTTGTTTTCTGGAAACCATTTTTGTTAGCTCGGTTTTATCTTTCTTTAATTTCTAAATTACCGATTTAAACTCCTTTTCATGGTTTTCATAAAACATGTTGGCTTCAGTGCACTTCGAAAGATCAACGGTCAATTTCTGATTGTGAATGAATGTCACATCATATTTCTCTTGCAAAGCCTCGTGTTTTCTTTGCAATTCACACCACTTATCATTCAATGAAACATGTTTGTCTTGCAAGTCAAACAAACTAGCTTGTAAAGCATCATGTTTGCCTTGCAACTCAGACATGCTTGTCTCTAAATCAGCACATTTAATACTCAATATGTCACAATTATCACAACTAACAGAAGTGGGTTCATCGACACATACCTGACTTGATGAACTGTCGACATTAGCCATAAAGGCTGAATGGAGAGAAGACGAAGAATAAGCAGCTTGATCCACCAAAATAGATCTTCTTTGAATTCCTGCTGCAGCTTCTTCCAAAAGCTCATCAATATCTGCATCAACTGACGCACTTGATGTCTCATCCACATGATCATTACCTGAAGTGGAGGATTCTTCATCTGAGCTTCCACTATAACCGGAGCTGTCTTCATCTTCAGAAGATTCATCACCATTGGTGGAAGATTCTCCACCACTGGCGTGATTTAAATCCTTAACCACTTCAGCAAAACATGCTGTTCCATCTGGAGCATCACCACTCAGCTGAATTGACCAATCACAACCTTCATCTACTTGAACCACAAGTGCCTGGTTGGCATTAGATGGTCCTGCTTGACTCTGGTTGTTGACAGGCACCAATGTTCGCTCATTGTTCCTTACTTGGTTCTGATTTGCCCTGTTGCCTTGACCTCTGAAAGGATTTTGGTTTCCATGTTGAGATGGCCTCGTACATTCACGTTTGAAATGACCACGTTCACCACAATTGAAGCACTTAACAGCCTGCTTATCAAATCCATACTTGGTGTCTTTCTTGCTTTCCAAGCTGGTTTTGCCAGTTCTTTCCATGAAATCCTTTGCTCGCCTAACAGCACTGGCAAAGGCCCACTTGATGTCCATCATCTCCATCTCCTCTTTATCGATCTGCTGATAGTCTTCTTGAGTCAGATTAATGTTGCCAATCTGACCTTCCACTAATCCACAGTATGCGCTCACCAAAGTGTTTAGAAGCTCCATATGTTCTTTTGCTACTTCAACACTGACTTTAGAGAAACTTGAGGTGTCGAGCCGTACTGTATTTGGCTTTGATTGCTGACTAGCAGATGATGTGCTTCCATAACATGCTTGCTGTTGAGGAGGAAGTGGATTCCCGTATAAATCTGTTGGTCCGGTAGATCGAACAGGTAATGGATTTCCGAACATATCAGTTGCTCTGATAGGTCGTTGGCTTTGCTGTTGTGGTACTGGTTGAGGGACTGGTTCAAGCGGATTTCCATACATGTCTGTTGTTGGAGGAGGCTTGACCGGAACTTGGATAGGATTGCCATACATGTCAGTGCTAGACACAAACGCTGTTTGAATTGGAGCGTGTGAAGAAGGTTTTGTAGAAGTGCTAGAAGTTCCATAATACATTTCAGGATTTTGTGGCACTGGAACTCTTTTCGCCTTGAGAGTTTCTTCCTGATTCTTGTTTTCCAGGAGTTGAACAAAGTCATTGAAGTTTGTTGTAGCTAAAGTGCCATTGTACTTCATGATTTCCAAGAAAGTATTCCATTGAGGTGGCAGTGCATCTGCAAACTTTTTCACTACCTCTACTGAAGTTGTTACAACCCCAATATTTGCCAATTCAGTCAGCAAATGATTAAATCGACTTGTCAAATCTCCTAAAGATTCATTCTCCATACAAGTAAAACCATCAAACTCTTTCTTTAGCAGGTCTTTTCTCAATTGACGTGTCGCTTCATTTCCTACGCCCCTTATCTTCAATGCGTCCCACAACTTCTTCGTTGTCTTGAAACTGACAAATTGATGATAAATATCTTTGCTTAACGCCTGAGTAAGAATGGCATACGCTTTCTTCTCTAAGTCATAGACCTTCTTCTGATCTTCCGTAAGATCGGCAAACGTAGCAGCAGATGAAGCGGCAACCTCTATTGTTTGATCAAAATCTGTGATGAAACGCAACCACAATTCTGTATTTTGACCAAGGACGTATGTATGAAATCTATCAAACCATCCCGGATATTCACTTAAGTGCATCAACTTTGGAGGCCTATTCAAACTTCCCATTTCACTCTCGCTTAACAAAATGCTTTGAATACTTGGAGTTTGATTTTATTTTTGTTTACATAGATGATATTTTAATTTTATCAGACAATGTTAATTTGCATCTAAAACATCTTGATATTTTCGCAGATTTATGTATAAAACATGGGTTAGCCTTATCCGAAAAGAAAACTAGTCTATTACAAGAGAAAATAGACTTTTTAAACAAAAATAAAATCATAATCTTTGAATATTATATCCATTTTCCTTTGGAATATTTGTGGTGCATTTTTTAATCCAAAAGGCATTACAAGCCATTCATATTGCCCTTGAGGAGTAGAAAAAGCTGTGTATCCAATACTATCAGGATGCATTTTTATTTGCCAAAATCCACTTTTACAATCAAACTTAGAAAATATCTTCTTATTTCTTGTCCAATTTATTAGACTTTCTTTCTGAGGTAAAAAATATCCATCAAAAACAGTATTATCATTTAATTTTTTATAGTTTATCACCATCCTAGGCTTACCTCTCTTAATTTCTGCATGTTTTCTTACCATGAATGCAGGAGAACTATGAGGGCTATGACTAGCTTTGATTAATTTTAAATCCAGGAGCTCTTTTATCTGGGAGCTAAATTCTTTTCGGTCTTCTGGATTATATCTCATAGGCTTTACTCTAATTTCTTTATCTTTGTCTTTCGTTTCTAATTTTGCTGTTATTTGATTTTTATTCCAAAATTGTAATGGATTATCGACCAACAAGGTTTTTCTTTTATATTCATTTTAAACTTACGTTTTACCCCTAGCTCAAAATAAAATTACGTTTTTTGCCCCCAGCTCAAAATAAAATTACGCTTTTTGTCTTCATCTCAAAATTACGATCTTGCCCTCAATTCAAAATTACGACTTTGCCTGGCACTCTCCCATTGGACCAACCAGTTTATTATTTTATACCCATTCTAAAATCACGTTTTTGTCCCTCTCTAAAAAAAGTTTTATTTTATGATTGTTTTTATAATCTAGAAAAAAAAAATGTTGCTTTTTAGTTTTAAAGTCTTTCTTAAAATTTTTGTCATATAAAGAGCTCCTGGATTTAAAATTAATCAAAGCTAGTCATAGCCCTCATAGTTCTCATGCATTCATGGTAAGAAAACATGCAGAAATTAAGAGAGGTAAGCCTAGGATGGTGATAAACTATAAAAAATTAAATGATAATACTGTTTTTGATGGATATTTTTTACCTCATAAAGAAAGTCTAATAAATTGGACAAGAAATAAGAAGATATTTTCTAAGTTATTATTATTATTATTATTATTATTATTATTATTATTATTATTATGATTATGATTATGATTATGATTATTATTATTATGAAACAATGCATCTAGCTTCTGCTGCTTGAAATCATTCATTTTATTAATTTTGAACAAGTTTATTGGTTCGACAACAATTAAATACTAGATGAAATTCTGACTGCATATCCTGCAATCATTTACAAGAGATTCCTATATCTAGGGTCGATATCTTTCTAAAAGTGGCTGCAATACCATACTTTAGGGAAACTCATATGCCCCACCAATGACCTTTTGAGCCTTTGGTTTTGTTATGTTCACCATCTTTAATAGCAAGAGGGTTGAACCCTTTGAACTTTATCTGGAATCTTTGAAAGAGGTTTTGTTTAGGGCTTGATAGGCAGAACCCGAGTGAATCCAGAAACCACCCGCTTCTTCCGTTAAACCCTACAATATGGCCCCCATTTGTGAAGAAGTTAAAGGGTGTTCCTTCTTCAACCCCGAATGGCCCAAATGTTCTTTTGTTGCTCTTGAAAGTGAGTGACCGAATCACAGGGCTGCCTCCATAGACGACGGGACAATAGTGCCCGCTAACACTTACTAAGATCTCCTCAGGAAATTGCAGCTTAATCTGAAATTAATTCATAAGAAATCGCACAAATCAGTTTCCAACTTTAGTTTAAGTATCCGGAGATTTAGTGAAAATGTATCGTACCTGAGCAGATTTGGATCCGCCAATACCACCATGTTTTGCAGCCAGAAAGGGTTTACCATAGTTATCATATGTTACACGGATTGAGTCGATGCAGCTGCCATATACGAGAGTTATTTCTCTAATTCCAGTGTGTACTCCATCATCCCATTCATCTCCTCCATTTCCTCCCCATGGTCCCAATAGTAAACTACCATCCTACAATATCCAAATACAAGGGTAAATAGTGAGACCATTTTCAGAATTTAGAAAAATAAGAGGGTAAACACGGAATTTCCATACCATGATGATCCCACGATATTGCTGGAAAAGAAGTCTTTACAAAGATGTAGTGGTAATTGTGTATAATGTTCTTGCAGTCTTGCACACGAATTATATAGAGCAAACAAAGTGCTAAAGTGCTCTCCTTATTCCCATTCTGATTCCATTCCAACAAATAGGTCATTCATATTTCACAGTTCACATGCATAAAAAATGAACTTATTCCAATTCCATTCCATGTATTTGTTTTATTCTCACGTATGTAGAGCTTTCTTGAACAGCTGAACATGAACTGTAGTACGTTAATAGGGGGGAAAAGGGACAATGCCTTCTCAAAACACCCCTGCCACACATCTCTCCTTTTTCTATGAATATATACCATTCTGGTCACACACAATACGTTATGATTGTACCGTATAAATTCAATTTACTTGACGTTTTGATCCAATCGCAATGCCTATATGAGTTACATTGAGTTCAATCGAATACGTCGAAACACACGTAATTCATATAGTTAACGAGTCACATCACACTTAGACTTATCCATGCGATGTTTACGATGTACCCGCGCCACAACGCGTATGGGTCTTATTACTCGTTTTATATAAACTAGTCATAAGTCGTCCGCGTTGCGGTGCGGGGCAGGGGCGTAAAACCGTGTTAAGAAGCAACAGCACGACGACCAAAATCAGGAAAACACGTAAAATAAAAACATGAATTTCAACACCAAGTGACTCTCATGACGTAAAATTTTGACGAAAGTCAAGGAGGTCAAAGTGATATTGTATAGAGTTTTTAGAAATTGGGGCAAAGTTGACCTCTTTGAAATATGACCAACAAACACTGTGCTAAGTAGAAACCGAACGACAACCAAATCTAGAAAAAAACGTAAAATCAAAATACGAATTTTAAAACCAAGTGACTTACTTAACGTTAAACGTAAACGAACTAAACTAAGCTCATGTAACTTTTGTGGCCAAATTATAAAAAAGAAAGTTTTTTGTTGAAAACATGAACTTTAGTTTGCTTAAAAAATAAATAAATAAACCCAATTCCTTAAAGTGTTAGAAATTAATATATATACAATTCCCAGCATTTATTTTGCATTTGAAATACAAACATGCCATCTGTTGATACATATTAAGTGGACACGACTCGGTTTGGTTCGACTTGGTTCGGTTCGACTCGGTTAGGTTTGGCTCAAGCCCGACGTAGCGACATTCCTCCGTTGTGCGCCCCAGAGTTCGACACGCGAAGCACGAAGAGCCGCGGAACAATTCCCGCTGACACATCATCATGACATCATGATGATGATGTCACATGTTGACTAATCTTTTCTATATGAACTTTCAGAGATCATTTACGTAAAAGAATCATGTTGGGCCACTCATGTCTGTTGGGCCTTTCATTTCTGTTGTGCTGGATACAATAGTCTTGATTGGACGAAGTCCTTAGGTTCGTTCAAACATGGAAAGTGACGAAGGTTACAACCTTCGTCACATATGAAGGTTCGTCACATATGTTGTCGACGATGGTTCAACCTTCGTCGACTTCATGAAGGTTCGTCGCACATGTGTAAGGTTCGCCGAAGATTGCACTATATATACAGCAGACTGAAGACACAGATAGAAAGAGAGAAGTCTGAATAGATTTCACTGAGCGAACACACTGTAAACACACACACTGAGAGTTTATGATAGCATCTTGTAAACATTGCTTTGTAACCGTTTCATACGCATTAATACAATGGAGTGTTAATCGTTGAATCTTTGTGTTTGTGTTCGTAACTTGGTTTAACTTACCCGTTTGGATTCCGCACTCTCGGGTTTGTCGGAAAACAGGAATAGAGGTTGACTCGATCCTCCGGGTGGACCTACAATTGGGATCAGAGCGTTTGGCTCGATTCCTTGTTAAAACCAAGTTGTGTTCTTGTGATTTTAAAGATTTTGAAGTGTTTTTCTTGTATTTTGGAGTTTAAAGATCATACACTTTCTGAAAAACAGCTTTTGAATCGTGAAAATCATGATGTTTTGCTTCTTGTTTTTATAAAAATCTTGTTAGTTTTCATTTATACATGTTAAGAAAGGATTTTTATTGAACATTCATTGCAAAATTGTGTTCGGAAAATTTTCCGGTGGCCGGTAAACTCAAAAACTCATCGGAAACTGTTGGTGTTCTTCATATTTTTCATCATTATTCTTCATATGTTCATAAGTTTCTGGGTTGTGTGTTTGAATATTTGAAGAAGTGTTATCTGAATTATTGTTGATTATAATATG
>JARYGA010055596.1:0-67672 GCA_030545235.1 Helianthus tuberosus | reverse complement strand
AGCAGGAGCTCTTTCTGGAACCTTTTCAGGATCCTGGATCCTTGACTTTTTTCTTCCCAAAAGCTCTTTCAAGTGCCCCTTGCTTAACAAGTAACCAATTTCTTTTCTAAGTGCAATACATTCTTCAGTGAGATGTCCAAAATCCTCATGATATGCACACCATTTAGACTTGTCTTTTGTTGCAGCTGGTTTATCACTTTTTCTTGGCTATCTTGCTTTCTCACCTAAATTCTGCATTGCAAGAATTAGTTCATTGTTATCAATAGAAAAACAATATTCAGAAACGGGAGGATAATCCTCATCATCCTCTTCTTGTTCTACTGCATGCACGTTCTGGTTGTCGGACTTGTTATAAAATTTGGACTTGTTGTTCCTGAAGTAGGATCCTTGCTTTTCCTGCTTCGAGGATCCTGCCAGTCTTTCCTGGATCCTTTTATCATCCTCTAATCGGATGAATCTAAGGCCCTGGTCCTTACTTCATCAAGATTCCTGCAAGGGGTCATGAGAAGATCATCATAGAACAGTGAATCCCTAAGTAACCCCATTTTAAAGGCTTCTACAGCCGTAGCAATATCCAAATTTGGAATATACAAGGATTCTTTACTAAACTTAGTGATGTAATCTCTAAGTGATTCATTTTGACCTTGCGTTACCCTATATAGGTCACTAGTAAAGCGTTCAAATTTTCTGCTAGATGAGAATTGGCTATTAAACAGGTTAACTAGACTAGCAAATGAAGTAATAGAATAAGGGGGAAGACTTAGCAGCCATTTAAGAGCTGATCCTGTGAGTGTGGATCCGAAACCCTTGCATAGACAAGCTTCTTTTAACCTCTCAGGGATGGGATTGATCTCCATCCTTTCTCTATATTGAGCTACATGTTCTTCTGGATCCGTCGAACCATCATATAACTTCATAGTTGGTATTTGGAACCTTTTGGGTATCTCAGCATCACAAATAGGTGGTGCAAAACGAGATATCCTGTGGCTTCCATCTGCAATTTCAGGAATGGGTTTCACCACTCCTGGAACGCTGGATATCATATCCTTCAGCTTCTGTAATTCCTTAGCCATAGCTTGATTGATACATGTATCCTGCACAAAGCAATGGTTAGTGTTATAAGAATTATTCAAAGTGTTACCTCCTGGAGGATTCAAGTTTGGAATCCCAGATGTGAATCCATATTGACGAGATTCTGGTATGACTGAAGGACCAGAAGAAGCGATGGTCTGCATTGGAATGAAGTCTCCTTGATGAACATCTGTACTTGAGGGTTGCACACTCCTTAAGAATCCTTGATCCTGAAAGATGTTGGATCCTTGATGTGTTGTGAATGGGGGTCTTGGAGGATAATCCATGGATCCGTAAACCTGAGATGAGGATCCTTGGACCTGAAAGGAGGATCCTTGAACCTGAGAGGATCCTTGAACCTGAGAGGATCCTTGAACCTGAGAGGATCCTTGAACCTGAGAGGATCCTTGAACCTGAGAAGATCCTTGAAACTGAGAGGATCCTTGAACCTAAGAGGATCCTTGAACCATGTGCGTCCCCATATATCCTCCTGAGCTAACGAAGGATCCCTGATGCTGGAAAGAGGATCCTGAAAGCTGAAAGCAGGATCCCAAAGCTTGAGTCATGGTCGTTGATCCATAACGCCTTCCTAATGGTCCACTCTGGTACTGGATGTCTGGAGCCGTAGATTGCAGGGCGGTTACAGCTGGAGTGTCGAAATTCAATGACCTCGGCATCAGAGGAGAGTGATCCTCCACTGATTTCTTCTGTTTCTTGATGTCACCAATCTCCCGGAGGATCCTTTCATTGGTTTTATCCTGCTCTTGTATGTGATCCCTCATCTACAAAATCAAAGTAAAAAGATCACTGTTAGTAGGGCTAGAATAAATAGCAGAAGTTGGTGGTTTTGGGAAAATGGGGCTTTGTCTCTTTGCAGCATTTTCAGCATTCTTCTGGGATCCAAAAGGTGGTGGAGGCAAAGGTGGAACGCCCTGTGATGAAGTGATTGCCGGCATGGAACTTGAAGTGTTCTTTGCTGAAGAAGCCATATGGTTGAACCAAAATGATCACAATGACTAAAATTTCTCAGAAATGAAGCACCAATTGCCCCACGGTGGACGCCAAACTGTTTTGGTCAAAAATTAGACTAGGATAGTGAAACCAAATCTTTTGTTGTGAGGTGTGATGCTTGAATCAATGAACAAATGTATGAACAACTTGCAAATGAAATGAACAAGTGACACAAGGATTTATATGAGGAAAAAGCCCTTGATCAAGAGTTGATCTCCGGCATAAAAAACCTCGGGTGATGGAAACTACCGATCACCAACTATAATTAAACAAATGATTGTTACAACTCGGGATGATAACAAGCTTGTTACAAGGATCACTAGAGTGCAATGTGTATGAAATCGCCAATGTATTGCAGAGAGTTTGCGAGAGTGTGTGTGTTAGCTAACTTGTTCAAATTCTAGCTTTGTTATCCCCTTTAAAAATAGAAATAAACCAAATAACTAACAACCCGCAAATGGTGCTAGCTACCCACGACTTCCATAACGGTCACCAAGGTATTCACGTGCGGAATATTGAGAGCATATTCCCCAAAAATATCAGTAAGACCAAGTCCAATGCGTATACTCCTGCAAAACACGCTTAAACATAGTGAAGGAAACCGTTAGTATATGGATAACAATGAGGATCCTGGATCCTGATCCTGCAACGTCTTCTGAGGATCCTTAATTCAAACAGAATTGAGGATCCGTGATCCAGGCAGTATTTGAGGATCCGTGATCCTTAGGTTTAGAAAATCTATCCCTAACATATATATATATATATGGGTCCTGAAGTTTCATTTTTGTTGTCATTTTCATCCAATTGGCAAACTGGGTTAAAATTTTCTGTTAACTTCTCCCTTTTTTCTGTCGTTTTCCTCATTTAATTAAAATAAATTATGGCATAAAATGATGATTATACCCTTCATTTAAATGAGAAAAACGTCAAAAACAGGAGAAGTTAACAGAAAATTGTAACCCAGTTTGCGAATTTGTTGGAAATGACAACAAAAATGAAAACTCAGGGACCCAGGTACAAAAAAAATATTTTTTAGACTGAAGCGCCAAGAGTGATCTAAACTCAGAGACCATTTTAACATTTTACTCTATTTATTTGGGTGGTCGGTTTGATTTAGGGATTTTTTTTTTCTTTAAAGCAGTGAGAAGTACTACACAATAACATACTAACCTGGTTAACGACATTCTAACCGTACGCCGATAAAAAAAATTAACACTGCATACTCTAAAAGATAATACATCATTAAAACTTAACTAGGTAAATGATAGAAGCCCATGGCTTTATAGCCTAGTGGCATCTTAGCGGTGAGATAAGGCTTTGGGACAAATGGGTCCTGGGTTCGATTCCCACAAGGGGGTTTTCCCATATTTATTGGATTTCCTCCTGAATTTGTGTATATGCTGTTGGATCAGTTCTGTTTAATAATAATGGAAAACATGAAAACATACCTGTTACAGCAGATAGTGCAGTGGAGAATCCAGTCAGAGAAGATGACATCCCGTTAGACATAATTGTCAGTGTGATCTGGTTCCTCCTTAGGGTGCTGACTAATAATGGTGACTAAGAAAACCGACAAGGGAATCGGTTTTGGGAGAGGGAGGTCGATGATGATGATGATGTTATGATTAGGTTATCTGATTAAGTGTGTAACCTTATGACCTCTACATAATTCTCCTTATATAAGCACCCAGGAGGAAACCTAATTAGTTAATAAGGGTAATATGGTCCATCAACAATTACCAACTAATTAAATAATAGGTTATTATATATTTTGATCTATATTATGTAAATGATTATAATGGCTATAGATTAAATATTAAACATAATATATTTAATCTTACAAGACGATTTAATCGTTCTTTTACAAGACGATTTAATCGTTCTTTTGAAATGTGGCCTAAACGCTGATGCCACAACATGGATGAAGTCTCTAAGTCTCGTTTCTCTTTCATCTTTGTGAGTGATTCATTAATGTTATATGACAACAAATATTTGGAAAAGCCATCATCTAGTTCTAATATATAAAGACCACCATCCAGAATACCAGTACCATAAAGAACAGAATCATAGAGGATAGAGAGTTTGCGATGACCATGGGAAACAATAAAACCGTCCATGTCTAACTTTGGTCCTAATACAAGGTTCCGAGTTACCTCAGGAACATATAAGGTATCATAAAGTTTAATACATAAACCAGTTTTCATAACTAATTGTAATGTTCCAATGGCCTTCACTTCTAATTCTCGATCATCCCCAACCTTAAGCGTTCTTTGGTTTCTTTCCAGCTTCCGGATTGAAAGGAATCCCTGAGTTGAATTGGTAACACGAACCATAGAACCAGAATCAAACCACCAAGAATTAGCAGGAACACTTAAATTATAGGACTCAAGTATCATAAAATAATCGTTACCTTTCTTAGCCAGCCACTCCTTAAAGTCAAGGCAGTCCTTCTGCATATGTCCTGCCTTTTTACAGAACTTGCAGCGGATTCTGCCTAAGGAGTTCTTAGAGCTGGAGGGTGCACTTGTATTAGGATTAGGCCTTTGGACTTTTGAACATCCTTTCTCTGATAATTGTTCTTCCTTTTCTTAGAGTTGGAGGTGGTGAAGTTAGCAACATCAATAGGGTGATCCATCCTCATACGCTCTTCCTCCTGTACGCACATAGCGACCAGCTCACTCATCGTCCATTTGTCCTTCTGAGTGTTGTAATTGATCTTGAATGCTTCAAAGGATGAAGGAAACGAAGTGATGATAAAATGAACAAGGAAACCATCACTGATCTCCATTTCCAGCCCCTTCAGCTTATTGGCCATGTCATTCATCATCATGATGTGCTCGCGAATGCCGCTCCTCCCATCATACTTAGTTGTCACCAGCTTGAGGATAAGGGTACTAGCGTGTGCTTTAGACGTCCCTTTGAACTGTGCCTCCACATGTTCCAAGTAGGTTTTAGCATATTCAGAATCAGGAATGGCTCCTCTGATTGCATTACTGATGGACTGCTCCATGAACATGAGAGACATGCGGTTACACCTAGTCCATTTTTCATGAACTATCTGCTCAACAGCAGTACTTTGAGTGGTAAGGTCCGCTAGCTTATTCTCTCTTAGAGCATAATCAAAGTCCAGCAATCCAAGTGTAAGCATGAGGGCATCCTTCCATGCAGCAAAGTTATCACCAGTCAAAGGTGGAATCCCCTGATTTGGTGCTGATAGTGGAAATAAGATGAGCAAGTTGTGATACTTAGGAAGAAGTTCTAATGTGATCTAAGGGCATGTTAAACTAAGGCAGGCATAAATAATGACCATTTTACATTATGAAGCTGTGATATTGTCTATTACTAACATCAAAATAATAGACTTAGTTAAAATTCCACTTATACGAAGACAAATCAGCTTTGGCCAGAAGTGTAATCATTTAAGCATATGTGCAAAGTGGTTGTAACAAATCAGCTTTGGCCAGAAATTGAGACAATCACTTTAGTTATGCACTTGTTAAGTATGCCATCTATGGAGGAATTAAATCAGCTTTGGCCAGATATTAAGACATTCATGTTTACGATGCACACTTAACATAGCTTTCGTAATACTTGAATGATAAGTAGATGTACCAAGTCAGCTTTGGCCAGAAATGATACATCAAAACTCATTCAAGTTAAGCCATTTTGGTTTTGTAAAACATTATCTGATTCTGATTAATTAACTAAGTAATTACAAAAACCAATTATTTAATAGCAAACCACTCGTTAGCGCGGATCGAACTCCGTGGTGAGTTCGCTGGGGTTGCAGGGGGACAGCCAAATTTTATGAACACTCATGATTTCGGATGAATCATGTCTTGGATTCATCCGAAATGACTAATTTCGAATCATTTCAGACTATCCGAAATGGATGATTTCGAATGATTTCGGATGTGTCCAAGACGCGTAAGTCGAGTCATTTCGGATGATTTCGGATGATGATACTTAGTCCGAGATTCATTCGTAATGGTCAGTTCTTGATGATCCGTGATGGATTTCGGATGGTAATGCTTAGTCTGAGATTCATCCAAAATGGTCAGTTCTTTGATCATCCGTGATGCTTAGTCCGAAATGGTCATTTGCTGATCCGTAATGGGTGAACAATGTTCATCCAGAATGATCAGATAGTTGCTGATCCGTAATGGGCGAACAATGTTCATCCGGAATGATCATCCGTAATGATCATCCGAAATGTGTTCTACAAGCTGTTACATCCTTAATTTAGGCAGTTAATAATGATAAGATTTAAATCCGAAATCTTAGGGATTATGGGATTAAGTTTCCTGTTTAAATATTAATTATATTTATCTGTTTATTTCGAAAATTATATCCATTAATAGAAAAACATATTTTCGAAAATTTAAGTAGATAAAATGGATCAAACAGGAACAAAAAACACCCAATAATCCGAGTTCATTCCAAAACTAAAGGAATTTTTCAAACTTAATCAAGAACTAATGATGAACCCTAAATCAGAAAATTCAAACATTCATCCGAAATCAGAACCTTTGATTTCGGAATAGTTATAATGGATGAATGTCTGATCCGTAATGGATCCGAGATGATCCGGAATGACATCTAATTCATCCGGAATGGCATCTCGGATGCAGTAATATGAAAAACCTCATCCGTGATGCATCCGGAATGATATTTCGGATGACAGAAAACGGATTCTGTTATGGTTTTCAAGTCTGTTTTGATTTACTCCAGATTTTCGGATACAAAACAGAACTGACTAATCAACATATGCTCTGATACTACATGTTGGATCAGTTCTGTTTAATCATGTAACACCCCGTGTTTTCACGAGTGAAAGTCAAAGTCAAAGTCAACGACCGATTTCGCGCGACGTGACTCGTAGAATTGTTTCTATTATATTTAGATTATGTGGAGTAAATGTCGTTCATTACAATAATCAAGTCATACTAACCGTATTTCAATCGACCTACGACTGTGAATGATAGGAAGTAACAATGCGATAAAGTTAATCAAGCTATGCTAATCAAATCGACATCGAATCGTAACTCGAGCTATGTATTTTACTTGTCAGTTATACGTGTGTGTGTGCCTTACGTGTTACCTGTGCATGTTTATGTTATGTTGGGATAATCAAGCGAACTCAATCGAACTCGAAGTCTAACTCGAATATAAACGAACCCGAGCCCGAATCCCGAGTCGAACCATATAAGAAGTAGTTGGGACTGAAAGTAATTTGACTAGGAAACCCTATCGAATCGCTCGCAAATTGAAACCGAATTAACATCGCACCGAACACACCGAAGCAGGCGGCATCCGCACGGATGGCCAATCCGCACGGATTGCCAACCCGCACGGATTGCCAGTCCGCACGGATGACCAGTCCGCGCGGATAGCCTACCCGGGTGCGTGCCATGCGCACGGCTCACCCTTTCCCTTTTTGGCATCCTATAAATGCACGGGTCACTCTCCACTTTTTTCCACTTTTGGCAAGTGACATCCGAACCACACGCATTCTTCACCTTTTCTCAGATTTCTCTCAATCCAGGTAAGATCTTGCACTAATTCTTGTACATCCTTGATCACTACACAATTCTACACATTTCCATCTTCCAAATCTTCACTTTTAACCATGAAATCATCCGGATTTGAGGTATTCTCGGGTGACGTCATCATGAAGTTCATAAGAACTTCAAGCTTGACCTCATTCCACCAAGAATATCTCAGATCTAAACAATTTCTACAAGTTTTCACAATAGCTTCACCTAGATCTAAACTTTTCTAAGGATAAAAGAGTTGAAAGAAATAAACCTAAGTTCTCTCCTTCTTTTTCCCTTAAAATCGGTACGAATCTGATCGTTTCTAGTGTTCTACTCGTTAATAGTGATGCACTAGTCCTAGATCTGAATTCTACCCATAGACAACTGATTTCGGGGTCAACCGGAATGACGGTTCTGAGTCGCCGACAGGCCGAGTTAGGGTGGTTCCTGACCGGTCTAGTCACGCGGGTGAGAACACAACTACAGGTGGTTGCCACGTAATCAGAACGTCTCGATAAACGACAACAGAAACCAAGTGTAGACGAACGGAACAACCAGACCAGTTGTCCGCACGGACTAGCTGTCCGCACGGACAAGCCGTGCGCACGGATTACCATCCGCACATACAGGTCATACGTATGGGTTGTCACCCGCACGGACTACCCTTGGGACCCACTTTCCAAACAAGGTTTGAGTATCGACGAGTGAGCAATCCGGACGGACAACCTCTGAATGGATTACTCTTCGGATCATGAGATACTAAGGCCTTAAACTAAAATCCAAACAATGTTCATCCGCACGGCCAAGTCGTGCGCACGGACAGACTACCCGGACGGATTGTCTCTGCCCGCGCGCACAGACTGTCCGCACGGATCACCATTGTCCGCACGGACTACCGTACGCACGGACTGTCGTCCGCGCGACCGGCTTGAAGGATAGAAACACTTATGTGTTTTCTAAATGCTACAACGAAAACTCCAAAGCACAAGCCATCATACACAAACACATCTTAGGAAGAAACAATCCACTTGAACATTTATTTACACAAACAACTTGTCCGTACGGATAAGTCACCCGCACGCACAACTGATCCGCACGGGTTACCACCCGCACGGACAGTCGCCCGCACGGATAACTTATCCGGATGGATCACCATCCGCACGGATGACTTCTACTCACGGATGACTAATCCGCACGATTAGTCATCCTACCCACTCCCACTTGTACTTTTTTACGCGCCACTTATCGTTACGTTATCGAATCTATTCAGGCTAACCGTACTCGCTGTAAAGCGCTCCCTTCAATCCATATCGCTGTGAGTATACTCGAACCCTTTTTGCTTTAGCACTTTTGGGTGTTACATACGTTACAACTATTCAAGCTACAACTATCACACTACTCAAGCTATTTTAACGCTTAACCATTAATGCATGTTATACGTGGCTTATGAATGCTTGTTTGTTATGTTTACACATGGAATGCTGTCTACCTGCCTTAGCAACGATAGTACTATAGTTTGGACTCAGCACCCGTTCACACGGGGGTTGTTAAGGATCTTTTACTTGCATGGATTACAGTGGTAATCGTGTATTGCGAACTGCCTCGGGCAGTCAACCCGCAGTCATTGGTATCGATGGATCTATGTCGATAACTAACGTGCTTCATTTCACTATGTGTACGTGCTGGTTATGCGTAAACGAATTCAAACTCTATATATGCTATTACCAAACTTGTATGCTCACCTTTACATTTTATGTATTGACTTTATTTTAACGTATGTGACAGGTGCTTAGGATGCACATGTGGTAGGAAATGGAAGCTAGAATAAAGCTTTAGAGCCCAACAAATAGTTGTCTGTAGATAACTTACTAGGGGTCTCTAGAAGCAGATAAACAATTGCTACTTATTTAAATCTGAGTTGTCGGAACAGAGTATTTGTTTTGATGTTGTCTGTAATAACTTGTTTGACTATTTATGTTACGGTATGGGACGTAATGCTTTAATTAAATGGTGATGATAGTTGTTATGGAAACTTCTGAACAATCTGTTTCGCTCAGTGCCGCGCCCCGATGATTCCGCCATCGGTTGGGGTGTGACAGATTGGTATCAGAGCCATAACTATAGGGAATTAGGCAAGACTCGACCTAGTCCGGGTCGAAGTCTTAGAGACCTAGACTATAGTTAAGAACCAACAGACCCACTCACGCGTATGCGTAAACTCGCCACTATCACTCACTCTTTTCTATCTCTGCATTTGAATTTTCAAGTTGTGAACAGGTAATCAGGCCGAGAATAGGTGTGAAAACCGCAAACTCTCGACTAAAGTTACCTAATCAGCTTGCGTTTTAGCTACAACGAGGAGAATCATACCAAATCAGGAGTGAAATCCATATTTTGATGAATAATCTCCTCAATTTTTATCAAAAACGAGGATGGAAGTTGCAAGCTAGGGGTGAAACCCTAACCTTGACAACTCATCCCGCTTTTATACAAAAACTTCCACCAAAGTTCGATGGACTCCAACGATCTAAAGACACAATATAACCAATGGGAATTGCGCCAATGCCCAAGAATCGAGGCAAAGGCATAGTCCTGGAGGTAATTGTGCAGGATTCTTGCGAATAGTCGAGCCACTTTGGTTAGTCGAAGTCTGTTAGCCGCAGACAATCTACCTTCGATTTATCGATCTTTATGAAATTTTATGCCTTTTCTGCTATTTGTTAACATTTTGAGGTACTATTGGTTTCAACTCAACACTATTGCTTCTGCTAAAACACAAAACCCACACAACTCATCGCTAGCGAATCGACAATAGAAGCAATCAGAAGGCTTTGTATGCTCCTAGGTACATTTAGTGACTAAGTTATGTATGTGTTCCGCTATTGTGCTTACCTGTTTAGGAATAATGTGATTATATGCTCTATGTGTTTATGTGACCTTGTGCGATTCTGTGATTTGTGACTATATGCGATTACATGGTACGTGTTACTGAGCTTTAGTAGTAGTAGACGTGTGAGGTGAGATTCGAATACATGTGTTGAGTTCCGTGGCGATGTCTATTGCAGACAATGTCGTCTGGATCTCCTCATACGCTCTCTCGTCAGGAAAAGAGGGACCGACGTCTTGCCTCCATCATCGCGAAAAGTGTGGCAAAGGCTGTGAGCGATGTCTATGAGAACGCCAGCAAATCATCTGAGGAGTCGAGGACTGAAGGTCCCAAAGCTGTCACGAGACCTTTCAGTTTCAAACAATTCAAGTCATGTGGGCCGAAAGAATTCACAGGCGAAGGAGGTCCTACTACTCTATTCCACTGGTTTGACTCTATCAAGGTTACTCTGCGACAAAGTGGTTGCCCTGACGACCTTCAAACTCTGAACGCTACCGGCGTCTTTCAGTCCCGTGCTTTGGACTGGTGGATGGCCGAGAGGAACAAGAGAGGGAATGATGCAGCTTACGGTTTGTCATGGGAAGAACTCAAAGAAGTCATGCTAGAGGAATTCTGCCCTCCTCACGAGCGTCAAAAGCTTGAAGATGAATTTTGGCACATACATCAAAAGGATGGAGACGATGCTGGCCTTACTGCTCGCTTCAAACAGCTCAGCATTATCTGTCCTGACCAGGTCAAGACTCCTGAGATGACCATCAAGAAGTACATCCGAGCTTTGCCCGACTGCGTTGCTGATTTCGTGCAGGCGGCTAAGACTTCCACGATCGAAGAAACCTATCTGCTGGCCGCTGAAATCAATGACAAAAGGGTCAAGGCTGGGGTGTGGGATAAGACCTCCAAGCATCTGCATCAAGCCACTACTGCTGCACCAACTACTGAACCCACCTCGTCAAGCAACAAGAGAAAGAACAAGAGAAAGAACAGCTCCACCAACAAGAACTGTGCGATTACTGCTGCACCGATCCAAGCTGTACCTGCCCAACAGCGTCAAGTAGCGGCGCCTGTGGCCAATGCACCGCCTGCAAAGCGTGCATATACTGGACCACACCCGCTCTGCCCTACTTGCACCTATCATCATCCGACTGCTATTCAATGCCGCTTATGTGCTCATTGCAACGTCTACGGCCACTTTACTGCCAACTGCCGTATTCGTCAAGCTCCTGCCAATCAAGCTCTACTCGCTGCCCCACAGGGTCAACAAGCTCCTCCGGCACCCGCAGTCAAAGCCAGAGCATGCTTCACGTGTGGCGACCCGAATCATTTCGCCAACATGTGCCCGAACAGGGTAGTGAAGCAAGAACCGCAACAGCAGCAACCACAGCAGCAGCAACAGCAGCAACAACAACAACAGGCAGCACGCGCCAGAACCTTCAATCTCAATGTGCGTCAAGCCCAGGCCGACAACAACGTGGTCAATGGTACGTTCCTTGTGAATGGTATTTATGCTTCATGTTTGTTTGATACTGGAGCCGATAATTGCTTTGTGTCACTCGAATTTGAGAAACTCTTTAGTCGTAAACGTTCTCGACTCTCCTCTGCATTCAATGTTGAAGTCGCTACAGGAAGAACCGTCGCTGTAAACTCTGTTATTCGTGATTGCACTCTCGAGCTCAACAATCACATCTTCTCGATCGACCTCATCCCGATGCAACTAGGAAGCTTTGATGTCATAGTAGGCATGGACTTTCTACGCGAAAACCATGCCGAAATTGTGTGCTTCGATAAAATGATTCGTTTTTCGCTCGCAAACGGTGATTCATTGTGCGTCTATGGTGATACCACTTCGAAGGGTCTCAAGCTTATGTCATGCCTACAAGCTAGCAAGTATCTCCGCAAGGAATACAGGGCTTTCTTGGCTCATGTCGTAGCAGCGGAGAAGGAAAAGAAAGAGAAGAAGAAAGTGAAAGACGTTCCAGTGGTTCGAGAATTTCCTCAAGTTTTCCCACAGGACCTTCCCGGACTACCTCCAAAGCGCGATATTGACTTTCGCATTGATCTCATTCCTGGAGCTAATCCTATCGCCAGAGCTCCTTATCGACTCGCGCCGTCCGAAATGCGCGAACTCTCAACCCAACTTCAGGAATTGCTTGAAAAAGGCTTTATTCGCCCGAGCACCTCTCCCTGGGGCGCACCAGTCCTTTTCGTTAAAAAGAAGGACGGGTCGTTCCGGATGTGCATCGACTACCGGGAATTGAATAAGTTGACTATCAAGAACCGCTATCCTCTGCCTCGAATTGACGATTTGTTTGATCAACTACAAGGCGCTACGTGTTTCTCAAAGATCGATCTACGTTCAGGATATCACCAGCTGCGTATACAAGAGGAGGATATACCCAAAACCGCGTTTCGCACTCGTTACGGCCATTACGAATTCGTTGTCATGCCTTTTGGCCTAACCAATGCACCAGCAGTTTTCATTGATCTGATGAATCGAGTGTGTAAACCCTATCTCGACCGTTTCGTCATCGTGTTCATCGACGATGTCTTGATCTATTCCAAAACGAGAGCCGAACACGCGCAACATCTACGTTTTGTTCTCGAGTTACTCCAGGGGAACCAACTCTACGCCAAATTCTCCAAGTGCGAGTTTTGGTTGGGGGAGGTTCAGTTTCTGGGTCACATCGTAAATAGTCAAGGTATTCACGTCGATCCTGCGAAGATTGAAGCTGTTAAGAGCTGGGTTACGCCTAAGAACCCGACTGAAGTCCGCTCCTTTCTCGGGCTAGCGGGCTATTATCGACGATTTATCAAAGGATTCTCGAAGATTGCTGTACCACTTACCACTCTCACTCATAAGGACCAGCCTTTTGTCTGGGGAACCAAACAAGAGTCTGCCTTTCGAACCCTCAAACACATGCTTTGCAATGCTCCTGTTCTCACACTACCCGACGGAAACGATAATTTCATTGTCTACTGTGATGCTTCTAACCTTGGTCTCGGTTGTGTCTTAATGCAACGAGACAAGGTCATAGCTTACGCATCTCGTCAGCTCAAAACCCACGAGAAGAACTATACAACCCACGATCTCGAGCTAGGCGCAGTTGTTTTTGCATTAAAGATTTGGCGACACTACCTATATGGTACAAGGTGTACGATCTTCACCGATCATAGGAGCCTACAGCACATCTTTAATCAGAGGGAACTAAATATGCGTCAACGCCGATGGGTAGAACTTCTCAACGATTACGACTGTGAGATTCGTTATCACCCAGGCAAGGCAAATGTTGTTGCCGACGCACTTAGCAGACGGAGTTATCTGCTTAGCACTCGTAATGTTCAAGCCCAGTACAATCTCGAAGCTCTTATTCGCGACGCCCAGCATGCATGTTTCAACGAGCGCACTTTGAAGAAAGAAAGAATCTACCACGATGGAGCCCAACTTGTGAGCAAATCAAACGGGATATTCCATTTCTTAGACAAAATTTGGATTCCCAAGCGAACCAACCTGCGGCAGATTATCATGGATGAAGCCCACAAATCCCGATACTCTATTCATCCCGGTGCTGACAAAATGTACCATGATCTTCGCTATAGGTACTGGTGGCCGGGTATGAAACGGGATATCGCACTCTATGTCGGAAAATGCCTAACCTGTGCTAGGATCAAGGCTGAACATCAAAGACCCTCTGGCTTGCTCGAACAACCACCAATTCCCATGTGGAAGTGGGAGAGCATAACTATGGATTTCGTAACCAAGCTTCCAACCACGTCATCAGGTCACGACAGCATTTGGGTTGTCGTTGACCGTTTGACTAAATCAGCTCACTTTCTGCCAATACGGGAAGACTACAAGGTAGAACGATTAGCCCGAATCTACACCGACGAGATCATTTGTCGACATGGGACGCCTCGTGACATCATCTCTGATCGTGATGCTCGGTTCACTTCACGATTGTGGGAAATGTTTCAAACGGCGCTCGGTACAACGCTTAATCTAAGTACTGCGTTCCACCCACAAACCGACGGTCAGACTGAAAGAACGATTCGTACACTTGAAGACATGCTCCGTTCGTGTGTTCTAGACTTCGGTGGTAATTGGGATAGACACCTTCGGTTGGTCGAATTCTCGTACAACAACAGCTACCAGGCTAGCATTCAGATGGAACCTTTCGAGGCCTTATACGGAAGAAGATGTCGATTGCCTATTGTTTGGCACGAGATCGGTCACTCGCAACTAACCGGTCCGGAGCTACTACAAGAGACGACAGACAAAATTTTCCAAATTCGAGACAACCTAGCGAAAGCTCGGGATAGACAGAAAGTTCTCGCCGATAAAAAGCGCAAGCACCGTGAATATGGCATTGGTGACTACGTACTCCTAAAGGTATCATCTTGGAAGGGTGTAGTCCGATTCGGCAAGAAGGGGAAACTCGCGCCTCGATATGTTGGACCTTTTAAGATTCTGGAAAGGATCGGAAAAGTCGCCTACAGACTCGAATTACCGGAGGAACTAAGCAATGTCCATCTGACTTTCCATGTGTCAAACCTCCGAAAGTGCATCGCCGACCATGACTTACATGTTCCTCTAGATGATCTACAAGTGAACGAAACATTACACTTCGTGGAAAAGCCTGTCGAAATCATGGATCGCCAAACCAAAGAACTCAGGCTCTCGCGCATTCCTATTGTGAAAGTCCGCTGGGAAGGCAAACGAGGCGCAGAGTTCACTTGGGAACTCGAAAGCGACATGAAGGCCAAGTACCCGCAGTTGTTTAATTAGAGAGATAATCTTAGAGAGAGAAAGTCTAGAAAGAGAAAGTCTCTCACGTGATTCCTGGAGCTTGTACACATCATACGAATCTATTGAATCACGATTAATTGTACGTTTTTGTGTGTTCGATAACGATCGTGTACGGATTCCGCACGTTCACGAGTCGGTTCGCAATCGAAACGGATTCAAACCGGGACCTACAATGTGTAGTCAAGCACGTTCACGGATCCCGCACGTCAAACGTATTGTTACGCAATCGAATCAGAAATAAATCCAGACCTACAATAATCAAGGTTTTGAAAGAAAAAGAAAAAGGTTTTGAAAATGAAAAAAATTGGAAATTGAAAAAAAAAAAAAAATTCTCCCAAACGACTTCGAATTGAAATCTAAAACTTTATAGGCTTTTAAATTAGATAATTTCGCACAACATATCCGAAAATTATCAATTTTTAACCGTAAAAAGTCGACTAACTTGACGACTTTTAGTGGTCCAGACAAAGGACTCTCACATGTGATCCACGGTTAGTTACGGCTTCCAGCTTAATTTCGGGGTGAAATTCCCTAAACAAGGGGAGGCTGTAACACCCCGTGTTTTCACGAGTGAAAGTCAAAGTCAAAGTCAACGACCGATTTCGCGCGACGTGACTCGTAGAATTGTTTCTATTATATTTAGATTATGTGGAGTAAATGTCGTTCATTACAATAATCAAGTCATACTAACCGTATTTCAATCGACCTACGACTGTGAATGATAGGAAGTAACAATGCGATAAAGTTAATCAAGCTATGCTAATCAAATCGACATCGAATCGTAACTCGAGCTATGTATTTTACTTGTCAGTTATACGTGTGTGTGTGCCTTACGTGTTACCTGTGCATGTTTATGTTATGTTGGGATAATCAAGCGAACTCAATCGAACTCAAAGTCTAACTCGAATATAAACGAACCCGAACCCGAATCCCGAGTCGAACCATATAAGAAGTAGTTGGGACTGAAAGTAATTTGACTAGGAAACCCTATCGAATCGCTCGCAAATCGAAACCGAATTAACATCGCACCGAACACACCGAAGCAGGCGGCATCCGCACGGATGGCCAATCCGCACGGATTACCAACCCGCACGGATTGCCAGTCCGCACGGATGACCAGTCCGCGCGGATAGCCTACCCGGGTGCGTGCCATGCGCACGGCTCACCCTTTCCCTTTTTGGCATCCTATAAATGCACGGGTCACTCTCCACTTTTTTCCACTTTTGGCAAGTGACGTCCGAACCACATGCATTCTTCACCTTTTCTCAGATTTCTCTCAATCCAGGTAAGATCTTGCACTAATTCTTGTACATCCTTGATCACTACACAATTCTACACATTTCCATCTTCCAAATCTTCACTTTTAACCATGAAATCATCCGGATTTGAGGTATTCTCGGGTGACGTCATCATGAAGTTCATAAGAACTTCAAGCTTGACCTCATTCCACCAAGAATATCTCAGATCTAAACAATTTCTACAAGTTTTCACAATAGCTTCACCTAGATCTAAACTTTTCTAAGGATAAAAGAGTTGAAAGAAATAAACCTAAGTTCTCTCCTTCTTTTTCCCTTAAAATCGGTACGAATCTGATCGTTTCTAGTGTTCTACTCGTTAATAGTGATGCACTAGTCCTAGATCTGAATTCTACCCATAGACAACTGATTTCGGGGTCAACCGGAATGACGGTTCTGAGTCGCCGACAGGCCGAGTTAGGGTGGTTCCTGACCGGTCTAGTCACGCGGGTGAGAACACAACTACAGGTGGTTGCCACGTAATCAGAACGTCTCGATAAACGACAACAGAAACCAAGTGTAGACGAACGGAACAACCAGACCAGTTGTCCGCACGGACTAGCTGTCCGCACGGACAAGCCGTGCGCACGGATTACCATCCGCACGTACAGGTCATACGTACGGGTTGTCACCCGCACGGACTACCCTTGGGACCCACTTTCCAAACAAGGTTTGAGTATCGACGAGTGAGCAATCCGGACGGACAACCTCTGAATGGATTACTCTTCGGATCATGAGATACTAAGGCCTTAAACTAAAATCCAAACAATGTTCATCCGCACGGCCAAGTCGTGCGCACGGACAGACTACCCGGACGGATTGTCTCTGCCCGCGCGCACAGACTGTCCGCACGGATCACCATTGTCCGCACGGACTACCGTACGCACGGACTGTCGTCCGCGCGACCGGCTTGAAGGATAGAAACACTTATGTGTTTTCTAAATGCTACAACGAAAACTCCAAAGCACAAGCCATCATACACAAACACATCTTAGGAAGAAACAATCCACTTGAACATTTATTTACACAAACAACTTGTCCGTACGGATAAGTCACCCGCACGCACAACTGATCCGCACGGGTTACCACCCGCACGGACAGTCGCCCGCACGGATAACTTATCCGGATGGATCACCATCCGCACGCATCACCATCCGCACGTATCCCCACCCGCACGGATGGGTCATGCGCACGGATGACTTCTACTCACGGATGACTGATCCGCACGATTAGTCATCCTACCCACTCCCACTTGTACTGTTTTACGCACCACTTATCGTTACGTTATCGAATCTATTCAGGCTAACCGTACTCGCTGTAAAGCGCTCCCTTCAATCCATATCGCTGTGAGTATACTCGAACCCTTTTTGCTTTAGCACTTTTGGGTGTTACATACGTTACAACTATTCAAGCTACAACTATCACACTACTCAAGCTATTTTAACGCTTAACCATTAATGCATGTTATACGTGGCTTATGAATGCTTGTTTGTTATGTTTACACATGGAATGCTGTCTACTTGCCTTAGCAACGATAGTACTATAGTTTGGACTCAGCACCCGTTCACACGGGGGTTGTTAAGGATCTTTTACTTGCATGGATTACAGTGGTAATCGTGTATTGCGAACTGCCTCGGGCAGTCAACCCGCAGTCATTGGTATCGATGGATCTATGTCGATAACTAACGTGCTTCATTTCACTATGTGTACGTGCTGGTTATGCGTAAACGAATTCAAACTCTATATATGCTATTACCAAACTTGTATGCTCACCTTTACATTTTATGTATTGACTTTATTTTAACGTATGTGACAGGTGCTTAGGATGCACATGTGGTAGGAAATGGAAGCTAGAATAAAGCTTTAGAGCCCAACAAATAGTTGTCTGTAGATAACTTACTAGGGGTCTCTAGAAGCAGATAAACAATTGCTACTTATTTAAATCTGAGTTGTCGGAACAGAGTATTTGTTTTGATGTTGTCTGTAATAACTTGTTTGACTATTTATGTTATGGTATGGGACGTAATGCTATAACTAAATGGTGATGATAGTTGTTATGGAAACTTCTGAACAATCTGTTTCGCTCAGTGCCGCGCCCCGATGATTCCGCCATCGGTTGGGGTGTGACAAATCATAATGGAAAACATGAAAACATACCTGTTACAGCAGACAGTGTGACACTTCGGGTTTTTCCCGAGCAACCTTCTTGAATTAACATTTCGTGTACGTATACATATATATTATTATTAAATGAAAGCTGTGGATTATCTTGATTTGCTATGTGTTGTATGAATGTGTATAATATGTATATGTGTATATGCGTGAGCCGAGACAACAAGGTCTCGACTCGAGACCGCCTGGTCTCAACTCGGGATCTGCTCGTCCAAAAACGTATGGGCTGCGCATACCTAGCCCGGCCCAATTCTCTTTCAAGCCCACCCGAAGCCCTTAGGGTGCACCCACTCGAGACGGGTATAAAACCTTTAGTAGCAGCCAACTTTCCCCTTTTTGGTGTCAAGACAATCATCACCTCCAATCCCCAAAAACATTCTTTTATCCACACTCTCTCCCCATTCATCTTTCTCTCACTAGAAACCCTAAACCAAGCATCCTTCTCCTCTCATTTCTCGGTTCAACTGGTGGCATCAAGGACTCTCGGACCAGCTCACTACCATCATTGCAAACTCCTTCATCAACTCTCCACATCCTCACCATTCGGACATCTAACCGGTTAGTGTTTTGGTTGCTTATTAGGACTTTTGGTTATGTATAGATAAATAAACAAGATGACTATTTGATTGAAAGGTTGCTCTTTGTTAAAGATGATGTGAGTAGCTTGATGAGTTTATAATGTATAGTACAAATGTTGTTTTGATAATGCTATGCAAGATTTTCTATAACAAACACATGTGGATGGTGATGAGCCGATGATTATATGCTAGACATAGGGCCAAGGATGATATCTAAATTTTGTATTGACTTAGAATGTATAAATATCATGCCAACATGTTCTCGGATGTATTTGGATGATGATGATGATTGATAATTCAGTAAACTAGGTGTAATATGCTAGTGTAAATCGGTTTGAATGAACATGTTTGTTATAATGAAAACCCTAAAGAAGAACAACTTGAATGTCATGAAAATATTTGAAAAACTTGTTGTTTGATCTGTTTTGATTAGAATTTAGGCAAGAAAACATGTTTATGCATTTTAATTGGATACTACACAATTTCATGAACATGCAAATCTATTAGATAGTAGTAAAAATGCTGGCCGAAGGTTCTAGAAAGATTCCAGCCAGGCTGCGAGTCGAGAACGGAGGTTGCTACTCGAGACCGTCAAGTGGACAACTCGAGACCAGGACATGCGTTTCATGAGTCGAGACCAACACGGTTGCGACTCGAGATCTCCTGATCTCGACTCGAGACTGAACTCGAGACCTTCAAGGTTGCGACTCATGCATGCTCCACTCGAAATCTTCCGGTTGCGACTCGAGACCTTACACTCTCGAGTCGAGACCACCTGGTCTCGACTGGGCTGCCTGTTTTCGTTATTGGGCCAAAGTGTATGAACTGTTCATGCTTGTTACTGTTTAAGTGGGTTATGTGTTAAATACGTGTACCATATACGTGATTACTTGTGTCCGAGCCTGACCTATACTGGTAACCATTTAGGACGTGGTGACCAGCATATTTAACCAAGTAAACTAGACTGCCAAGCAACCCAAGGTGAGTTCACAACTATTAAAGCATGCGTTCCCGGTGGTTTTGGGAAACGGAAACTTAATCAACGCTATCTCCGCGTAAGGGATACAAACTTACTTTTCTTCCCTTGTTACTGGGAACAAACTTACTTACTTCCCTTGTTAATGGGAACTCTTGGTTAATTATTGTTTATACGGAATGCAACAAGCAACACTAAACGAAACTCTATCACTTAAGTCCCTACCATTTAATACTGATTAGTCGCCGGGGCCTGGCGAATGGGTTATTAGTTAATAGCGCTATTTAGGTGTAACCAGCCTCACACCGACCCTTGTTACTGGGAACGGGAGTGAACTAATGTACTCTGGCAAACCGTCAATGATGATAGAACATTGACAAATGGGGCACTACGGAAACGTACGGTTAAGTAAGTATTCGGTATTGTAAAACAGTTTAGTCGCTTACCTATGGGGTAGCTCCCCATCGCATGTATAAACAGATAAATTAACTGGTGAAACAAGCTTTTGGTAATTAAAACTGGACAACTCGTGGACTCGCCAACATTTTTGTTGATACCCTACTGCATGCTTTGCAAGTACTCAGTGACTCAGGAGCTTGCAGCTTGGGAATGTGTAGTGGTCGTCTAGCCCTTGTGTGGGTTTTAAATAATCTTGAACTATGAACTTCGTTTTGAAACTGTTTGGTCTATGCTTCCGCTGTTTACTTAAACTATTACTCGAACTTAAACCTTTAGAACTTTAAACTATGATGTTTACTAACTATTGTGGTTGGTGAATATTTTTACTATTAATCAATGCTCAGTATTATTGGTGGCTGGATCCTGGTCAGTCACGCCTCCAAGCGGTGGTACTCCGCATGTGGATTTTGGGGGTGTGACAGATTGGTATCAGAGCCATTGATTATAGTGAACTTGGTTTTAAAAAGAAAGTCTTTTTGAGAAAAAACAGACTATAACCCGTGACTCGTGACGACACTACACTCCAAGGGCAAGACTCAACATATTTGACCTCATAGCTCGGGCTCGTGTTTACTTGCTTGTTTATTTTATGTCGACTGCTCTACTATACATACTAGTGTGCCTAATTAGTTAGATACGCATCCCTCTTCTATCTCATTCTCGCTATGTTACGACATCACACTCATACTGTGTTTTCTGGTTATGAAGACAATTAGTGGACGCGGAAGAGGAAGCGTTAACATGACTCAGGCTCAGTTCACTAACTTGCTCAACACGGTGGCTGCAGCTTTCGCAGCTCACCCTGGAGGTAAAACTCGTTACTTTAGGATGTTTAGATCCTACCCCCCCCCCCACATCGTCTTTTCACCTCTAAGCCTATTCGCTTCGCTTCTCACAATAGGTCAGCAAGCGCCTGCGCAACTACGTGTTTGTACTTTCAAAACCTTCATGGATGGCAAGCCTCTCCCTTTCAATGGCACTGAGGGTGCCATACTGCACTGGATTGAAAAGGCCGAAGCTGTCTTTGCTGTCTGCGAGTACCCCCTGCTAACTGGGTTAAGTTCGCGACTGGTACGCTTGAAGGAAACGCGCTTTCATGGTGGAAAGCACAGATTCAGATGCTTGGTTTGGAAACTGCTAATGCTACTGTGTGGGAAGATTTCAAGGACATGATCAAAGAAGAGTACTGTCACAGGGATGACATCCACAAACTCGAGAACGAGTACTATGAGCTCAAGATGGTTGGATCAGAGATTGAGACCTACACCAAGCAGTCCAACGACTATGCTGCACTTTGCCCAAACATGTCCCGACCTATGTATCGAAGGATCGAATTGTACATCAAGGGTCTGGTCCCAGAAATCTGGAGCCATGTAACCTCAGCCAACCTCAATACCATACAGCCCGTGGTCCGTCTTGCTCACAAACTCACCAATCAGGCTGTGGAGGAGGGCAAGTTGCCCAAGAGGATCAATGCTACTGCTGGAACTTCTAGCGATAACAAACGAAAGTAGGATGGGAATCAGGGCAAGGATGCTAACCCCACACAGGCCCCAGTACAGCAAAGGAAGACTGAAAGCAACAAGGGCCCTCAGCAACAGGGTGGCTATCGAGGAAACCACCCCAAGTGTAACAAATGTAATCGACACCACAGTGGGTCATGTGGCAAAGGTCAGTGTCATCGATGCAACAAGATGGGGCATGAAGCCAAAGACTGCAGGAGCCAGTTCCCAGCTAGGCAGAATCAGCATCAACCACCGCAACAGCAGCAGCAAGGAAACAACCGTGAATGCTACAAATGTGGGGCAATAGGGCACATGCGAAAGGATTGCCCTCAAATGAACCAGAATCACAACAACAATAATCAAGGTGCTGGGAACAACAACAACAACCAGGGAGCTGGAAACAATGCAAGGGCATTCGTGATTGGGGCTGCTGAAGCAAGGAACGACCCCAACGTGGTGGCGGGTAAGTTCCTACTTAATGATCGTTATGTTTCCATATTATTTGATTCCGGAGCAGATGCTAGTTATGTATCCCTACGTATTAGTAAGAAGCTTAAGTCCACTCCTACGCCGCTAAGCACTAAGCACATCGTCGAAATAGCTAATGGTAGAAACCTCGAGGCCTCACACGTTATTCGTAACTGCAAACTAGAATTGTCTGGTCAGACCTTCCATATCGATCTCTTTCCTATCATTCTCGGAAGCTTCGGCGTCGTCGTTGGTATGGATTGGTTATCCAAGCATCGAGCTGAAATCCTCTGCCAAGAGAAAGCTATTCGTATTCCCCGTCCTTCTGGCAAACCCCTTATCGTCCAAGGCGACAAAAGCGGAGAAGTCACAGGCATCATTTCATTCTTAAAAGCCCAGAAGTGTCTACGAAAGGGGCACACCGCTATCTTAGCACTCGTTGCCGACACGCAGAAAAAGGAAAACAAGATTGAAGATTTTCCAGTTGTACGCGACTACCCTGAGGTATTTCCGGAAGAACTACCTGGACTCCCTCCTCACCGTCAGGTCGAATTTCAAATCGAGCTAGCTCCCGGAGCAGCACCTATAGCTCGTGCACCTTATCGACTAGCTCCCGCAGAACTCAAGGAACTTTCTACTCAACTACAAGAGCTCTTGGACAAAGGTTTTATCCGTCCTAGCTCATCACCCTGGGGAGCCCCAGTGCTCTTTGTCAAAAAGAAGGATGGCACATTCCGAATGTGCATTGATTACCGCGAACTGAACAAGGTTACCATCAAGAATCGTTATCCACTTCCCCGTATCGACGACCTGTTCGACCAGCTGCAAGGGTCGAGCTATTATTCTAAGATCGATCTGCGATCAGGCTACCATCAGCTGAGAGTCCGCGATGAGGACATCTCTAAGACTGCTTTCAGAACCCGCTATGGTCACTACGAATTCCTTGTTATGCCTTTCGGAATGACCAACGCACCTGCGATCTTCATGGATCTCATGAACCGAGTGTGCAAACCTTACCTCGACAAGTTCGTGATTGTGTTTATTGACGACATCCTAATTTACTCGAAAAGTCAAGAGGAGCATGAACAACACCTGCGTCTCATTCTCGAACTCCTTCGCAATGAGCAAGTGTACGCTAAATTCTCGAAATGTGATTTCTGGCTTAGAGAAGTCCATTTCCTTGGGCACATAGTCAACCAGGATGGGATTCATGTCGACCCCGCTAAGATCGAATCCATTAAGTATTGGCCTATACCTAAGACTCCGACCGAAGTTCGCCAATTCTTGGGATTGGCAGGATACAATCGAAGATTTATCAAGGGATTCTCTAAGATCGCTCAACCACTTACGACCCTCACTCAGAAGGGTGTTGCTTATAATTGGAATGATGCTCAGGAGTCTGCCTTTCAGGAACTAAAGAAGAACCTTTGTAGTGCTCCTATTCTTTCCTTACCCGAAGGTACCGACGACTTTGTAGTCTACTGCGACGCTTCTATTCAAGGACTTGGTTGCGTGTTGATGCAACGCGAAAAGATCATTGCTTACGCTTCGCGACAACTCAAGATCCACGAACGGAACTACACGACACATGACTTAGAATTTGGAGCTGTGGTCTTCGCGCTCAAGATTTGGAGACACTACTTGTACGGTACCAAGTGCACGATTTACACTGATCACAAGAGTCCCCAGCACATAATGGAACAAAAGGAGTTGAATATGCGGCAACGCCGATGGGTCGAACTCCTAAATGACTAAGAGTGTGCAATTAAATATCATCCAGGCAAGGCTAATGTGGTAGCCGATGCCCTCAGCAGAAAGGAGACCAAACCCAAGCGTGTTCGTGCCTTACAGCTCACTATCCACTCGAACCTCCCTAATCAGATCCGAGATGCTCAGGTTGGAGCATTGAAAGCCGAAAACATCAGGGCCGAGTCCCTACGAGGATCGAGACAACGTTTGGAACAAAAAGAAGACGGTGCTTACTACGTAGCCGGGCGCATATGGGTTCCCCTTTTTGGAAATTTACGTGACCTCGTGATGGACGAAGCCCATAAGTCCCATTATTCGGTACATCCGGGTTCAGATAAGATGTACCACGACTTAAGGACCCACATACTGGTGGCCTGGCATGAAAGCCCACATAGCAGCCTATGTCAGAAAATGTTTGACTTGTGCAAGAGTCAAGGCTGAGTATCAGAAACCATCGGGCCTACTCCAACAACCAGAGATTCCACAGTGGAAATGGGAGCAAATTTCCATGGACTTTGTTACTGGCTTACCTAGGTCTCAGTGCGGTAATGACACCATTTGGGTGATAGTGGACCGATTAACTAAGTCTGCACACTTTTTGGCTATTAAAGAAACAGAAAAGTTCTCCACCTTAGCAGAGGTGTACTTAAAGGAAGTGGTTTCGAAGCACGGAGTACCAACCTCTATTATTTCCGATCGAGACGTGCGTTTTACTTCTGAATTGTGGCAAGCTATGCACAAATCTTTTGGCTCACGTTTAGACATGAGCACCGCTTATCATCCACAAACGGATGGGCAATCTGAACGCACCATCCAAACCCTCGAAGACATGCTTAGGGCATGTGTGATCAATTTTGGCAAGAATTGGGAGAAGCACCTACCGTTAGTGGAATTCTCCTACAACAACAGCTACCACACCAGCATTCAGGCAGCACCCTTTGAGGCATTGTACGGTCGTAAATGCCGATCGCCTCTCTGCTGGGCGGAGGTTGGTGACAGCCAGATCACAGGCCCAGAACTTGTGGTAGACACTACAGAAAAGATTTCCCAGATCAGGCAACGCATGGCGGCAGCTCGTGACCGTCAGAAGAGCTACGCTGATAAGGATAGGAAACCGCTAGAGTTCCAGGTTGGTGACCGGGCTCTACTTAAAGTCTCACCCTGGAAGGGTGTGGTTCGTTTTGGAAAACGGGGCAAGCTTAATCCGCGATATGTCGGACCATTCGAAGTTACCGAAAAGATCGGTAAGGTCGCCTACAGATTGAATCAGCCTGAAGAACTAAGTGTTGTGCACAACGTCTTCCACGTGTCTAATCTGAAGAAGTGTCTGTCAGATGAAACACTCATCATTCCTTTCAAGGAACTCACTATTGACGAGCAGCTACACTTTACTGAGGAACCGATTGAGATCACGGATCGTGAAATCAAAACCCTCAAACGTAGCCAGATACCTCTCGTACGAGTTCGTTGGAACTCGCGCCGTGGCCCAGAGTTTACCTAGGAGCGGGAAGACCAGATGAAGCGCAAGTATCCCCAGTTGTTCCCTAATGAAACTCCCAGCACTGAAGCTACAACCGAATTTCGGGACGAAATTCCAAACTAACGGGGGGATGATGTGACACCCCCGTTGAAATGTTCTCACTTCCACTAGCTTGACAGTGACTGCCTTAACTTTCGGGACGAAAGTTCTTAAAACTTGGGGATAATGTGACACTTCGGGTTTTTCCCGAGCAACCTTCTTGAATTAACATTTCGTGTACGTATACATATATAATATTATTAAATGAAAGTTGTGGATTATCTTGATTTGCTATGTGTTGTATGAATGTGTATAATATGTATATGTGTATATGCGTGAGCCGAGACAACAAGGTCTCGACTCGAGACCGCCTGGTCTCAACTCGGGATCTGCTCGTCCAAAAACGTATGGGCTGCGCATACCTAGCCCGGCCCAATTCTCTTTCAAGCCCACCCGAAGCCCTTAGGGTGCACCCACTCGAGACGGGTATAAAACCTTTAGTAGCAGCCAACTTTCCCCTTTTTGGTGTCAAGACAATCATCACCTCCAATCCCCAAAAACATTCTTTTATCCACACTCTCTCCCCATTCATCTTTCTCTCACTAGAAACCCTAAACCAAGCATCCTTCTCCTCTCATTTCTCGGTTCAACCGGTGGCATCAAGGACTCTCGGACCAGCTCACTACCATCATTGCAAACTCCTTCATCAACTCTCCACATCCTCACCATTCGGACATCTAACCGGTTAGTGTTTTGGTTGCTTATTAGGACTTTTGGTTATGTATAGATAAATAAACAAGATGACTATTTGATTGAAAGGTTGCTCTTTGTTAAAGATGATGTGAGTAGCTTGATGAGTTTATAATGTATAGTACAAATGTTGTTTTGATAATGCTATGCAAGATTTTCTATAACAAACACATGTGGATGGTGATGAGCCGATGATTATATGCTAGACATAGGGCCAAGGATGATATCTAAATTGTGTATTGACTTAGAATGTATAAATATCATGCCAACATGTTCTCGGATGTATTTGGATGATGATGATGATTGATAATTCAGTAAACTAGGTGTAATATGCTAGTGTAAATCGGTTTGAATGAACATGTTTGTTATAATGAAAACCCTAAAGAAGAACAACTTGAATGTCATGAAAATATTTGAAAAACTTGTTGTTTGATCTGTTTTGATTAGAATTTAGGCAAGAAAACATGTTTATGCATTTTAATTGGATACTACACAATTTCATGAACATGCAAATCTATTGGATAGTAGTACAAATGCCGGCCGAAGGTTCTAGAAAGATTCCAGCCAGGCTGCGAGTCGAGAACGGAGGTTGCTACTCGAGACCGTCAAGTGGACAACTCGAGACCAGGACATGGGTTTCATGAGTCGAGACCAACACGGTTGCGACTCGAGATCTCCTGATCTCGACTCGAGACTGAACTCGAGACCTTCAAGGTTGCGACTCATGCATGCTCCACTCGAAATCTTCCGGTTGCGACTCGAGACCTTACACTCTCGAGTCGAGACCACCTGGTCTCGACTGGGCTGCCTGTTTTCGTTATTGGGCCAAAGTGTATGAACTGTTCATGCTTGTTACTGTTTAAGTGGGTTATGTGTTAAATACGTGTACCATATACGTGATTACTTGTGTCCGAGCCTGACCTATACTGGTAACCATTTAGGACGTGGTGACCAGCATACTTAACCAAGTAAACTAGACTGCCGAGCAACCCAAGGTGAGTTCACAACTATTAAAGCATGCGTTCCCGGTGGTTTTGGGAAACGGAAACTTAATCAACGCTATCCCCGCGTAAGGGATACAAACTTACTTTTCTTCCCTTGTTACTGGGAACAAACTTACTTACTTCCCTTGTTAATGGGAACTCTTGGTTAATTATTGTTTATACGGAATGCAACAAGCAACACTAAACGAAACTCTATCACTTAAGTCCCTACCATTTAATACCGATTAGTCGCCGGGGCCTGGCGAACGGGTTATTAGTTAATAGCGCTATTTAGGTGTAACCAGCCTCACACCGACCCTTGTTACTGGGAACGGGAGTGAACTAATGTACTCTGGCAAACCGTCAATGATGATAGAACATTGCAAACGGGGCACTACGGAAACGTACGGTTAAGTAAGTATTCGGTATTGTAAAACAGTTTAGTCGCTTACCTATGGGGTAGCTCCCCATCGCATGTATAAACGGATAAATTAACTGGTGAAACAAGCTTTTGGTAATTAAAACTGGACAACTCATGGACTCACCAACATTTTTGTTGATACCCTACTGCATGCTTTGCAGGTACTCAGTGACTCAGGAGCTTGCAGCTTGGGAATGTATAGTGGTCGTCTAGCCCTTGTGTGGGTTTTAAATAATCTTGAACTATGAACTTCGTTTTGAAACTGTTTGGTCTATGCTTCCGCTGTTTACTTAAACTATTACTCGAACTTAAACCTTTAGAACTTTAAACTATGATGTTTACTAACTATTGTGGTTGGTGAATATTTTTACTATTAATCAATGCTCAGTATGATTGGTGGCTGGATCCTGGTCTGTCACGCCTCCAAGCGGTGGTACTCCGCATGTGGATTTTGGGGGTGTGACAGACAGTGCAGTGGAGAATCCAGTCAGAGAAGCTGACATCCCGTTAGACATAATTGTCAGTGTGATCTGGTTTCTCCTTAGGGTGCTGACTAATGATGGTGACTAAGAAAACCGACAAGGGAATCGGTTATGGGAGAGGGAGGTCGATGATGATGATGATGTTATGATTAGGTTATCTGATTAAGTGTGTAACCTTATGACCTCTACATAATTCTCCTTATATAAGCACCCAGGAGGAAACCTAATTAGTTAATAAGGGTAATATGGTCCATCAACAATTACCAACTAATTAAATAATAGGTTATTATATATTTTGATCTATATTATGTAAATGATTATAATGGCTATAGATTAAATATTAAACATAATATATTTAATCTTACATATGCATTATGCTTAGTGGAGATGTATATGATCGGGTGGTTCCGCTGGTGGCATGATAATACTCCAGTGGTCCGTTAGTGATCCAAATTTGCCGTTAAAAAAAGGTAAATGATAGAAAAAAACCTAGTAAAGAAAAAAAAGTACATAATCCATTTGATACATTAGAGTATGATTTCTCATTAACCTTGTCACAAAAACACAATAAGATAATATCATGGCCAATAAAAAAATTTATTGAGGCATTTTACTCAGCACTGGAATTGAAGTTCCTTTTCTAGGAGATCAGAAGAAGTTCAATACATAGCTAAATTTTAGATTTAACTTTTGTGTTTTTTGTTTAAACAATATAGTAACTTTAAAAGTGTTCCTCATTTAAGCTTAAGTTTGTAAGTATACTATATTGACATTCTACTTATACTAAATTAAAATATTATATTCTATATAAACTAAGTAAATACCTTTCTCCCACCCACGTCTATGTGCCTTCAAGTCCGGACTTGGCAACCACTTATGTCTCTTAGTTCTCATAATTCCAAAACTAAACAAATGAAAAATTAAGAGATATTAGAGTTCTTTCAAAGAAAAAGAGAAATCACAAAAGGTCGGCTCAAGTGTGTGAAATAAAGTAAGTACTTTGGACACTTACTTTCCTAAAGTCTCAAATTCTAAAAAACATATTATAGGTATTTGATTTTGGCTTTAATATTTTTGACGTTGAGGATTATGATCTATAATTTATGCATACACAAAGATGATATATGAATCATAAGATCTAAAACAATTGTTTTTCTTTTATTTTTTTATAGAAAGAGCCTTAATTTTTTTATTCGCTTTAGGCCTATAATATTTTGAGCCAGCCCTAAATTCACAATAAAACTTTTACCTTTTTGTTGTATTAAGAATTTTGATGGAGAATCAATTTTAAGTAGAAAACTAAAAATTGTATGGACAATTATAATTTTGCTATAATTATGATATAATTGCGATATATAAAGCGTTTATGCAACAATCTATGCTAGAGGTATAAAATTCTGACACGACACAGACCTAATTTTTTTTAACGGGTTTGGGTATGCTTCGGATTGACCCGTGAACATGTTTAGCTAAAAAGGTCGTGTTCGTGTCAACCCGGCGTGTTCACAAATTGACCCATTTAACCATTTGTTTATTTTTTTAATAATGTATTTTATGTGGTAGCTTGAGTTACTTAAGTATTTTATTGCCATAAATTAGAAATTTAAAAATAATATGGCATTATTTACATAATTCCTTCAAAAAATACTTTAACTAAAAACTTAAAACTATAAATATGCAAAAAAAAAAAAAAAGATAAGTATTTTTCCAGGTTAAGCAGGTCTTGTATGTGTCAAGAAGTAAATCTCGTGTTTGAGCTCATATGCGTGACAAAATTTTCACGATCACATATAAATTCAAGATCGGGTCGGGTTCAACCCATTAGGCTGCAAACACGACCCCTTTGACCTAGTCTACGCCACTCTTTTTTTTTTTTCTCTTTTCAACTAAAATAACCAAATACTATGTTAAATGGTATTTTATGGTTCTTGCAACTCTTTACCTAAAGTGGGTTTTAAATATAACGCAACCCAATCTCATTAGTAATAATATATGTATATAGAAGGATCATAAAATAATATATGTATATATAAGGATCATAAAGTATTGAAAAAAAAATATGTTTATATTATTGAAGGTATGGTTTCTGTTTGTATTTTACATGGTATGTATAGATCAATTATTGAACAAATATTAAATTAAAAACTAGAAGAATTCAAAACAGGAGCATGAGAAATCGCAAATGGTGGATCACCACTAAATAATACAGAATACAATATAATGCATACAAAACCAATGTATTACTTTATTTAATAATTTATTTTCAGTGTATATGCTATGCAATAAAATATAAAAACAGGACCCAATGAAATGTTAGTATGCATTTAAATAGTAACAATAATATAATAAAGAGTGCATCAAGTATTTAATTAGTATACTTAATACTGGTTATCATTAAAATCAGATTCTTGGACTACAATTTATGCTGACACATGCATGGTTTTGGTTACTAATTAACACCTACTTATTATTTTTCTAATTTATGTCCACTAACTTAGTTGTATTAACTCATTGTATGGTTTTATTTAAATTTAAATTCACCAATACCCTTTTTAAAATATTATAGTAAGTTATTAACAAGTATTATTTAGACTAGAGAATAACAAAAGGTGCTGGTGCTGTGCTAAAAAAAGGTCAAAATGCAAACAATAGCAACATATTTAAAGCTATTTTCATAAAGGCAAATGTAACATATTTTAAAATTTTACTTTTATCAATTCAAATAAAGTATCCTTTTCATCCCTTATTAGAGTTACTGGGATCCATGCTTTGATGGTCAAGTTAGATACTTAAGAGAGGATGAAGTAAACATATATACACATGTATAATAATTATGACATGTAAAAGGTTTATTCTAGTCGACTCTTTATTGTAGCATAATTATACAAAGGAATAATGGATTTTAATAATCCTAACTACTGACTATTGGTCGGCAACGTTCCCAACTTCAAAAATTCCCACTGGCGGTCCCATCTTTTCACATATTGGCCTTCAATGGACCCTGACTAACAGAACGCTAACGTCGTTAGTCTCCGGTCGCTGGAAAAACGTTTTTGGTCGGAAAAGGGTTCCTAAAGGTCTGATCTATGGTCACAAACATGTTTGGGACGAAAACTTTGAGTTTTCCTGCTAAAAAGTTGAGTTTCCCGGCCAAAAAGAAGTCTTCCGGCAAAAAAGGAGCTTTTCCGGCGAAGTTAATAATTGGGGCTTTTTACTGGAAAAGGTTCACGAAGGTGCGTAATAAGGTTACAAAGAGGTTTGAAACGAAAAGGTTGAGTTTTCCGGCCAAAAACGTTTTTCTAGCGACCGGAGACTAACGGCGTTAGAGTTCTATTAGTCATGGTCCATTGAATGCCAATATGTGAAAAGATGGGACCACCAGTGAGAATTTTTGAAGTTAGAAGCGTTGCCAGCTAACGAGCAATAGTTAGGATTATTAAAATCCATTATTCCTTATATATTGTTTATATTAATATTTACCAATTTCTAATGTATTTAATTACAAAGCTCACATGATTTTAGTGATTATAAAATATACCGACAACTAACACAATATCAAAATCCGTTTGAAATATTGCGTATAACCATAATCACATCCCACTATCAAAATTGACATATTCTAATCGTTATATGTTGGTCCCGTTACTCTATTTGAAAAATGAACATAGTTTTTTGATTGAAGAGACGAATGCTTTGCAAATACGATGAGCAAAAAGGGGTAGAAGAGGCAGTGACACTAGATTTTCAACAATTAATTTTATAAATGAATGAGCATATAATACAAGAATTAACGTATGTTTTAGACTTTTAGCGGAATCAAACAAACAATTGAACAACATATATCTAAGAGTAATACTTGACTACATATATCAACCCTGAAATCGTAGAGTTATGGTGCTGTGTAGCAGTTGCTTGTAAAGAAACACCCGATCAAAAGCTTTTTGTCTTCAAATTTTCCGAGTCTTCTTTCAAGGCTTCTTCATCTTAACAACTTTTAGATCAAAGAAAGAAACTGTTTTTTTTTTCTCCAGAACTTCCGAGTCACAATTTAGAAGCTATCTCGTGTTCAAAGCTTTTGGGATAAGTTCAAAAGCTAGCATGTTCAGAGCCTCGAGTCCAAATGGTCATGCATAGTAACGTCATGACCCCGAGATACATGAATGTAGTTTTTAAAAGACTTAGTTTTGCTATTCAAAAAGGGGTAGTGACGCAACTTGTTGCACGTGTACCTTCTATTTCGATGTAAAAATTGTCATTTTAAATTGAATAATAGTTTTAAGTAACATGTTACCATCTTCAATTCTTCATTAACAAATATATGTAATGACTTGGACCTAACATTATCATCACAAAGGGTGAGCGTTATTCCTTGAGTCTCTCTACCTTGTTACATACCACTTAAGTCCACTTCTTTTGCCATTTAGCAAACATCCATAATAAAGTGCAAGCTAGATGTCTTAATGAGTTAAAGTCTATAGTAGAGCAAAGTTGTTCCAACTTTAGATGATCAAGATACAACATATGGCAACGCATTTGATGACATATTAACTTATAAGGTAACTCATATAGAGCAAGTTGACACTTATCACAAACGGATATATACTTGGGTTGTGTAGAGGCATGCCACTAAGTCTCAATACGTTGCCTTTTAAAAAAGATATGAACTTATCGTTTTCCAAATGTATCAATTTTTACCAAAATAAATGTTCATTAAACACACATGTGACATGTTAAACTTTAAATATCTAATTTTACAAATTTCTTAAAGTAATGTTATATCTCTAATTATACAACTTTCTTAAACCAATGATCCGCAGACCAACTGGTTTGGGAGGAGGTCAGGTGGAAACAAGGGCGTAGCTTTGTGGGGGCGGGAGGGGGCTGCCGACCCCCCGAACTTTTCGCTCAGTAGTGGAGAGTAGGTAGTTTTCGTATAGAAATTTTTTGGTATATACGTTTTTGAACCCCCGGTTTTATATAAATTTTTGGTATATAGCTTTTCGACCCCTTGGTCGGAAATCTCAATCTTCGCCACTGGGTGGAAAGGTTTACCCACTTATGTGGGGTTCCTCTCCGGGAGGTATCAGGGTCGAATCTTGCGAGGGGCGAACTGTGACACCGGTTCAAACTGCCAATAATATGCCAACCGCGAGATTTCTATTCGTGACCTGGGTGATCAAAAGGCCAAAAGTCTAACCGGATGATCTAGCCATTCAAAAATAGAACTTTCTTAAAAAACATATATGATACCTGTAAATTTGGATAAAAATATTGTCAATAAAGAAAAATTAAATGGATATTAATGTTATTTATATTTTAAAATAAATACCTGTAAACATAGGATAATGAAGAAACACGTGTTATTATAGCAATGGTCGTAAAGTGAAAATGTACAAGAAACTAGTTGGTGCCCCGCCCGCGTTGCGGGGCGGTGACCAAATAATAAGCGAGTGTTAGTCAGCTCATTGACACGAAAAACAATTAAATCGAGTCAACCAATTAAAACAAAACACTTTTATAGTTTTGATAAAAAAAAAAAAACTAAAACAATGGCAGTATTGTAATTTTTAACTGAGGGAAAGTTGTATTTTTTTACTGGGGTAAAATCGTAATTTGACAAAAGCTAAAGTAATGGCAGTACTGTAAATTTGAACCTGGGGCAAAATTGTAAATTTTCATAGGGGCAAATTCGTAATTTTTAACTTGGGGTAACAACGTAATATAAATTTGAACTAATGGCACAATCATAATTTTAAGCTTGAGGCAAAAGCACAATTTTATTTTGAATCGAGGGAAAAATCGTAATGTTGAGCTGGGGGCAAAAACATAATTTTATTTTGAGCTGGGGAAAAACGTAATTTTGAATTGAGCGTGAAATCACAATTTTTAAACGGGGAAAAATCACATTTTTTACCAGAGGGCAAAATCGTAATTTTTAAGTCGAGGCAAAAACAAAATTTAATTTTGAACTGGGGGCCAAAAGGTAAATCTGAGCTGAGGGCAAAACCACAATTTTATTTTGAATGGAGGGAAAAATTGTAATTTTGAGCTGGGGACAAAAACGTAATTTTATTTTGAGCTGGGTGCAAAACCGTAATTTTAGAGAGGGACAAAAACGTGATTTTAGAATGGGTATAAAATAATAAATTGGTTGGTCCAATGGGAGAGTGCCAAGCAAAGTCGTAATTTTGAATTGAGGGCAAGATCGTATTTTTGAGATGGGGACAAAAAACGTAATTTTATTTTGAGCTGGAGGCAAAAACGTAATTTTATTTTGAGCTAGGGGCAAAAACGTAATTTTAAAATGAATATAAAACAAAAATATTGTTGGTCCAATGGGGGAGTGCCACACAGCTGTGTGGCACTATTCCCCCAAGTTGTTTTTGTATACGTAGGGTAATTCTAGCTAATAAAAATCTGGAAACGATAATCCAGCTAATGTTACTCGTTTTCTACATTTTGAAAATTGAAGGTCAAACTTAAACTACCTACTCACTATCATTAACATAGACTTTTGGCCATTTAAATTTAAACTACTCACTTTCCTTTTGTACAAATTCAAGGATTTTGCCCATTTTACTTATTATATGACGATCACTAAAAGGGAATTAAAGATAGATGGCTACATGATTCAAGAACAACACTTTATTTACAACGGCGTTGAAAAACAATACTCTTTTGTTTTCTGATTAGTTTTCTAATGTTTTATAATTTCTAAGAAACGTTGACACATTGTACCCTAAATATATTAGTCAAATAATAGATTATACTTTGACAATTTGACATGTATATATCAAAGGGTTTGTATTATTTTCCCGTATTATAATGGATTGCCGAGCATGTTTCTTATTCCAATTTAATTAAGAGTTTCTACTTAACTTGTTTGTAGTTTTATTGATTGCTTAGGGGTATTTAGTTTGTTGATTATTGTTCTATGTTTTATTATTTTCTTGTATATACGTTATATCCAAAATAACACTATTTGAGCAAATGCTACAATTATCATCTAGTTAACTATTGACAAGTTTGATGGAAATGTTGGTTTTGATATTTGGAAGGTACACATGAAAACGGTATTGACATATCATGAGTTGAAGAAGGCCTTAAAGAGCAAGACGAGCAATCCGACATACATGTCGGATAAGGGAATGCCATGGAAGGGAAGGCACTTGGAGTGGCTGAATTATGTCTAGATCGAAATTTCTTTGAGTTCAAGAGATCAATCAAGATACTATGAGTTTTTTTTTTTTTTATAATGCATTTCTCCTCCATCTTAAATAAAGTTTCACGTATGTTTGCTTCACCACCAAGTCCCTTCACAATCCCTTAGAGCACCAACACTGCCCACATCTTCAACTTCCATAATACGAATTCTTTCTTGCAATTGAATTTCCCAAATCAAACTTTGCAAAGGTCATTATCCAATCTGATCACTTACGTATGACCCCTTATTTGAATCGGTTTGAACCAAAAGCTCCGATACCATTTATTGTAATTAATCTTCAAATTGAAATGATCAATACCATATAAAACGAGAACTGAAGAACAAGTCAACAATTTGTATCATTTAATCTTGAATGCGATTACATGAATTGAAAAAGAATTAGAAACAAACCAAAATGACGTACTCTCTTTCTCAACCTCTGAGTTTACATTAAAATTCCCCTTTTATATTCTATTATCCACTTATTAACAACGTTTAATATAATCGTAATGAAAAAAACATTTACAATTAACTTCCTCAAACTATTAAAACTTAACTAATTATAAAATTTAACCACATAACCGACAATACACATTTGACGTTATCAAACTTAGAACACCACAATTACCATCTCACCCTATACATAGGGCTGCAAACGAACCGAACGAACACGAACAAGACCTTGTTCGTGTTCGTTTGTTAAGAAATTTTTGTGTTCACGAACGGTTCATGAACACTTATCGAACGAGATTTTATGTCCGTGTTCGTTTGTTAAGGCAATGAAGTTGTTCGTGTTCGTTTGTGTTTGTTTGTTAATTTTAGGCAGTGAACGAAAACGAACGTTAATGAATACAAATGACCACATACTAATGTTCATAAACACAAATGGAAACAAACGAACACAAACAACCATTCATGAACAAAATATATAATACATTAACACTTGTAAAATATTATTTGTCAGAAATTTTGAAGTATATAAATAAAATATAAATACTAAAAACTCTAATGAACTATCGAACACAAACAAACACGTTACCGAACGTTCACGAACATAAATGAACGAACACAGTCTCTGTTCATGTTCGTTCATTTAACTAAACGAACGAAATTTATTGTTCGTGTTTGTTTGTTTAACAAACGAACGGACACAAATGAACTTCCCGCCGAACAGTTCACGAACTGTTCGTTGAACGTTTGGTTCGTTTGCAGCCCTACCTATACACATTAACCATGTTATCAATCATCATTAATGGAAAACATGATAGTCAACAATGATAAACCAACACATTATAAATAACACCACTCAGAAAATGAGTGTTTTTTCCTAGTTAAACCTCTACCTACTAATTTAAAAAAATTTAAAAAGTATCCCTAAAGAAGCTTCCAACTCATTACAAGCAACTCACATTCAAAGAACACCAACACTTAAAACAACAAAAAAAGGAAACCAATTAAAACATAATAATCTAAAATAATCTAAGACGTGTATTTACATATGTTTACAGCACATCTGATTGATAAACTCAAAGAAAACACACATTTGATTGAGTTGACCAAACTTTTATGCAATCTTCCTTGTCACATTCATCCAAACATTATTATTTATACTCACCCTTTAATCTCTCAAAACTCAAAACCCATTTTCCATTTTCAAGATCCAAACTTTACCCCCAAATTCTTGATCTCATGACCCCCCAATTTTCATAACCCTAAACCCTCTTTCAATCCTCAAAATCTTGATCTCATTTGGGCAAAAATCCATCTGGGTATTGTTAAATTCTTGCAAAAATTATGGCACCAAGCTCTGTGATTGTCACAATTGACAAATCAAGCAACATCTCATTAGTAGAACTCAATGATTCCGACACATCTGTGTTTCTTGAAAAGCAGAAAACAGCAAGCACAAAGCAGTTTTCTTGGACACTTTTACTAAAAGCTCATAGAATCCTATGTTTCTTTCCATGGGTTGCAATGGGTTTTTCCAAAACCTTAATTTCCGTTAAAAAAAGAATTGCTTTAGCAGATAATAACAGAGATGAGGTTCAGTACAAAGAAAGGTTGATCTATAGATTCATAAGAGTGTTTCTTGCTATATCTATTGTTGCTTTGTTTGTTGAGTTTATTGCTTATTATCAGAAATGGGATTTGAATTTTATTCATGAGTTTAATCCCACAAATGTGATGGGACTGTTGCATTGGTCGTATATGGGTTGGATATCATTCAGGGCTGAATATGTTGCTCCAGCTATTATGATGTTGTCACAGCTTTGTGTTGTGCTGTTTATGATTCAATCGCTTGATCGGTTTATACTCGGTATCGGGTGTTTTTGGATCAAGTTTAAGAAGATAAAGCCCACAATTGATGACAGTTATGATGTTGAAGATGCTGAGAGTTTTCCAATGGTTCTTGTTCAGATCCCAATGTGCAATGAAAGAGAGGTATGTAACTATTTGCTGTTTATTTTATATTTTTAGAAATTTTAGAATGTTGTCAGGATTTAAATTTTAAACATTGCAATATTGACCCATTTACTGAATTAGATTGATTTGGAAGTTTGGATTGTTCCGTTATAACCGGTTAAATTGGTAGCATACGGGTCGAAAGACTCCTAAATTGTGTTCAAATGCTTATAGCCTCTAATGGGTTTGTAATAACTAAATATGAGTTTTGAAAGTGTGTATATAAGTGGCAAATGTTTGGATGTGTTTCTTGTGTTAGAAGTTTTAATAATACCTAAAACGTGTTGAGCGAGACAATGTTTGGATGTGTTTCTTTTACGTTAGAAGTTGTAATAAGTAATAACCGGTGTTACATGTATGACATTTTGAAAATCTTTCGAAATGTGAATCCATAGATCCAAACCACCCTAAGTGGATTTAGTTTTAAAGGATAGATTATTATTAATTACCATCAGAAAATGCACAAATAGATCTTTATGCTAATGTTTTTGTCGGTTTTACGTATCTAAAGGTGTATCAACAATCAATCGCATCCGCTTGTCAACTGGATTGGCCAAAAGACAGGATCTTGATTCAAGTTTTGGATGATTCAAGCGATGAGCTTTTACAAATGTTGATCAGAAATGAAGTGAATTCATGGAGGGAAAAAGGGGTTAACATAATTTACCGACACAGATTCATAAGAACAGGATACAAAGCTGGAAATCTTCATTCGGCTATGTCGTGTGATTACGTCAAAGATTACGAATTCGTTGCTATTTTGGATGCAGATTTCCAGCCCAACCCTGATTTCCTTCAACTCACAGTCCCTCACTTTAAGGTAACAACAACCACCTTGTCATTCTTACTATATATAGCCCCCTTTGTAAGATCAATGATGTTAAGAAGTCATCAATTTCGGCTCGTTTTTTATTAAACGGGTCGATTGGAATTTGTTTACCCTCAAACGGGTCAAATAGAAAAATTTGGTTGAAGAAAAACATCGGGTTGAAAGCTGCGTAAAATGGATTGTGAATACATACAACCTCGTAAACCCTTTAACTTAAAACAATTAGATCATTAGCATGATAATGTAGCTTTATTGATCGTATATAAGCTTTCGTTATTCAATAAGAATGAACAACAAAGAGTTTTTGGGTCTCAACTCATTTTAACTCACCTAAAAATGAGTTGGGTGGGTTAGTATCTTATCTCTAGGGCTGCCCATTTTTATCCAAAACCCGAAAGCCGGCCCAAATTCAAAGCCTCCTGAGCCAAATTAGAGAATACCCAAAAAAAACCCGAACTCGACAAACCCGACCAACCCGAAACTTCTGAGGGTCGGTTATCGGGTCACTTTTTCCCTGGAAAAAACCCGAACAACCCGACCCGAAAAAACCCAAAACCTGAAACCTGAATAAAACCCGAACATTTAAAAGTAGGTTAAGTTATCTCTAAATAGTCAAATAGGTTAAGTTTAAAAGTAATGTGTTGAAAAGTACGCGTTTGACCCGAATTCGTTTTGACTTACTAACCCTTTTTTCCGTATCTAACGACTCCAAGAATGTTCAAATTTGGTAACTTTTGGTATCTTTTTATTTTCAGGGGAAACCAGATGTGGGTTTGGTTCAAGCCAGGTGGTCCTTCGTAAACAAAGATGAAAATTTACTTACAAGACTACAAAACATCAATTTATGCTTCCATTTTGAGGTTGAACAGCAAGTGAACGGCCACTTTCTCAGTTTCTTTGGGTTCAACGGGACCGCTGGTGTGTGGAGGATCAAGGCTTTGGAAGAATCCGGTGGCTGGCTTGAAAGAACCACAGTTGAGGATATGGACATTGCGGTTCGAGCCCATTTAAATGGATGGAAATTTGTTTATTTGAATGACGTTAAAGTCCTTTGCGAGTTACCTGAATCTTATGAAGCTTACAAGAAACAACAACATAGATGGCATTCGGGTCCTATGCAACTTTTTAGACTTTGTCTCCCTGCTATCCTTAAATCCAAGGTTTATTTCTATTCGCTGTTTTATTTGATTCATTTTGTATGTTTAATCTTTTGATGAACGACACTAGATGTCGTTATAACATAGAAGTAAATTGAAACGGGGTAAATGTTGACAAAAGTGTCCTCATAAATCTCTAGATTATTACTATAATAATATAATTTTTGTAATGCGTAAAGCACATGGATGCTCCCATGGTTTACCAAAATTTTGGATTTAGTCCCTAGTTTTCCAAAAGTACACGGATGGTCCTGATGGTTTGCACTTTGTAACAGATTTAGCCCCCAACATTGCCAAAAGTCACATGGATGGTCCCTGTGGTTTGCACTTTGTAACGCATTTAGTCCCTAACTTGGACCTACTTTTCGATTTGTTGGCTAGGGACTAAATGCGTTACAAAGTGCAAACCACAGTGTACTTTTAGAAAGCTAGGAACGAAATCCAAAATTTTGGTAAACCACAGGGACCATCCGTGTATTTTACTCTTTTGTAATCATATTTAACGCCTTATTCATATTTTTTTTTAAAAGTGGACAAAAAGTGTTTTGGGTCGACTTGACTTTAATGGTTTCAATCCATACCAAAGAAGTACCCGTTTTGACCCAAACCCGTTACACAACCCGAGTGGACCGTTATATGAATAAAAAAAATTGTTGAATTTCATCTCAATTAATAACCATAGTTATGATCATTGCAGATATCGAAGTGGAAAAAGGCGAACTTGATCTTCTTGTTCTTTCTTTTGCGAAAGCTAATTCTACCGTTCTACTCGTTTACGCTCTTCTGCGTAATCCTCCCGTTAACGATGTTCATACCAGAAGCCGAGTTGCCTATTTGGGTCATATGCTACGTCCCCGTAACCATGTCGATTCTAAACATCCTCCCCGCACCAAAAGCATTTCCATTCCTAATGCCATACTTACTCTTCGAAAACACAATGTCCGTCACCAAATTCAACGCGATGGTTTCCGGTCTGTTCCAGCTCGGAAGCGCGTACGAATGGGTCGTCACCAAGAAAACCGGCAGGTCATCGGAATCCGACCTGCTAGCTTTCGCAGAGCGAGAGTCAAAGAGCTTCAACGAAGACAAAATCCAAAGACGGTTATCGGAATCCGGGCTCGAAATGTTGGGAAAACTAAAAGAACAAGAAGCTCCGGTGGAGCCCAAGAAGAAGAACCGGATCTACCGAAAAGAACTCGCGCTGGCGTTTTTGCTGTTGACTGCTGCTACAAGAAGTCTTTTATCCGCGCACGGGATCCATTTTTATTTCTTGTTGTTTCAAGGGCTTTCGTTTCTCGTTGTCGGGTTAGATTTGATCGGTGAGCAGGTGGCGTAAACGGTTGTTGGAAGTGTCGGGAGACATGGGTATCGCTAAACGGGAATCGGGTTGGACGCAGTTCGGTTTAAGGGGACTGTGGTGGTGAATATAGCATGATGATACTTGAGACTTGATATTAGAAATGATTTTTTTGTGTTATTGTATAATTAATTAATTAATTAATTAATCCGAATTGGATGATTAATATGGATTTAACGGGTGAATTACCACTTAATACTCTCTGGCTCGAGGAACCAATTAGGAGCGAGCTGTATACATTGTATTGTACGTGTAATTTATATATAATTTAAAATTTAATTAATTAATTGGACTCTTTTTAGTATCCCACACACGAGCTTAGGATTTGGATTGATTTAATGTTTTGGGCCAAATTCTATACAATGCTTGCTTTTTTTACAGCCAAAGGCCCAAATTCACTAGTTTGGGTATATTGAAACACTATTTAGGCCCAGTTTTAGCATTCTTCAAAAGTACATATGTCACGGCCCACGGATGCTTTTTTAATGATCTTTAAATTTATAGGATTTAGAGGTGCACAAAACTGGTTCTGGGGCGGAACCGGATAGGGACCGGTATTTTGTAATCGGGTATTTAGGGACCGAGTTGAAGCAAGAACCAGGTCGGGTACTAGGTGTGTGTATGAGAACCCAGTGGAACCGGATAGGATATGACCGGGTTCGGTTTACCCGGAACCGGGTACAAACCGGTTCCATCGATTTCTTTTTGAAATTTTACAGTTGGGAATTGATTCCTAACGGCAATATAGTCGTTTGGAATCAATTTTTGACACTTTTAACCCTATAAGTTAGTATAAATAGGCCTAGAATGTTTAGTTGTAATCCAAACCACTTCTTTAACTCTCAAACAATTTCAAAACACAAAACCGCTTGGCAAGCAACGAAAATGTTGTTTTGGTTCTTGAAACCAAGAGGATCCCGGAGGTTTGGAAACACTTCGACCTCTGCCTCATGTCCGACAACACTGAGATGGCTCGGTGCAAATACTGTAAGAAGTTCATGAAATTTGTATCGAACTTGACGCTCATAGACATACGGAAAAACATTGTCCGACTAAAAAAGTGGAAGGGGAGTCGTCGGAACCGCCAGCCAAAGATAGTGGTATTGTTTAACTTCCACTTTATGTTTTATTTGTGTAAGTGTATGGTTAGTTTTAATGTAGGATATGTAGAAGTTTCATGTTTGAATGTTTTAATGTGTAATGTTGAATGTGTGATGTTTGAATGTGTAATATTTAATGTTTAATGTTTCATGTTTTAATGTTCAACTTATATAAAATAACAATAGTAGTAAACATACTTAATAGTTAATATTACACATAAAATACTAAAATACTTAAGCTAAATTACTAAAATACTAAAACTACAACTACTAATACTATCTACAATTAAACTTCTATTATGAGTTTCCAAATTTCTAGCTTGGTTAACGATTTTCTATTAACTCGTTTATAATCGGCCATTGATTCTTCAATAATTTGCTTGTCATTTGGTTCTTCCAACTCATCCGTTTGTTGACGCCTTGACGGTAAATTTCGTGAAATCTTCCTATTGGTTGGGCCAGACTAATGATCTTTGCATTAAGATCTTTACTTTTACGTTCGGTTGGATCACCCATTTCCTCTTCAAAGCTCTCCTTAACCCGAGACCAAAAACCCCTCCTAAAGTTATTATAACTTGGACCCTCCCCACGTCAGTCTTCGGTCCTAACGTGTACAATAGCTAGACCCAACGCGTACTCCTTATCATCACTCCAACACTGAGACATTTTCGTATGTTTTTTATTTGTGGTTTGTTTTGGGTCGTTTAAGTGTTTTTGAGTGGGGTAATTATCCAATAAACCCTTTAGGTATTTGTAGTGATTTTGGATGTACAAAAACCCGTTCTAACAGTCAAAAAAGTGAAAACCCAGTTATTATACGAATTTTATTGGTAGGAATCGATTTTGAGTTTTTTTATCGTTGAAACCGGTGCCTGCCTACCTGTAACGCCTCGTATTTTCGTATTCCCATTTTTAGAATGTTCATAGTCGCATTCTATTTAGAAACTTTACATTCGTATTTCAATTTCAATCTCACAATTCGAGGCGTTAATCTTAATGGAATTCATGTTTTACACTTATCATGTTAATATCCACACTGGTTCGTTATGCAAACAATCATCCAATACACGTTTATAAGTGAAACCAAGACTTATTATACTTTTGGAACGTCACTTATACGTACATCACATTTGCATCATACTTTTATACCCTTACCATGCTTGAAAAAAAGCAAAAACAAAAGCTTGTAACTTAAATATCAAACAAACCAAAGTTCAGGGGCAAAAATGAAAGAAACAAACTTTTGTGGAAAATGAGCACGCGGCGCCCCGCGGGTAACTTAGGGTATCCTCCCCGCGGGATGCGAGGATCCCTAATCCGCATAAACATGTTTCCTTCACACGGGTTGGTCCAATTTCTCACCTTTTTTTCCTCACCAATCAACATCCAAACTCCATTAAACACTAACCCTAAACCTTTACTATATAACCAAGCCTCCATTCACTTGTTTGCACTTTTCCAAACCCTCTAAACACTCTCTAAATTCTCCAAAATCGGTAGAATATCAAGTTAATGGCAGATTACTTTCAAGTGTATAAGTGAGTTCTACATAGGGCTGTAAACGAGCCGAGTCGAACCGAGCTCGGCTCGAACTCAATTCGAGCTGGCTCGGCTCGAGCTCGAATTTCAAATCGAGCTTAGATTTGAGGCTCGAGCTCGACTCGATTAAAATTCGAGCTAGCTCGGCTCGGCTCGATCTAGCTCAAACTAACAAAGAACCGCAAAATTTAGTACTTAAAAAACCCTAAAATGAATCTCTTCATAGACTAAGGACCACAATTGCAATTTAATTTAACCAAATGGCTAAATATGCAAGTGTAAATAGTTGTCTCACTTTGTACAGTGTCTTTACCTTCTTTTATAGGGGAGATACTCACTTAGTTTTTGTCTTCTCAGCGATGTGGGACAAAAAATGAAGGATGTAAACCTTATCGAGTCGGCTCACAAGCTCACGAGCCGAGCAGAGCCAGGCCAAACTCAAGCTCGTCTTGTTTACAAACCGAGCTGAGCCGAGCTGGCTCGCTTACAACCGAGCCAATTTTGAGCCAAGCTTTTTTCGAGCGTGTTTCGAGCGAGCTGCGAGCCACGAGTTTTTTGAACACCCCTAGTTCTACACTCACTTTCTTGATCTTTCTCAATGTTTTCTACTTGTTCTTGCTTCTAAACTCTTTGGACAACCTCTAGGGATGTTACTCAAGGTTCACCAAGGTGTAACCATGATGTACATCACCATTTTGAGGTCAAACTTTCTATTTTCAAGTTATCTTTTATAAACTTTACATGAACTTATCAAAACTTGGGATATCTTGTACCTACCCTGCTTCTAACCAAACCTATGGTTATAGGGCTTGAGTATGGTTGATTCTCATAAGTTTAGAGGTCTAAGAACCTCCTAAACTTTTTGTTTTAACAAGGTTCTAAGTGACCTACAAGTGTTAAGACCATCCAAGTTCATCATTTTCCATATGGTGAAACTTGAGTTTTGGTAAAAGTGTGAACCATGGAAGCTTTGGCTCTCCAACCTTGTTCCACTACCCCACTTATTGATTTAATATATTCATACCGCTAAACCTCAAACAATTTCAACAAAGGGACAAGGCTACATCACGTCCCCAAACACTTTCCATGTTTGGGATGCACGCATCTAGCTAGCTCACTTGGTTGTTTGAAGGTTTAGTAGGTTTAAGTTCTTATTATTTTCACATTCATGACCAACCAAAGTTGATGATTTTGTGCTTTGGTGAATCATATAATGAGGTTTAATAGATGCTAATCATCCTACCTCCTTACATGACCATTTTCATGGTACATTATTTTGCATTTTACTATGACATATAACTTGCCCTTTAAATTCCGAATCCAATCAATTAATCAAACCCGCAACTCACACACCCCTGTTTCCCATCTTCGGGTAACTTCGGTGTTCTCAACTCAAGACACGTCAAACTAACGTACGCGGGAATTACTACACAAACCGTGAGTATACTCGATCTCATTTGCAGTTTTACACACTTTGGGTCCAACATGTACACAAATATATATAAGTCACATACTCACAATTAAACTTGTTTATGCAAATCCTCTATCCGTTACAAACATGATACTGGTTACATTCTCGTTACAATGTGCATGCTTAAACTTGTGTTCTATATGCTCATTAACTTTGCAAGCCTACCTTAACAATTATAGCGCTATAGGATTAACGCACCGCCCGTATGCTTGTGGTATAGTTAAGCAAACTATTTTATGGCCTTGTTGTCTCGGCGACAAGGATATGCACGATTGCGGTATACTATGTTTGACATATAGTTAACACATGCTAGTATAAACAATGTATGCAAATTACCATGTGGGATAGACAACTTTTAGTCACAATTATGCTATGTATTCAAACTTGTATACTCGTTAACTTTTGTTGATTTAATTTTAATACATGTTGCAGGAAACTAGTGATGACGCTTGAAGAAATCCATTTAGGATGGATTTAGAAAAGCACTTAAATTCTTATTTGTAAATCTATTGTTGTATTTGTTTAAGTTGAAATTGTTGTATTTCCCATTTCAAGACAATGTAATCCTCTTTTACTATGAAATGAAACATGGTTTATTTAAATATTGTCACATTAGCACATTATAAAGTCTCGAGCAATCATGTTATCGTCCCACTCTGATATTTCCACCATCGGTTGGGGTGTGACACCACCTGGGTAAAATCAGGTCGGGTCAAGTCGGAACCAGTTCGGGTATGAACGGGTTGGAACCGATTTTGTATAGAAATGTCAGAACCGGGTCTGACCTATAGGGTATAAACGGGTATGGACCGGTTCCGATTCCAACCAGGTAGGAACCGAAACTGGTCCAGGGTTGGTTCCACTAGTTCAGGTACAAAACCGGTTTTTTTTTTTGTGTACCTCTAATAGAGTAATAGGATTTATGTTTCAAGAATGCAAAAACCAACATTTATAATTCAGTTTTTCTGTTCACTGCATCATGAAGTGATAAAAACATTAACACGTGTGATACATGTTAAATACTATACTCATGAAGTGATAAAAACATTAACATGTGTGATACATGTTAAATACTATAAAAATACACGAGTATTTATGAAAAAAATGTTCAAACGCTTTGAAAGAGATAATACCTTGGCATTCTCTATTGATCACATGACTATAAATAATACAATTGATATCCACAATTTTGGGAACAAATAATAACCGAATGATACATATAATCAATACTAAATATATATGCTATTATACCCCCGCAGTCGAAGCGGGAGGGGACCGTATGCTGAGACTGGATCTGAAATCCTCGAATAGAATGCGTGGTAACCCCTTTGTAAAGATGTCTGCTATTTGATATCTGGAAGGAACATGAAGAACACGTACTTGACCCCGCTGAACCTGTTCACGAACAAAGTGTATGTCTAGCTCTATGTGCTTGGTTCGCTGATGTTGGACCGGGTTACCTGACATATATATGGCACTAACATTGTCACAGTAAACGAGTGTAGCCCGGGATAACGGCAACTGAAGGTCAACCAGTAAGTTTCGTAGCCAGCAAATTTCAGCTACGACATTTGCCACGCCACGGTATTCAGCTTCCGCACTTGAGCGGGAGATGGTAGACTGTCATTTGGAAGACTAAGAGATCAGGTTGTCGCCGAAATAAATGCAGTAGCCGCTGGTTGACCGGCGTGTGTCGGGACAACCGGCCCAATCAGCGTCCGTATAGGAAACCAAGGACGGAGACGACGAGCCTGTTAGCATCAAGCCGAGAGTTACAGACCCCTTTACATACCTGATGATCCTTTTTAGAGCATTCCAGTGGTCTACGCGCGGGGCATGTATGTGCATGCAAATCTGTTGCACCGCGTAAGTAATATCCGGACGGGTGAATGTGAGATATTGAAGTGCCCCAGCTAGACTACGATAGAGAGTGGGATCATGAAATGGTTCACTGGATGTGGCACTAAGCTTCGAATTTGTGTCGACTGGCGTGGCTACCGGGTTACATGATTGCATCCCGGCTCGAGCAATGATGTCAGCAGCATAGGATTGTTGCTAAAGAAACATAGTGTTGGCAGTTCTGGAAAAAGAAATCCCCAAAAAGTAGCTGAGAGGGCCTAAGTCCTTCATTGCAAATTCATGGGCGAGACTGGACATTAACCGTTGGCGAAGAAGGTCAGAGGATGTGACCAGAAGGATGTCGTCAACGTAAAGAAGTAAGAAAGCTGTATCACTACCATGATGAAAGGTGAAGAGAGACGCATCGCAACGACTGTGCTTAAAACCCAGAGTGAGGACATAGTCTGTGAATCTTTGGTACCAGGCCCGTGGTGCCTGTTTGAGTCCATAGAGGGATTTCTTGAGACGACATACGTGATCAGGAAACTGTTTATGTCGAAAACCCATAGGCTGATAGATGTACACCGTCTCATTTAGGTTCCCGTGTAAAAAAGTGTTAGTAACGTCTAATTGATGCACCGACCACCGTTTCGATAAAGCAATGGACAACACTGTACGTATAGTCGCTGGTTTCACGACTGGACTAAACGTTTCCCCGCAGTCTATACCAACCTGTTGTGCCCTACCGTCGCATACCAAGCGTGCCTTGTATCTTTCCAATGACCCGTCCGATTTGAATTTGTGCTTAAATAACCACATACACCGAATAATGTTCATATCTGATGAACGAGGTACTAACTCCCAAGTTCCGTTTCTAATTAGTGCGTCGTACTCCGTAGTCATGGCGGAGTACCGTTCCGGTATATTAAGGGCATCGGTGGGGTTTTTGGGAATAGGTTGGATAGTAGGGGGTGTGGTGGCAGTGTGTAAGTTGAGGGGGTGTTTAGGTTTAAAAATTCCGCTCATAGAGCGCGTATGCATGGTGCATTGTGGCTGGCCGGTGGAGGGTTGGTTCGGTGGGGTTGGGGTAGGGATCGGATGGGTTGGGGTGGGGTGGGGGTAGGTAAATCGGTTGGAGGGTTGGTGGTATTGTGGGTGGTCATTGGTTGAGGGGAAGTGTTGTGGGCAGTGGGTGCGGTTGGGTAGTGGGGTGGTGGGATTGATGAAATGTGGGGGCTGGGCAGGTAAGGAAGTGGGCCGATGAGTGGTAGGCGACTTGGGCTTATGGGAGAATGAGGAGGTGGGCTGATGTGGTTGGGAGGAGTAGGGGACTGCTGGGTAGTTGGACTGATAGGAGGCTGGAGTGGGCCGAAAGGGGTAGGAGTGAGGTTGGGGTCTTGAGAAGGGTTATGTTGGGCCGCAATTATGTGTGGAGAAAGATGAAAAGGGAAAGGGTCCGAGAGAAAGTCATAAGACGGTGTGGGACCAATCTGTTGACTGAACAGAAATGTTGTTTCGTCGAACGCTACATGACGCGAGATAAATATTTGTTTTGTTTGAAGGTCCAGACAACGATACCCGCGGTGAGTAGCAGGATATCCTAGAAAAACACATGGTTGCGAGCGGTATTGAAGCTTATGAATGGAGGTTGATGGGGTAAGAGGGTAACAGAGGCACCCGAATACCCGAAGATGGTCGAATGTTGGTGTAGTTTGATATAAAATTTCTGTTGGTGAAGCGGATTTGGTGTGAGTGTTAGGTAAAATGTTAAGGAGGTAGGTGGCGGTCTCGAGTGCAAAGTGCCATAGGTGGGTTGGTAGGGAGGCATGAGCAAGTAATGTACGAACCATGTTATTTATTGTATGGATTTTTCTTTCGGCTTTACCGTTTTGGGAGGAGGTGTAGGGACACGAAAGGCGATAAAGGATGCCATTGGCGGTGAAAATTTTTTGAAAAGAGGAGTTGACATATTCGCGTCCATTGTCACATTGAAAAGTTTTAATGGTTCGTTCAAATTGGGTTTTGATATTAGACGCAAATTGTTGAAAAGATGAGAAAACTTTGGATTTGTTTGCAATTGGGTAAGTCCACAAAAAATTAGAATAGTCGTCTAGAAACAATACATAATATTTGTGACCACCAGAGCTAATAATAGGAGAAGTCCATACGTCACTATGAATGACATCAAAAGGTTGAATAGTATAATTATTGGATGCAAAAAATGGTAACCGAATACTTTTACCAAAAACACAAGACTGGCATACATTATTATTAAGTTTATCAAAAACAATAGAACTAGAACTTTTTAAAGATTGCAAAGAAGATCGTCCAGGATGGCCTAGACGATGATGCCAGAGTTGTGCGGAGATAGCAGCAAGAGCAGTAGGTTGAGAAGGAAATGATCCGAGCACCAGAGGGTACAGATCACCGTTGCTGTTGCATCTGAGGAGCGGCTTCTTGGTCTTGTAATCCTTCACAAGAAAACCAAATGGGTCAAATTCCACGGAAACAGAATTATCCGTGGTAAAGCGACGCACGGATATTAGGTTTTTGACAATTTTAGGTGAATATAAGACGTTTTTAAGGATAAAAGGTGGGAAGGGTTTGGGAAGGTATTTTGTGCCCTGTCCTAATACCGGAATGGTGTCGCCATTTCCTACAATAATTTTTTGAGACGCGCACGAATTAGAAAAAGAATGGTAGTTACCTGATTCATGAGATGCGTTGGATGTTGCTCCTGTATCCATATACTGAGTGGGGTCAGGCTGTTGCAAGGACATGGTGTACATGGCTTGCTCGATGTCCGTTGGGCTATAAGCAGTGTGAGCTTGAGAGGGACGTGGGCCAAGAATGCCAGAACCTTGAGCCGAATTATTGTTGGACCGATTTGTAGTAGGATACGGGCAGGGTGGCATAGGCCAGTAGGCCTGTGGAGATGGGCCGAAAGATGGATATGGGCCATAGGGTGGGTTAGTCCAAGGGTTGTAAAACTGATTGGGCCAGTAGTTTGTTGACCGACCTCTGCCGTATGACCCGCGGCCTCTGCCACGTCTGCCCGACCGACCGCGGCCCCTGCCGCCGGGCCGGTCATCGTGCCTGTTCAAGTCAACTGTTGTCGCACGGTGTGCGGTGGCGGTGAGAGCCGAACCAGCCACCTTGGAGGCGTGTAGAGCTTGTTCGGCTTTACGGCTTTCGACTTGTATAATTTTGGAGCGAGCCGTGTAGAAAGACGGCAACGGATCCTGTTGTTGTAAAATGGTTGCAATTCCTTCATACTCTTCATTTAAACCGACGATCAACTGAAGCACAAGGCGATCGCTATCCACAGGAGCATTAACGTTGGCAAGCTGGTCGGCCAAGACTTTGAGTTCTTGGCAGTAAGCGGACACGTTCGGGAAGCCGTCAAGTCTGGTGTTCGAAAACTTGTGCATGAGATGAATCGCCCGAGCGCTCTTGTTGTCATGAAACAGGTTTTCGATGGCAACCCAGGCGTCATACGCGGTGGCAGTCTTGTTAATGATTGTGTGTAAGAGGTCGTTTGAGATTGTGCTGTATATCCATTGTAGAACAATGGCATCCAGCCGCTCCCAATCATCCGACTGTTTGGTGGTTTCAGAGGAGGAAGAGGAGGTTTCTGGTTTGCTTTTGATATGATCATAAACGAGGCAAGCTTTACAGTGTAGTTTGAATAGGGTTGCCCAAGAATTATATTGCCCAGATTCTATTTCGAGGGTGATAGGTATAACAGTTTTGATGTTGGAAACTGTTGTAGCCGGGTGAATTTTGGATTCGATGGAGATTGGAGTGGTGTTGTTTGATCCAGTCATGGTGGCGGACAAACAGAGCAGAAGCAGGAAGGGTGAGCAGAGAAGGGTTAGGGAGAAAAAAGAGGATCGAAGGGGGAGGGTGATACCATGAAAGAGATAATACCTTGGCATTCTCTATTGATCACATGACTATAAATAATACAATTGATATCCACAATTTTGGGAACAAATAATAACCGAATGATACATATAATCAATACTAAATATATATGCTATTACGCTTTCAAAAATCCTAGAGCTTGACACAAGATGTCATAAAAAAGGTCATAGCAACCTCACAATCTATGGATAGATCGACGGTGATGCTACTTCTCAAATTATGATCAAACCTAGCTCAACAAATGTCAAGATAATCCACGATCGATGGTATGGACATGCCATGCACTGAACTTCCTATGGTCAGACAATTGTGGGAACTGAGTGAAAGTGGTAACCCCACGATCGATCCTAATCTCCTATCGTGTGACCGTTATGAGACCTAGAAACATTTCCTCGAACTGATTACTCTTGATGTATGTTGCGAAGGCTAACTATTGTGAAGTCAAGGTTAGTACAAAAACAAGACCTATATATTAAAAGGCAAAGTTAGCTACAGTAAATACCAAACTATCTTGATAGGTAACTCATAAACCCAACCACTTCCGTCTTTTTGCCACATGTTGAGATTATCAAACGAAGTGTAAATACTAGTAAATATATTGTAGCACAAATATTAGATACTACTCAACTTCTGCTTCCTCCATGCCCATCAAGATTATCTAGCACCTAAGCTGTATTTAGTTCTCGCCCACACATTAAGCCCATAGTTGTTATAATATAACGATAACCTAGATGTGACAAAATGAATATTTTCAATACCCGGTTTCTAGTATTGAATTGTAGAGAAAAATCGGGTATTGCAATAACTGGGTACGGTTTCGGTTCCGATTCTTGATAAAAAACCATACCCTATGTACCCGATTCCAGTTCGGGTATTGAAAATAATTGGCCCAACCATTTTCGAGTGTTTTTCTAGAACCTTTTAATTACATTTCTTGATTTTTTTCAAGCGTTGTGACTACCCCCAAACACAACCAACTATTTATACTAAGACTAGGGGGTGGAGAAATACATTAAAAAGCAAGGGTGGAAATATAATAGGAAGTTTATTTGGCTAGGAAGGCTAGGAAGTGATCTTGACCACCCATTTAGTTAATCAAGGGCTAAGATTAAATGATGGAAATTGAAGGGAAGAAAAGAGGCGCGTGAGTTTGTTTAGGGGCATTCTAGTCAATCCAAGCCAATAGTTTATCTCTCCTCCAATCCCCCCCCCCCCATTTTTTAAACGTTAATAACTCTTTCATACGACATTATTTTTTTATAAAAATTGCACCAAAAAAACGATCGTTTTTTTTATCTTTAAAACAGTATACTATTGCTATATTTTCAAAAAAAAAAAATTAAAAACCCAGTTGCGTAAAACGCAATAGAAAAAACCCCAGTTACGTAAAACACAATGAAAAAAAAACCTAAAGAATGACATTTATCGTAAAACGCAATGACTAAATCAAAAACCCAGATCGTAAAAATGAAATTAAAGAATTTCTTACATGGATCGAAGTGATTTCTTCAACAATAGACGAATTTTGAATGATTGAAACACTTATCAGCGCTCGAATCGAACGGATCGAGTGATTATCTTCAAAATCACCGGAAAAAACGAGATTTTGTATGAAATTAAACTGGGTTTTCTTCAAAAAAGCTTAAGAACACGTTGATCGGGTGTTTGAATCGTTGAATGGTGATGAAAATCGCACTATAATGTAGTGATTATTGAGATAGAAAGTGAAGAAATGGTTGAAGATGTTGGGTTTTGAAAATAGTGGGTTTTGAAGTTACTGGGTTTTGAAAAGGAAGAAGAAAGGGTTTGATTGACTAAAATACCCTTTTTATTTATTTTAAATGTTGCCACATGTCCCAATCCTATTGCTTCCTACACTTCCTAGCCAAAATAAACTTCCTATTTGATATTTTCCCTAAAAAGCAAATAAAAAGGGTCATATCTGAGGTTTTAATGGCTCTATAGTCATTGGAAACATGCAAATCACGGAAAAATACACTAGAAACAGTTATAACCGATATCGGGTATTTTAATACCGGGCTTGGTTCCTAGTATAAATCGGGCATGAAGCGTGTACAATAGGGGTGTGCATGGTTCGGTTCGGTTTTTTGGTAAAACCGAAAGTTCAGTTTTCGGTTTTTGAAAACCGTTTGGTTTCGGTTTTTTCGGTTTTAGCAACGGTTCAGTTCGATTTATTTGAAAAAAAATTTACGTAAAATTCAAAAATAAAAAAAAAGTATAATTAAAAGTTTAATAATATTTCTTAGATGTTTACATTTAAGTTAATATATTTAGTCTTTTTAATTAATATTGTTCACATAGACCTAACATTCTAATCTATTTTAATGTTTCTCCAAAAAATTTATTAAGTCGTTTTCTTTTATAATACTTTAAAATCACTTAATTTTTATGTTAATTTTGTTATGTATTATAAACAATGGATATAAATCATTTTAGTGATAAATAATCATGTTAATGTTCTTATTAGAAATACTTAACAATCATGAATAAAATTCATAATTCTTAGTCACATGGGTTAAACACTTAAACAACTTAAACTTAAACATAAAAATATATGGATTGTGACTATTGTTACTTATCGGTTCGGCCATTTTCGGTTATTGAAAATGGTTATCCGAACCGAAAATTGTTATTAAAAAGATCCAAAAACCGAACGTTGGTTTTTTTCAGTTCGGTTATTTCGGTTTGGATTTTTTTGGTTATTTCGGTTACGGTTATTTCAGTTTTATGCTCACCCCTATGGTTCCAATTCTGGGCATTAAGATTAGGGGTGCTAAACGGGTCATGTTGGCGGGTTCAACCCGACCCGAACCCGAAAATTTTACACGAACCCGAACCCGACCCGAACCCGAACCCAAAAATCGTATCATACATATGAACCCGAACATGACCCGAAATTTCATTGTTTGACCCGAACACGACCCGTTCAACCCGAATTTTTAAATTTTTTCTGAAATTAATATATTAAAATTAAAATTTACTTAAAAAACACAAATGTAGATAATGATATTATATTTAAATTATAAAATCTATGTTAATTTCTCTTTTTAAGTTATAATTATGGCATAAAATACAAACCCCATTTAATTTAGGACATAAAATATATTTTAAAAAATATCATATAGTATAAAGGTGTTTGATGTGTTCAAAATGCAACATATAAATTTCATCAATTGTGGCATAAACCTAACCCTTTTTTAGTACTAATGTTGGAAAAAGTGTGCTTTTGTCTTCCTTTTGTATTTTCAGGATGAAATGAGCTCAAATTAACAAAAGAAGCAAAGAGACATCAAAATCTAACATAAATACAAGAAAAGGAACAAGACGTGACATGCCCGACCCCACGACAACATCTTCCCAAGCAAAACAAGACAACAGAAGACTGAACACGCCCCGTGCTCAGCCAGCACGGGGGCGTGCCCAAGTGTCAGCAGAAAAGACAAAGGGGTAGAAGCTTCTATTGCCCACCACGGGGCTGTGCTCAGCGGACACGGGGCCGTGGTCAACTATAAGATTCGCACAATCTAGCAAATCTTCATAGTACAAAGATTCTTCTGCACCACGGGGTCGTGCTCAGCGGACACGGGGGCGTGGTCAACTAAAAAGACAAAACTGCATTAAATGAAGAAAGAGAAGGATGTGGACACAGGGCCGTGCCCACTGGACACGGGGCCGTGCCCGAGCTTCTGTTCAGCCTATAAATAGGAGTGCTTGGCTCAAGCTCAAACCATCCCTTGGCACACCACCTCTCTCACACTTCACCCACCACCCACCACCACCATAACACCATCACCCACCACCATCATCCATTGTCCATCGTAGAGTGTGTGAGTCGTCTCGGGATCCAAGATTGATCGTAAGAGTTCTTGACAATCAAGGCCATGTTTGCCTAAGTCTCTTACATCACTTGGTGAAGACAAAGTGTCTAGTGTAATACTTTTTATTTCTAATCTTTTCGCACTTTTTACTTGGTTTTGTATTAATGACTTTAATAACTAGTTGCTTATGTTAAAGGTGATCTTTCCTTATCGTTTGTCTGTGGTGTCTTGGCATTATTTTACTGTCTATATAAAATAAAAGATTTTCACCATTCATATCTCCACGGTCTATATGGAGGTATGTTGGCTACCTGGTCGGGGGTTAAGGGAATGGTTTGGTAAAGGTCTTGCCATTGTTCAGCGTTTAGAGGTCCTGCAATTTAGTAGGACCTCCTTCAATACTTAACGGTATTGGATGGCGGGGGTCCAAACTCTTTGATCCCCTCATAAGTTAACTACTATTAATACTATAACCCGGCTATTTAGGACTGTATCCCTGCTGACTCAGACTACTTAGTCGAGGGTAACGTCACCTCCAAAAGAGGGGCCTACCATAATTTGCATTAATAACTTAATTAATTATCTTCCAATAATCCACCCTTTTAGGATTGTATCCTTGCTGACTCAAACTACTGGGGTGAGGGTAACGTCACCTTCAAAAGAGGGGCCTACTACAATAACTAAGATAATCTCTTAAAATAGTGCAAAAGTGCGGAAATAATCAAAGGTTACACTAGATACGAGTCGGAACCAAGTGATTCATCTTGTCTATCTGTTTTTCTTTTTATTTTTATTTTTCAGCATTTTAGTTAGTTTTTATTTTTCTTAGTTAAAACATTTTTCTAAACTTTTTTATTTGATTAGACGTTGAGGATAAACCGGTACTAAAAGCTCTTGTGTCCTTGGACGACCTCGGTATCTTACCAACACTATACTACGCTCACGATGGGTGCACTTGCCCATATGTGTGTCTAGTGTTAGTAAATATCGTGTTTTATAAATTTAAAGCTTGACTAAAAAGTGTTAAAGGGGCTTAAAATATACACCTAATATATATAACACTCGAGCACGCATCAAGTTTTTGGCGCCGTTGCCGGGGACACAAGTATTTTAAGAAAGCTTAAAATCGACGGCCTAATCAGTTTTTCAAAACCTTTTCAAAACGCGCGCATTTTTTCTGCATTTTGGTTTAGATTTGCATTTACAGTAACCTGTACACGGGGCCGTGTTTGCTGAACACGGGGCCGTGCTGCAGATTTTTCATTAACACCCCGTAAACATAAGCTTGAACACGGGTCGTGCTCGCTGAACACGCCCCGTGCTCAATTAGATCAGTAAATTTAATTAAAACGCCCAGATACAGATCCTGAACACGGGGCCGTGTCCACTGAACACGGGGCCGTGTCCAGCCTCTGTTTCCGTTTTTATTTTTGTTTTCTGATCTCGAGACTTGGTTGTGGTCTGCTGAGTGATTCTTATGGATCAATACTCAGGAGGTTACAACTACACCTATGAGGAGGATGATTATAGGGGTAATTATTGCACTAATTGTCGTAACAAACACTCGGTTCAAAATAATCACTCATATCAACCGTCCAATTCATACACATACTATGAGGAACCCAGGTACGAGCCATCAACTTCATACACATCCTATGAAGACCAAAGGTATGAACCTCCTCCCTCATACTCATATTTTGATGAACCAAGGTATGAGCCTTCTTACTCATACTTTGAGGAACCAAGATATGAGCCACCACCTTCATATGCTTATTATGAGGAACCATGGCGTGAACAACCCACCTCATATGAGTATTATGAAGAACAAAATTACGACCCTTATCCATCATATGCTTACAATGAAGAACAATGGTGCGAACCATCTACTTCACATGAGTATTATGAGGAACAAAGGATCGAACAACCGGATTCAAGCTTTGAAAATTCTGATTCTTTTTCTATAACCGAAGTGACCGATAGGATATTAGAACACATTAGAGTTATCGATCGCTGTAGAAAAGAATCTCGCGCAAGGGAAGAGGAGTCCCGCGCAAGAGAAGAATTAAAAAAAGAAGAGATAATTGAAAGTGTAAAAATGGAAGAACAAATAAGTGAAAAACCGACACATGAGTTAAACAACGAAAAAGGTGAGTCCGACAACGTTAAAATACAAGAATAGTCTAATTTTGAAGAAATTAATCTCTTGTCACCTTCTTTTGAAAATCATTGTTTAGTACCCACTCATGCTAAGTTTTTAAAAGAATTAAACACTAACACTAAAATTGACGAAACGGTAAGTGTTAAGTTAACTAATGATCAAACCTCACTAATAAAAGAAGACCCATTTGAAATTAACATTACACCGGTTCCATGTTTCTTTCAAAATTCATTTATTAGTAATGTCACTATTGATAAAGATCTTTGTGTTAACATAATGCCTAACTACATTCCACTTCAAATACCCATTTTTCTATCCAATCGGAAAGTAATAAAATCAATCGGTATAGTTGAAGATGTCTTGGTTCAAACAAATCAAATGGTAATCCCCACCGACTTTGTCATCCTCGATGACGCTCCTCTAGTGTTGGGACGACCATTTGTAAAAACTCACGAAGCTTTGAAGAACCGGAAGTACAACAATCTACCTCTTCAATTAGGGGCATTCAAAAAAAGTGTCGACCTTGAGTGATCAATGAAATATCCATTCGGCAATGACGACCCCCTAATTGAAGATGAGCCAGAACCACCTGATAAGGTGGGTCTAGCCAAGGACCCTTATAAACGTGGCGCACCACAGAGGCATTCCGCGGAACTATTCTTAGTTTAGTTTAGATTAATTTTCTTGTTTTCTAGTTAGTTTTAATTTTCAGGAAATAAAACACACTTGAGATGGCAAAGGATGCAAGGGAAACTTGAACCAGCACCCCATGCAGGAAAAACAGGACCGTCCGACAATTTCTTTGTTTACAGTAAGCTCGGCACGGGCCGTGTCCACCCAACACGGCCCCGTGCTGCACAGTCTGCAGAAAAAGACCCAGTTCAGGTAACTGGACACGGGCCGTGTCACCCAACACGCCCCCGTGTCCAGGCTTCTGTTTCTCTTGATTTAATTTTGTTACTGGCACTTGAACACGGGGCCGTGCCCGGATAACACGGGGCCGTGTTCAGCGCCCAGTAACACAAAAATTTTGCTTTTTACACATTCAATCAACCTAAAAACTTATTTTTGGGACACATTGAGGACAATGTGTAATTTAAGTGTGGGGGGGGGGGGGGGGGATGCTAAAGCCTTGAATCTTGCAAGTCCTAAATACAAGCCTTACACAAAACTCTATTGGAACCGCTAATCACCCCAAATTTTTTCAAAAATTTTCATTTTTTTTTACTTGTCTAGGTTTAACTCGGGAAATTCAAGTTCTTAAAAAGGTTATATTTTTACGAATTTACAACCGATAGCGTCGTGATAAAAAGAACCAACATAAGAAAATTATGAAAAGGCATGACAAACTTAGTTAAAATTTGATTATATATACTTGATCACATAAAACCCATTCCCACAAAAGTGAGTTTTGAGCCTTTATTGAGCATATAATTACATATCATTAGACTAAATGCTCATTTTTTGTTTCTTGTATGAATAGCCGCTTGGTTCTTACGACTCTAGAACTTGCTATGACGATACATTCACAGTCCTTATCAACTTAAACCCGAGTAAGTAAATGACGGAGGCATTAGGACTAACCCTTTTTTTTATTTCTACACCATTATTTTTCTTTTTTTTACCACCTACCGAAAATCCCCCTAGTTAGCCCCTTTGAGCCTAAACCTTTTCATTTCATAACCCAAACCAAACACTCTTTTACCCACCAAAACCTTTTTATTTTTTTTTAAACCCTTTGTTTTAGTAACAAGTTCAGTTTTTCGTATGACTTTTCAAAAAAAAAATGTGTTGATGATGAAGCAAAAGAAAATAAACAAACAAGTTCATCAAAAATAACTTTGTTTGAATAATAGCTTCATCAAAATAAAAGTACAAAAATAAAAAGTCTTACGAAAACCGACGCTTGTTACGCTTTTCGCCCTTTTTCTACTAACCACTAACCCAACCACCTACCTTTAACCCAAGCCTAACCCTTCACCCATAAAGTCCTCTTGATATTTACAAAGGTATATAAGTTATAAAATCTATGTTAATTTCTCTTTTTAAGTTATAATTATGGCATAAAATACACACCCCATTTAATTTAGGACATAAAATATATTTTAAAAAATATCATATAGTATAAAGGTGTTTGATGTGTTCAAAATGCAACATATAAATTTCATCAATTGTGGCATAAAACTAACCCCCTTTTAGTACTAATGTTGGAAAAAGTGTGCTTTTGTCTTCCTTTTGTATTTTCAGGATGAAATGAGCTCAAATTAACAAAAGAAGCAAAAAGACATCAAAATCTAACATAAATACAAGAAAAGGAACAAGACGTGACATGCCCGACCCCACGACAACATCTTCCCAAGCAAAACAAGACAACAGAAGACTGAACACGCCCCGTGCTCAGCCAGCACGGGGGCGTGCCCAAGTGTCAGCAGAAAAGACAAAGGGGTAGAAGCTTCTATTGCCCACCACGGGGCTGTGCTCAGCGGACACGGGGCCGTGGTCAACTATAAGATTCGCACAATCTAGCAAATCTTCATAGTACAAAGATTCTTCTGCACCACGGGGTCGTGCTCAGCGGACACGGGGGCGTGGTCAACTAAAAAGACAAAACTGCATTAAATGAAGAAAGAGAAGGATGTGGACACGGGGCCGTGCCCACTGGACACGGGGCCGTGCCTGAGCTTCTGTTCAGCCTATAAATAGGAGTGCTTGGCTCAAGCTCAAACCATCCCTTGGCACACCACCTCTCTCACACTTCACCCACCACCCACCACCACCATAACACCATCACCCACCACCATCATCCATTGTCCATCGTAGAGTGTGTGAGTCGTCTCGGGATCCAAGATTGATCGTAAGAGTTCTTGACAATCAAGGCCATGTTTGCCTAAGTCTCTTACATCACTTGGTGAAGACAAAGTGTCTAGTGTAATACTTTTTATTTCTAATCTTTTCGCACTTTTTACTTGGTTTTGTATTAATGACTTTAATAACTAGTTGCTTATGTTGAAGGTGATCTTTCCTTATCGTTTGTCTGTGGTGTCTTGGCATTATTTTACTGTCTATATAAAATAAAAGATTTTCACCATTCATATCTCCACGGTCTATATGGAGGTATGTTGGCTACCTGGTCGGGGGTTAAGGGAATGGTTTGGTAAAGGTCTTGCCATTGTTCAGCGTTTAGAGGTCCTGCAATTTAGTAGGACCTCCTTCAATACTTAACGGTATTGGATGGCGGGGGTCCAAACTCTTTGATCCCCTCATAAGTTAACTACTATTAATACTATAACCCGGCTATTTAGGACTGTATCCCTGCTGACTCAGACTACTTAGTCGAGGGTAACGTCACCTCCAAAAGAGGGGCCTACCATAATTTGCATTAATAACTTAATTAATTATCTTCCAATAATCCACCATTTTAGGATTGTATCCTTGCTGACTCAAACTACTGGGGTGAGGGTAACGTCACCTTCAAAAGAGGGGCCTACTACAATAACTAAGATAATCTCTTAAAATAGTGCAAAAGTGCGGAAATAATCAAAGGTTACACTAGATACGAGTCGGAACCAAGTGATTCATCTTGTCTATCTGTTTTTCTTTTTATTTTTATTTTTCAGCATTTTAGTTAGTTTTTATTTTTCTTAGTTAAAACATTTTTCTAAACTTTTTTATTTGATTAGACGTTGAGGATAAACCGGTACTAAAAGCTCTTGTGTCCTTGGACGACCTCGGTATCTTACCAACACTATACTACGCTCACGATGGGTGCACTTGCCCATATGTGTGTCTAGTGTTAGTAAATATCGTGTTTTATAAATTTAAAGCTTGACTAAAAAGTGTTAAAGGGGCTTAAAATATACACCTAATATATATAACACTCGAGCACGCATCAGTGTTAAACGGGTCAACCCGCCAACCCGGCCAGGTTGACCCGAACCCGACCTGTTAACCCAAACGGTTTCGCGTGTTCAACCTGAAACTGACCTGAACCCGTTTAGACTAAACCTAAACCTAAACCTAAACCTGCAAATTTCTTGTTAGGTTCATGTCGGGTTTTCAGGGTGTGTTAGAAATTTCACACATAAGATCCAAATATATACCTTATTCGTACCCTACGGATAGAGCCGGCTCCTGATTTGATTCTAAAATCCCAGTTCTAAAAAAACCCGGTTCCAGTTTATTGATTACCTCTAGTCCGCTATGATAACCTTACAGTAAAGTACAGTTTTATTTTTAAAACAATATAGTATATTAAAGTATTTTTTATCTATATATGCAAACCATGAAACGGTAACCACAATTTCTAGTTTCTTTTTTTATTACCTATAAAATTCGAGTACCCAATCCCAATATGTCTATTTGTTATCTACACGTCGATATAATGTTAGATATTTTAGTGTAATCGAGGATTGACTTTGTGATCAAGGCGAATAATAATACACATCAAGCAAGTTAGGATGTACGAAAGTGCACGCTTGTTTGAGTTATTATAATTAAAAATGTACGGGCGGAGCCCGTACTCTATAGGGGTTCCAAGGGGGCAGCGCCCCCTTGTTGGGGGCCCGGGGGCAACGCCCCTAGGAGCAGGGTCCAAGGGGCGGTAGCCCCTGGCGGGGTCCAAGGGGCAGAGGAAAAAAATTTATTTTAATTAAACTGCCATATTAAAATTTCATTAGAAAAAAATATTTTCTGGAAAATGGCTTATTTCGAAACATAAAAATTGGCAGTTTTATGTGGCAGTTATGTCTTAATTTTGACATAACTTCAATGGCAGTTGGTGAACCCCAACCCAATATCGTAGACAGTTTTTTTCCCTTGATTATTCTTTCTGGTTCAAAAAATTCGCAGACACACTAACATACACTGGTTCGTTTTCTCGAAAATCGGAGTTGTATCCGATTGAATTATTCGGGTGAACCACCGAAATCAGGGGCGCAGGATTTAAGGGGCGGGAGGGGGCGCCCGACCCCCCGAACTTTTCGGTCCGTAGTGTTATATATGTATGTTTCGTATAGGATTTTGTAGGTATATACGTTTTCGACCCCTCGGTTTTATATAAAAAAAATTAGGTATATATGTTTTCAACCCCCGGTTTAATTTTTTTTATTTATATAGCCCAAATAAAATATTTAATTATCCCAAATATTCCAAATCATTATATTTGGTAGAATACTAGAATGTATATTATATATAACACAAATCAAATCATTATATAGCCCAACTTAAAAGTCCACCCACACCCATTGTTGCCACATCAAATTCGTTTATTAGGGGTGAAATTGGTCCGAATTTTTGCACTAAACTTGTTGAATCTTTCTTTAACTATGTCTAATTTTATTGGTTTAATCTTATTGTGATTTGATTTAGATAAAAATTAGAGTTTGAAATTTAGGGTGATTTGTTAACTTGTTTTGTTATTAGATTATGCTATAGGAAGACGGGCAGAACTATAATTCTCATCCAGGAGAACCGGGTACCCACTTTCCTCTCTCTTTTTAATGTTTTGGTGTCTTTTGTTCGTTTGTTTGTTAAACAATGTTTACGTTTTAATATTTGAGAATGTTTTTTATTTGATATTAATGTTTGAGTCGACCTGACCCGACCCGACCCGAATCGAATCACCGATGTCTGACCCGAACATACACCTCGAAACTACGCGATAGAAAATTTTTTTTTAGGTCCGTTACCTTCCGACCCCTCGAACTTTTTTTTCAAGCTTCGCCACTGACCGAAATAATTTGATCTGAGAGTCACATCACGCCTCTCTGATCATCCGGCAATCTGAAAATTCTCCAACATATAAAAGAATTTCTAAATTATGTTGCGAGTAGTAGTTTGTTTACAAGTAACCAGGTGCGAAATCAATACCGATCGAATTCACACATACATAGCAGGAGGTAATCCCACTAATCAATGGTATAACGCAGGATCACCAACTACCAACGGGTATATAAGAAAAGATCAATTTGATAAAAAAAAAATTAGATTTAAATGCCATTTTAGTCCCTGTGATTTGGTTCATTTTACTAGTTTAGTTCAAATGTTTCATTTTTAGCATGTGGGTCTAAAAAGGTTTCACCATTGCCATTTTAGTCCACTGGGTGAACTTCATCCATTTTTTCTGTTAACGAGAAGAGCAATTCGTTCATTTTATATGTAATTCTGTTAACTAAAAGGGCAATTCGGCCATATAAAATGAACAAATTGCCCTTCTCGTTAACAGAAAAAATAGAATGAAGTTAACCCAGTTGACTAAAATGGCAACGGTGAAACATTTTTGGACCCACAGATGAAATATGAAACCTTTGAACTAAATTGGCAAAATAGCCCAAACCATAGAGACTAAAATGACATTTAACTCAAAAGTTTATGAAGTTCGAACTAACATTTATAAAATAAAATCTTCATAAAAAACAAAACCTTGCATACTCAAATGAAGAGTATGTAATACATGTTGCATTCATAGAACAAGTCTTAAAACTTTAAGCAGTACGTTTTCTTCTTCATCACTCATGGTTAACTAAACGAGGCCTTGAGCGTGTTTAAAAAAATACATTTTTTAACTAACAAAACCTGAACTACGGACAACTGTTTACCCGAAAATGTTTTGCTTTTAAACCGGTACGATGGCTAGATTAGAGAGTCACTAGATAACAACACTCTAGGTTCTAATATTATAAAAAATTATGAAAAACTAATATATATTCTAATAAATGCAAACATAATAGAAAAAAAGTGCTAACTAATCTAATAACATCATTTCATAAAACTTATAGTATATTTAGTTTAGTTACTCAACAATACAATTCGATCCATTAGATTATGGGGTTTGACATGACACTTTAACCACATATCAAACAACAAATCTTCCATCTTAGATTGATAAGAAATTTTCTTGTTTCGCTTATCATTCATAAAAACATATGCAACGTTGTGGTTCAAACTGAGTTCTTGTTAGTTACGAATCCAACACATGAAATAGATGGTGTCCAACACACAAGATATATCCACCAACATTTTCAAATCATTATATGAAAACTATATATATATATGATTATTACTTTGGGAGATTGCTTTTTTATTTGTCTATAGTCCCATACTCCGGTAAAACCAGAGGAAAGGAAACATATAATGAGATATGTATGCCACATGCATGTTGCTTGTGCATGTGATTTGCAAATCCATGTGCTATGTCTCTCCCTCTTTCAATATAGGTATATAGGTAACTTATTATTTATTTCGATTCATAAATGAAGTGGTATCATGCTTTGGGCTTGTTATTAAGATTGGGTTCATGATGGGCTCATACAGTTTATGCCTCTTTTTACATTAATCTAATCCTCTTTATATGATGAGTTATTAAAGGATCTAAAAAAATTAAAACAGAATTCGAAAATCGAGTTAGAAAATGAATCAAATTCTGAATTCGGTTTCTGAATCAAAAGTGGTATGCACATATAATGTGTGGACGCTCGGAGTGTAAAAGTGAAAGTGCATTAATTTTAACGTTATTTTACTAATTTTGTGAAAATAATGTTAAAAGAGTGGATGGTTAATCATGCATCATGTAATGGCGTTGATAGCCGGAAGACAAAAGGGTACATGCACTAACCGGCCTTTGTCTCGATTGTTGAGTGTTATGTGCCTTGTGTCCAAGGCTAGATGCAAAACTACTATCGAGACGGGAGTCTCACTGTAAGTAGTTTCTCTATTCCTACGGGGTAGAGATAAGGTTGTCTATATCTTACCCTCCTCAGACCCTACCTTAGCTTTGCTGTTGATGAGATTTACTGAGTATGATGATGATGATGAATCATATTTGAATTTGTGATGTTCGAATAGATACAACTCAAATATCCGAATTAGAAATATATATTATAAAAAATAGATAATTAATCTATTGTTTTGCATAGTTTTATTGGAGTGGGAACTTGATAATTTGAATCGATTTCGAATTGTAATAGAATTCAATTTTAAAATGGGATATTGGATTTAAATAATTCAAACTTTCACCAATTGGTTGATGTCATTCCCAACTTTCGATTTGTACCACCACTCCCAACTTATAACTTATTGGCCGATAACACTCCAAAACGAACACTAACCTAGTTTGCTGACATCGGTTGCCATGTCACAAAACTATTGCCACATCATCAAAAAGTCATGTCAGCTGCCACATCAGCAGCCACCTCAACTGCCACATCATCAAAAAATTCCACGTTAGATGCCACGTCAGCGATAAACTAATTGGGTTAGGGTTCAGTTAGTTTGAGAGTGCTACGGCCAATAAGTTGAAAGTTGGGAGTGGTGTGGTACAAATCAAAAGTTGGAAGTTCTATAGGCCAATTGGTGAAAGTTAGAGTTATTTAAAAACCTAATATCTCCTCAAATAACCTAAATCACCTTGAAGAAACAAAGGCTGGATACTCGGATCCTCAACTATCCCTTCATATCTTACTAGTTACTACTACTATTTTTCCTCATTGTAACCACTACTCAGATAAAATACACATGCATTATATGCATAGAACATTGCTATACAATCTCATATCTAAGACAGACTTGATCACGAAGAATGGTCCTTAAGACCGATGCCTCGAGACTCTTTCTTACGTTACCTTTGATGTTTGTAGCTTGATCTTGTTCTTGGTGCGACCAATACCGACTCAAACTGGCTTTTAGAACCTACTTGGGATATTATTGTTGCAAAAAATCACATTTATTATGGACATCTTTTCACTTTCAAAATGAAATAATTCATTCTTACCAATAAAAAAAATGCAATATGAAGAATTTGATACATATTTGGAGAGGGATAGGCTGACTTGAGACACCAAAAACCAAATTTTAAAACATAATCAGAACAAAAACCGAAATCAGATACAAAAGCCAAATTCAAGTGCTGCATTCGGTTTTAAGTTTCACTAATTGGCATGGAAACCAAATATCTACCATGTAATTCCAAGTATAATTGTCATTATATTTTTAAAATGTAAATTTTGAAAGCATAATATGGTAACATTTAAGTACGTCGCATCACGTACAAGCTAATAAATCAAATGCTACAACGTATTACAATGTACATTAGTAAATCTTTTTTACTTTTAATTATGTTGCCAAAGTTATTAACTTTTGTTGCTGGTTTAACGCCTCCTAAAGTTCTATTGCATTTTCGTATTATAGGTGACGCATGTTAGTTTTGGCGGGATTTCTCATGAGGAACCATTAGAAATAGGGCTGTAAACGAACCGAACGAACACGAACAAGACCTTGTTCGTGTTCGTTCGTTAAGGAAATAAATGTGTTCACGAACGGTTCATGAACACTTACCGAACGAGATGTTATGTTCGTGTTCGTTCATTAAGGAAATGAGCGTGTTCAGGGGCGGATGTAAAGAGGAACAAGGGGTAGCCTCCGCTACCGCTTGGTCGGAAAATTTTTAACGTTTTTAGTGTAAATTTTGGAAAAATTTGACGTTTTTTCGATTTCGTTACCGCTTATTTATAAAACGTTACCGCTTGGTCGGAATCCTAGATCCGCCACTGAGCGTGTTCGCGAACGGTTCACGAACACAAATAAATTTGGCGAACGCGATGAAGGATAAAGGTAGATGGCACAGAGAGTATCACTGGAACTTGATTCCCTTATTGTGGAATAGAGGTCAATCGTATTCGCCGATGTAAATAATGAGAAAAGAAAGGGAAATGGTGTATAAACAATGTGAAAGAGGGTTTCCTAGTTTAATTGTTAGGGTAATAAAATAAATAAAAGTTTAATAATATAAAAAGTATAGATAAAATATTAAAGTACAAAAATCTTTAATTAAAACACAAACATACGAACATAAACGAACGCATATGAACGAATGTTCACGAACATCTTACCAAACGTTCACGAACACAATCGAACGAACGAGACCTCTGTTCATGTTCGTTCATTTAACTAATCGAACGAACGAGACCTCTGTTCATGTTCGTTCATTTAACTAATTTAGAAAAGTAACTCTAAATGATGTTTTGCATAGATTTCAAAAAATGAATACCTGTAGGGCACAATTTTAAACATGTTTATAGTGACGTTTAACGTGTTTTTTATGGTTATATAAATTTTAGTTTGATGTTATTT
>JARYGA010055594.1:0-50603 GCA_030545235.1 Helianthus tuberosus | reverse complement strand
TTTGGTTCTCAGTTGAATCTGAGTACTGCATTTCACCCGCAGACAGACGGACAGAGCGAGCAAACGATTCAAACATTAGAAGACATGTTGCGAGCTTGCGTAATGGATTTAGGTGGAAGTTGGGACACTCACCTACCATTGGTCGAATTTTCATACAACAACAGTTATCATGCAAGCATTCAGGCCGCACCGTTCAAAGCTCTTTATGGACGCAAGTGTCGATCACCGCTATGCTGGGCAGACGCGGGAGATAGGCAGCTTGTGGGTCCGGAATTGGTCTAGGAAATGACTGACAAGATTATACAGATCCGAGAGCGCATCAAAGCGACTCGTGATCGACAAAAGTGTTATGCGGACCGGAGAAGAAAACCTCTGGAATTTGAGGTGGGAGATATGGTATTGTTGAAGGTTTCACCCTGGAAGGGTGTGGCACGCTTTGGGAAGCGTGGGAAGTTGAACCCCAGATACATTGGTCCATTTAGAATCCTGGAACGGATTGGTCTCGTAGCATACAAGTTGGATTTACCTGCTGAACTAAACGGCGTTCACGATACATTTCATGTATCTAATTTGAAAAAGAGTCCAACTCAAGAGACAGTGGCCATTCCTACCGACGAAATTCACATTGACGACACACTCCACTTTACTGAAGAACCAGTTGAGGTTACGGATTGGAAGATTAACAAAACACGCAGGAGTAGTGTCAAACTCGTCAAGGTTCGATGGAATGCACGACATGGCCCGGAATTCACGTGGGAACGTGAGGACCGTATGAAGGCAAAGTACCCACATTTATTCCCCAAGACCTCTGCAACTAGAAGTAGAACTTAAAATTTCGGGACGAAATTTTCTTAACGGGGGGAGAATGTGACAACCCTCATTAAACCAGGTATCCGTACAATTAATTAATATTAATTAACTGCTTAATGACTGTGCTGAATTACTTAATTGCTTTCTGATTACTGCATCATACCTACATGTGCATCACATATTACATAATGTCACACCATTTATCACGGACAAACTTTAGTGACATACTTGATGCACAAAGCACAGTTAGCACAGTGAGCGGATAACTCAGAAATATACTGACATTGCCAGTACATAGACAGACGGTGTTTTGAGACCCAGTATGGGCCAGGGACAATATACTACACTAGTATGGTGTGCAGGGAAGTGAGGACCATAAGTCTGTATCACTAGGTGATAGATAAAGTTCTGGGAAGTGCCTAAAACTCACTTTAAGTGCAGAATTCTGCATTTTTCAGCAAAATTCAACATTTTAAAATGCTAGTAATATACAGAACATTGACTAAATGGTCCTGAATGCTTTCCTAAGTGTTGGGAATTAATTGTGTTACAAAAGGTTGCATAAAAGACACTATTCGGAACAACTTAGCACTTTAACAGAACGGTATCTAACCGAACAACCGGACATTACCCGGAACACCAAAATTTTGTCAGAAACATTGTTTTATTATTTTTGGGCTAGTCATGGTCCCCGAATACCCCAACACATTATGGAATATAACATACACATCATACACTAGATTTTTGGACTTAACCTCCAATTATTTACCCACTTATCATCAAATTTTACAATTAACCCCCCCCCTTGCTTATTTACGGTCCAAGAGGACCCACACCCCACTCAAGTTTGTTGATTATTTTATTTGATAGCTTGCTTGTGATCTTGAACAAGATATAAGATGAAATCTTATAAGTATGGCTCCCTAGATCACCCATATCATTACATATCTTCATCATATCTTACAACTTCACACTCCACTCCTTCATCTCACTCTCTCCCTCTCGGCTCCCTCTACAACCGCCACCATCACCACCTTGTCACCACCATATCCATCCATTTCAAGCTTATTCAAGTGCTAGGAGGTGATACTTGGAGTTTGAAACTTGGAGATCTTGAAGGAACTTCATACATTGCTCTTACACACCATCTTCATCATCTTTTGTTCTTGAGTTCTTCCCTAGCTTTAAGCTAGTTGTAAGACTTCCTTAAACTCTTGTTTACTTTTATTTTTATGGTTAAAAGATGTATATTATGATGAAATCATATGAACACTACAAGAACACCAACATAAAACATGAACAGAAGGCTTTACATAAAGATGATACATGATGAAATCTTGTTGGATTAAGGTTGATTAAAGCATGCATGGCATTTGATTGTTGATTTCTTAATAATATGATGATGATCATCATATGGAACTTGTTAAAGAATGATTAAAAACATGGTTTAACAAGTTAGGGGGTGATTATGGGTTTACATGAAATAATCACCTTCTTGATCAAACATGAACTTGAAAGTTAAAGGATTTTCTTGTAAAATGACAAACCAAGTGAACTAGTAAACTTGTAAATCCAAGAGTTATAAATGATTTTTCTAAACAAACCAAGTTCAAGAGACGGTTTTTGAAAGATCCTAACATGTCTTGCACTTACATTATTTTTTTTAGAAATAAATTAAGTATTGGAAGGCTAGTAAATAAGAAAATGTTGTAAATAAATATTTTTGTAAAATTTGTTCACAAGTTGTTAACACCGAGATTCTTTAAAAATGAGATTTTTATAGGGATGAATACACTTTAAAGAGTAACTAAGGTTACTAAACACCTCACTAAGTTACTACGCATTTTAGTAAAGGATCAAGTTCATGATGTTATGAAAATCATATAGTTTTTACACTTGGTGAACATAATATTGTTTAAAGTATGATTGTTGTTTGATTGAATGAATTTTGAAAAGAAAAGGATATGCTATTTAGCATGGACACCTCCATTTACAAAGGAAACTATGGCGAAATTTTCTAAAAATCTTAACACTTAGAAAATATTTTCTAGACAAGTGTTTACTAGTGTATTTTAAACTATGTTTTTCAAACATAGACCTCGCCATAATTTTTGTAACAAAAGTACAAGTATTGGAGGATGATTTTTGCAAATAAAAAGGGGTAAATATATATTTAGAATATATATTTTGTATTAAGACACTTGTGTGAATATTTGCTTGATTTGTGGAGCAGTTATATTATTTTAGGGTAAAATAATATATCTTAACAAAAGACCATGAAATTACAACTCCAACATAATTCAAAAAATCACACGGAATAAATATTTAAGTTACACACTTGGTATTGTGAAACCGAACGATAAAACGTAACTCACAAAATATTCCGGAAATTACTTTTACTTATATATTTTTGGTATATATTATTTTTAGACAAGAAGTGAAAATATATTATTTTTGGGAAAAATATATATTTTGGAGTACATTATTTTTGACAAATAAGTTATATATATATTTTCTAAGTGGGACTTAAAAATATATTATTTCGAATACGAACATACATGTATAAATACCCTCATACATGGGAAAGAAATACGAAGTTAAATACTTTAGAAGTATTAATACAAGAATATTAAATGAACAATTATTCCAACACAACATATAATTTAAGTTGAAATATTCATTATTTCGACAAATAATTATCACTCGGAATAATATAAGAAACGTAACTCAAAACATTAAACTCTAAGCCAAGGCACGGCCCGTTCATCAAATAGACATTAGTACGTTGTAGGTTGTCGTGTAGCTGACAGAGTTTGAGATACGGTACAAGATGCACTACAGTGAGTTCATGTCCCCCTTTTCTCTTAGCTGTTTTCAGTTTATACTTCGGTAGTGGAATACATGTTACAATTATTACAGACATTTTTATACATGGTATGGTTAGCTTAAGGAGGGTTTTACTGCGCGATCATGTGAGTGGTGGGCATGACACTTAAGGCCATTAATCCTCATTGTAGGACCAATGGACATGAGTGATAGATCTATTTGGGTGTAGCGAGCCCACACCCATGAGGCCGGGGCGGCCCATAGTGGTGACTATGTCTTCATACCAGAGACAAATTTGCTAGTTTTGAGTCTTCCTGCATCATTTCACACATACCATTGGCTTTGCAACCCATTGGTGATCTGTTTTTCCTTATTGCTACATACCAGGGACTTTTATACATACAAGACATATTTCAAAGGTTTATACTCACAGACATACACATGAACTCGCTCAACTTTTGTTGATATTTTTAAACTACATGTATTTCAGGGAATTAATCGGATCTGGCAAGTGATGCATGTTAGTCAAGCTGCGTACTAAATAAAGATGTCATCCAGGGTTGTAGGGTTGGGAGGTGTAACCTCTTCCTGGACGGGTTACATGTCTCTAAACCTTGTATTATTGAAAGTCTTTTGTTGAGTATTATGAACTCGTTTTAAACAAGTCATGGTTTGTAACTTATTTTTGGATTGATGTTTTTAGACAATGTTGTTGTGGTATTTTCTAAAATCGTTTAATGGATGAACATCTCGTATTTTTTATCATATAGCATTGTTATGGTTGTTGCTATGGTATTAAGAAGTCACACCAAATAAACCACGCTTCCGCAAAAGCCAGGGTGTGACATGAACTTCGTGGTTGAGTTGTTTCCATTTAATTTTTATCATACGTTGTAATTGAATATAATATTTGTGATTCTTGAATTGCTTCCTGGAATTGGAATCTTTAGATCTAACAAAACCTAACACTAACACTAAGACCTCATCACAACCTCTTGAATTAAAATACGAATGTGGTGTTTTTCATAATTATTGTTTGTTTTTTGCTGTAACATATATACTCTTGAGTCTTCATTTCACTAAGAATTCCCAAACCTGGAAAAGGTTAAAGAGTTAATGTTAAATGCCTAGCATGTTGGTCGTATGTTGTTGAAAACAGATACATGGCTTAACAAAAAATACGAATTTTATATGATATTTAGAACTTGTTACTGATTTCTTGTTTTTATTTCACATAGAAAGTAGAATTTGATGTAAAAAACAACCCATATTTTAATTAAAAATTGAGCAATTGTGAAAACCCCTTATAAATTATGCTGAGTTTTTGAAAAAGAACACATGAACTTTATTTTTGCAAAAACTAATAGGGGTCATTTATAGTAGTTTTCTTTATATGATGCATAAGCGTATATATTCCTACCACATGCTGCATTTTTTTCCATATTTAACTGTTTAGTGCATTTTTGATTTCTAGAGATAGTCCAAACCCGAAAATCTAATTTATATTTCGTAACAGTTATCAGGTATATTTTTAAAGAATAAAACCTAATTAATCTAAACCAAACTACCCCAAGCTTGAACAGCATCCGTACATTGAACATTGTTTATTTACACTTATTTTATATAACAGTCCTTATTTATGAATATTAATAAGTTTATTTTTGTTGTAGAAAATATGGCACGCAGTTCGGCAGGACGTGGTGAGGGTTAAGGTGCTGGTAACGGTCAAGGTGGTGGTCGAGGTAGCGAACGTGGTGGGGGTCAAGGTGCTGGTAGGGGTCAGTTGCAGCACGAGCTTAATGATGTTGATGAGCTTGTCGCTGCCGTTGGGCGTGGACCTGTTATTCCAGCTCCACTACCCACACCCAAAAATCGCACTTGGATTTGGGTTGAAAATGTGAGTAAGTTTTTATATGTTAATATTCTCTTTAGACGTGAATAAAATCATTACTAATGTTGTTAGTGGTACATTCTTTTCGTTTTGTAGATTCAATGATCATGATAAAGTTTCTCAGACCATTGGATCCAACTTAAAGTCTATGTGGTCGGGTCCATGGAAATGATGGAAAGATGTTCCTTCCCATCACCGCGAACGCTTGTTTGAGCGTTTTCAGGTGTATACTTACTACCCATTTATATATGATAATGCTTATGACTTAATAAATAATTAATATATAACTAATAAATGTTTTTATGTAGCAATACTACCAATGGGAAGATAATTCGAAATCCTCAATTCCCTCATGCTGGGAGCGGTGAATTAAGGGGAAGTTTCCTGATTTGTTGAAGAGGGTTCGTGATAAAGCCAAGGCCCTTACGATCCAATAGGGTGCGGAAGTTGAGAATGATTTAACTCCCATTCTTCCATTTAAACCACTGTGGATGAGTCAAGAGTCTTGGGAAACGCTAGTGCATGCTTGGAATATTGTTTCATGGAAAAGCAAAGCTTCTAAAAAAACGATAACAGAGGAAAAGCAATGGGTGGGAGGCATACCCTTGGCTCGAAGAGCTTTCTCATGGTTAGAAAAACATGGTTAGAAACATTAATTTGTCATCTTAAAAACACACACACACACACACACACATATATAGACACCGAAGTAAACACTAGTAGGACCCCCTGCACTTTGCGGCAGGCATTTGTTCGGCACCGTTTCAATTCATCAGCCCCCCTTCAATTTAAATATTTAACTTTCGCCACTAATATTATATAACAACGAAATGTAAAGTGTACCTCTAAAAACATCAGTTATACGAACTCTGTTTTTTACGACTTTGATCAATTTTAATAAGTAAAGTTCGTTTTGAGCTAAATTTAAACATGGAGATGAAGCTCGGGTATTTAGGGGTGCTAAATGGATCGGGTTGGCGGGTTCAACCTGAACCCGAAAATTTTAAACGAACCCGAACCTAACACGAACCTGAAAATCTTATAATATAAAAAATACCCCTATACTGTAGCAAACATGTATCAACTGATATATATAATAATTTTGGGTTTTGATGTAGGAGAAGACCTTGAAGCGGTGTGTCAAGTTTGGTGAATTCTGGTTACAAACACACGCAAAGAAAGGGCCGAGACCCCTAGATGGGTTGTTGGGGTCTAGCAGCTCGATTGAGCACGGTTCGGGAGAAGGTGGTGACATGGAAAAGAACATTCCTGAGCATAACGTGACTTAGGCTGACACGAGGGCGAGTGAAGCTTATGTAAGTTTTGTTATTTTGTAAAAGTATGTTTTTACTATTTACATAGGTATCAAAGATGCTAGGTGCAATAAAATAAAAGCGAGGGCTGAGAAATAAAAAGCGAACTATTGAAAAATTAATATACTTAATAGTTAAATATATCTAATCGATATCAGAAAACTAAAAATCTTTTTAAATAACTTAAAACTTCAGAGTATTTTGTAAGAAATAATAATTTTGAGCATGTGTTGTTGCTGTTATGTAATATGAAACACTTTCAACAAAGCATCATGTATTCTACCTCTTATTGACCTTTGACAATATACATTTTTTTTCTAAGCTACTTTCTAATCTTCTTCTGTTTATCTTTTAAGTTTTAGGCTAGATATTTCAACATTTACAAGCATGAAGCTGGAAACATATTCTGGTAAACTTATAGGCTGTTTAGAGTTGACTCTGGCCGAAATATTAACAGAATCCAACAGAAAACTTGCTGGAATTTTAATATTTTGCCAGAACTACGCATGGACTGCTATGATGTGCTTTTCGGGTGACTCGCCTCACCTTAGTGCAAAATACGAGCGCTTTTAATAGAAATACTTTCTTATATAATTATATAAAGCTAATTTATTGATTGTTTTATGCGCCCATCACAGGAAACTTACAATAAACATGCTGTCGACAAATATGGAAATGATACCGGCTTGCATCCGGAAATTGACATGGAATTGTTGTCGCAATCTGTTGGAGGCAAAAAAGGGTAAAATGTATGGGATTGGCACTATCGCTGACTCGCGTGTCGTGATGATGGGTGCACAAGAGAGAAGTGACAACGATGAGGTATGTATTAACTCTTTTAGTAGAAAAAAGTCTATTTCATGTGATAAAGATTATTAATGGGTAGTTTAAATGAATTAGTTTATACTGAGTTAGTTTGTTTGTAATGTTCTATAACTATGGGTGTAATAGTTTTTATTAGGGTATCTTTGGTTATAATATGTTATGATGTGTCATAACTTATTAGGTGTCATAATGGATATTAATGGGTTATTTTTGCTTTTGATGTTATAGGTGGAACGGTTGAAGAAAAAAATAGCGGAGTTGGAACAAGATAAGATAGAGAAACATGCTATGATGGAGAAAATTGAACAAGGTGCGAGGTTGTATGCCGAAATGAATGAGAAAATTCAAATGTTGTCACAAAACCCGCCACCAATTTAAAATGCGTTGAATTTTATTATATTGCTTTTAGATAATTTAATTTTTATCGTGTTAGGTTTCGTTATGTTTGAATTATCTGGATTTTTATCGTGTTGCATTCGGTTATGTTTGGATGATTTGGATCTTTAGTATGAGTTTTTAACATTTAGAGTTAAATGCCAAAATAGCCCATGTGGTTTGGGCTGTTTTGCCAGTATAGTCCAAATGTTTCATTTTTAACATCTGGATCCAAAAAGGTTTCATCGTTGCCATTTTAGTCCAACTGACTTAACTCCATCCATGCTCCTCAGTTAGTCAAGGGGTATTTTTGTCATTTCATGTTTTCTGAATTATATTAAAGATTATAAAAGGAGAACAAAAACTGTTGTGAGGGAGGATCGAACCCGGGCCTCTGGCCGGTTCACTCACAAACGCACAAGACACTTGCAAGTGAGCCATGCTCACATTTGTGCAAGAAATGGATCTTTATTGATTTTATTCTTTGATTCAGTTCATCACCTACACCTGCAAACAGATGACCAAAGAAACCCTAACCTTGATCCCTTCGTCTTTTAACCCACAGTGACTGCAAGCGTAAAGTAAACTCAAGAACGTAACATCGTTCGGTTCTAACCCTTCGTTTTCCATTTGATTGAATAACTCGACTGCTTTTTTTCCCATTCCATGAAACCCATAAGCTGCGAACATCGAACTCCAGAGAACAACGTCGTGGGTTTTAGTTTCGGAAAACGATTTTAACGAATCTTTAAAGCACCCGCATCTCGAATACATGCTGATTAACGAGCTAATGACTGAAACCGATGATGTGGCACCTGTTTGGTCATCTGTTTGCAGGTGTAGGTGATGAACTGAATCAAAGAATAAAATCAATAATGATCCATTTCTTGCAAAAATGTGAGCATGGCTCACTGGCAAGTGTCTTGTGCGTTTGTGAGTGAACCGGCCAGAGGCCCGGGTTCGATCCTCCCTCACAACAGTTTTTGTTCTCCTTTTATAATCTTTAATATAATTCAGAAAACATGAAATGACAAAAATACCCCCTGACTAACTGAGGAGCATGGATGGAGTTAAGTCAGTTGGACCAAAATGGCAACGATGAAACCTTTTTGGATCTAGATGTTAAAAATGAAACCTTTGGACTATACTGGCAAAACAGCTCAAACCACGGGGACTATTTTGGCATTTAACTCTAACATTTATTATTATGTTTGAATTATTATGTTATATGTTTTGAGTATTTATTTTCAGTTTCAGTTTTTTATATTAATGAAATTTGAATATAATATTTATAAAGGAAAAATAGAAAACAATATAAAAAACAATTTATTTGAAAATTTCCAAGCAAATAGCGTAGCTAAATTTGTTGCAAAGACCTTTTAAAATCGACAGCTATATCCGTAGCAAAGTCAAACAAAATTCGTAACTAAATTCTGTTGCAGAATCGTAGCGAAAGCTTGTAAATTTTTGTAGCCAAATCATAGTGAATTTGTAGCTAACGTCTGTAGCAAACCCGATAGCAGAAAACATAGCAAGTTTCGTAGCAAGAAAAATGCAAAAGGTAGCAAATTCTCGTAGCCAAACGATAGCAAGTTCGTAGTTAAATTTTGTAGCAAAAACATTGCAAATTATCATAGCCAACCCAGTCGTAGCAAAACTACTCCGTAGCTAAAAATAACCATAGCTAAAAGTATCCGTAGCTAAAAACATCTGTAGTTAAAATTTTCCGTAGCTAAAAACAACCGTAGCTAAAAGTTTACGTCGCTAAAAACATCCGTAGCTAAAATCCCATAGCGAAATTTCGTAGCAACCTGCTTCATAGCAAATTCGTGGCTAAAATACCGACACCATTTTTTGTAGCTAACTTCGTTGCAAACATAATTTCCGTAGCTAAAGTTCGTAGCAAATAAATTCGCAACGGGACTTGTAGCTACGAACCAAACCGTAGCAAATTCGTAGCAAAAAGGGTGTTTGCTACGGATTTGGCCGTAGCAAATGCCTATTTCTGTAGTAGTGTAAGCTGTGTAATTATGTACGTGTGTTGTCTAATTTTTGTGCCCAATGGTTGTATATAGTGTTGGTAATCGAACATGCGAATTACAGGTTTTGAGTATGAAGAATTGAGAATCAAAAGGACAATAAACTTGCTTGTATTGAATGAAATTGATGAATACAATTTACCCACATGAACCCTATATATACTAAACAAATAGGTGCGATTGAATAGTTGCATCTCCTCTTGAATTGATGTGTCTGCTGCTTGAAACGTCGCGTCTTTTGCTTCCTCTTTTGTTGGCGTCGATTCTGAACAGGTACGTCTGGAGACACCCTTTCAATAAGTTTGTAGGTTACAAACTTTCATCTTGTCGCTTCCGGTCCTCGCACTTACTAACTAATCTAATTATAACATAAACTAACTATACTGAACGGCCCCTATATTTAGTTTAAACATCAATATTCCCCCTTAAACTAAATATAGTTTAACAAAGGTCTTCAACTTGCTTGACTTGCACTAGCATTGGTTCCTCTTCCAATGCGAGATTGACTTCTTGCTTCAAGTCTTTCTCTCCTTCCTTCCATTTGGTGCAATCTTTTACAAAATGACCAAGTTCTCCACAATCATAACATCTAAACTTGCTCTTGTCTTGGTTTCTTGGACCCATATCTTTTCCACGTCCTCTTCCTCCTTTGAAAGATCCTTGTCCTTGACTTCTACCATGGTTTTGAACACCACGACCCTTTCCATGATGCAAACTTTCAAACTGATTATCTGCACTTGCCATCATGAGTCCTCCTTGATTATTATCTTCTTGCTTGTCTTGACTTTTGAGACGTTCTTCAAAAGCTATTATTCTTCCCACTGCTTCTTTAAATGGCATTAATCTATTTTTGAATACTATTCGATATTTGCCACGATGGGTAGAAACTTCTTTGGAACGGAGATACGTAATTTCCTTACAAGTTTCTTGTCTTTAATGGTGGTACCGAGGGTTTTAAATTTGGCTTTTATACCACCCAGCTTGCTTGCGAAAGTACTTACTGTTTCGTTCTCATCCATCTTTAAAGCTTCTAGTTCACTCCTCAAAGGTTGTAGACGTGCTTTCTGAACCATATCTGCTCCAAGATAACGAACTTTGATCGCATCCCATACTTCCTTTGTTGTTTCGTATTGCGCAACTTGCATCAAAACATCTTCCGGTAGCGTTTGGAAGATAATTGCTTTCGTTGTATGCGCCTTCTTTTTGTTTATCACTTCCGTTGAAACAACTGTTTCCCAAAGACTATATGCCTTCAAGATTGTTTCCATCATAACTGCCCACTAGGTGTAATTCGCCTCTTTCAATTTTGGGCATTGAAGAGACACATTCCCTTGCTCGTGGAGTGACGTTGATGCACTTCTTTCTTTTTCTATCATGCCTCCTTTCTTTCTCGCCTTGTTTTTCTTGCCTATCTTGCTTATGTACCCTGACCCACTTGCTAATCAGGTTCTGACCGACTTGCTGATCAGATTCTTGCTAACTTGCTGTTGCGAATTTGATCAAAAACTATCCAACCAACTTGCTAATTGGGCTTAATTTGATCGACCGGCTGTACTTACTTTTTCTTGCTTTGACCAAGAATGGTATTTTCTTGCTAGACTGAATCGTGATGATTCAACGTGCTACTTGCTATTTTTGAACCAAACGGTCCAAGCCTTGCTATTTGAACCAAGAATCAGTTTGACTTGCTATGAACCGACTCGCGTTGTTTCCGGTTTTCTTTTGAAAGTCGTTTGAATTTTACTTAAAAATCAAGTACAACAAAATAAAAAGGTTATTAGAAAAACCGACTAGGAGTAAAAGCTACCCATAACTTACAATAGTAAAACGTAGAGACTAAGTTGGATTCTGAGAGGCCATGGTTCGTTTCATAGAAACGGAGGTATCCATTGGAGTTGAGGAAGAAGTAATCTGCATCCCGAGGACTAGTTATACTGAAACAAAGTTCTACTAACTAAACCTCAGGATGCAGATTACTTGACCCTAGCCCAATATATTGTTTGTTTGTTTTTAGTAAGAATTAGGATCTTGAAAGCGCATACTGCTTTGTGAAGAAAGAATTGAAGTGATGCCATCTATTTATAATCGTCTCAAAAGAATGGCGAACTTGTAATTATCTGGTGTGAATATATAAATGATGCAAAGTGATACCCTTTTTTATTAGAACTACTATGTATATCATAAACTATTAGCTTTGTTTATATTCTTTTCTTTAATTAACCCTAACAACATATGCGCAGGATGGATATGTTAAAATTAAAAGCAAATACATCATACAGAAAATGGTAAAAGCAAATACATCATATAGAAAATGGAATAAGCTAGAATATAGGAAATAGATTTGATAAATGATTATCTTATTTTCATATTACTTTTTAGGGTAAATTACAAGAATCGTCATGTCCTCTGAATATCTTGAATTGTTCATTCAAGTTCTAAACCAAATATAGATTCTAGATTTTATTTGCATTTGGTGTTAAGTCATCATGTGTCTTGCACATATTGGCATTTTGGTAGTCGTTATACACTTATACATTTTCTTCATATAGGCCAGACATATTAAGCATTTTAAATTAGCAATTAAACAATCAATCAACGAAATTCATCTCAGAATTTGAAAGCAATCAGCAAGATAATATATCTTTATCTAGAGGTAATTTGATAAAAAAACAACAAAGAATACAACTTTTTGGCCATTGAACTCCTATTTTTGTTTTGGATTTGCATAATCCATTAATCTTTATTAGTCACACAAGTAATTAAGTTCTCATAAGCATTAAATTTTTTGGGGTGTAAAATGTGATATCAAGTTGATCCAAGAGTTGACGCAGTTATATTTCGACCAACTAGATAGAGGCAAATAGACCAGAAAATGACCATCTTAAAACAACATAACTTTTTCTTCGTAAAGCTCAGTTCACAATGTTATCTAGACCTGTGTTTTCAAATTTCAAGAATTCCCGCAAGAGTTTCTAGTTAGGGTGGAGGGTATGATTCAAACACTTTAAGGCGTTTGAGTTTTCTCTACCCAATAATCTCATGCCATATCAACTCCCCCCTTCACTCCTCATTTTCTACTCAAACCCTAGGAGTGATTCAAACACCCACTCAATTAAAAAAATAAAAATTTTCATTGGTTCTCTCTATCCTCTCTCCTCCCTTAGACCTTCGGTGTATACTCAGCGAAAAAACATCCTCTCTCCACTCCCCATTCAAACACCAGGTATCATTCCTCCTGCGGCAACCCCACTCCCCCCATCCACTCCCTTGCAATCACTCCGACCCCCTTAGTATATATGTTCTTAACCTCTATACATAAGAATCAGTACTCCAAAATGACATTTTTTTGGACAACATCATCACATATAGCTTTTTGCGACTGATTTACGATGGACTCAATATGCGCATCAATGTGATTATTATCATAAATCATGCTACTTGCAAAATAAAAAATATTAAATAATCGATTCGTTTGTTAAATCTGATGATATGTTAAATCAAAAAAGGTTTCGATCATGATTCTATCTTAGTTTATTATTCAGTGGAGTTGGTGTGTGTCCCATAGAAAAATGAAATGAATAATAAGGTGCTTGAACAAGATGGAAAGAAGCATATCTAAAACTAGTTTGATTCTGTTCTCGTGTAGCCAATTATGAGGTAAGAATCTATCTTTTATTTTGATAATCATATCTCTGCCTTGACTGCTTTCGGTACACAAAACGACCATTATTGATGATGCCCTTAAGTACGTACAAAAAAGACTGGCCCTAATTAAACGGCAATCTAATCTGTTTCTATATATCTATCTTGGTTAACATCACGTTCTTGGTTCCAATTTCCAAACTCATCATAGGCACATAATAAATATTCGATGACTTCATCTACCTATACATATAATTTAAGTATCGTGTTGGGTCACATCAAGAAGCATAACTATTTTGTTTAAGGCAATATACCAAAAAAAATATGATTTTGTAACACCTAACCCGATTAGGGATGTCACTTGTATAAAAATTTAGAAATCAAACGTCAATCTCTTACGTTAAAATAATTAAAGCAAATTACAACCTTTTTTTTCACTTACATTTATTGGTAGATAGGTCTTTTCAACTCTTGATCTACTAATCCATGTACTCCTTGATCGTCCAAATAAACTAATGTGCACGAAAACCAACTAAACAAGGCAACAAAAATAACAATATATAGTTCACATAACATATGACAACCCGTAAATTCCTATGATTAATTAAGAGAATAATAAGGCCACCCGGCGCGGTGGCTTTTTTGTACGTGATGGCCGACTTCAACGCGTGGAAGATTGGAAGAAACCACCGCCACCCCATAATTTTAACGCGTGAACATTAAAGGGCGTTAATATTTTGACACGTGATGATTTGAGGGTTGTGAGGGAAATTGTTGGTTGTGGAGAAATTATTGGGTGTGGTGGTGAGTGACGGGCATTTCCACTAAAAAAGGTTGTAAGTGATGGAATAATGGTTGATGACATGACGGAACTTGATTGGATGTTGTACGTGAGAAATGGGTGGTGAGTGATAACCACCCCTACCCTCCTAAGAATTAAGAAGTTAATAATTTATATTTTAGACTCGATTTAACCTATATAGGCCCTTGGAATGCCTAGAAACGTTTATTCGACTTCACGGTACGCGAATGGTGATTTGCGGGATTCCTATCGAACGTTTGAACTTTAACGAACCGAGAACGGATAAAATGACGATAACGCCGAGAATACGAGTTTGTACATGTATATTTAATATATATGAAATTATTTGCGAATTTATCCTTGCTTTCGAATGCAATAACACGCGGACGTGAAAGAAAACGCGACAGCAAGAACGCACCGACATTAAAGCGGGAGCATTAGACTCATTAATTATCTTGAACTTGATATATTATGATTTATTTAGCTTCGTAATCGAATTTTAATATTTAAGGTTGAAATCGGGTCGAATAACATATTAGAAACGACAACTGAACCATTATACGTGATTGTAACGCAACCGAGAAACGTATGCGTCAAAAATTAACTTGCGACATAATTTACGTGTTTTCGACCTTAAATAAACGGGCCTCGGAAACGTGTTTGGGCCGAACAAACGACTGGGCACGCGATAGTGGGCTTGAGGCCCACTCCACCAAAACCCGAACTATAAAAGAGTCACTAACACACACACTACACACTACACACTACACATGTCACACCCCAACCTATGGCGGAAACATCGAAGTGAGACAAAAAACAAGATTGCAAGAGATTTCATAGCACTAGTTGTGACAATATTTCATTAATAGAAATTTCATAAATTCTAAAATGAAAATACATTGTCTTGAAATGTAAAATGCAACAAATTGCAAACACAAAACATGTATTAAAATAATGGTCAACAAAAGTTGGCGAGTATACAAGTTTGATAGCATAGCATAATAATGAAAAGTTTACTCATATCCAACATGATAATTTGCATATAATGTTACTAAAATACTAACAAGTGTAAACTATATGTCAAACCAGAGTTTAACGCAATCGTGATTACCAATGTCATCGAAACGACAATGGTGTAAAATAGATTACTTAACAATACCACAAGAATATGGGCGGTGCGTTAATCCTATAGCGCTATAATTGCTAAGGTAGGCTAGCGTAACACCTCGTAAAATCATGTCCAATATAGTATCGACACGTGTCATGGACTTTAAACGTGTAACAAATTGAATATGAGGGACTAAAGTTGACAAACGAAGAAAGTATATGTATATAAGGATACAAAGTGTCAACATTTAATAATTATGCCTTTTAACAACCCTACACGATGTTTATACCCTTAAAAAGAATGTATCATGAAGCATATGAAACCGTTTGTGGAAGAATGTGAAAGTTTACAAGACGCGAGGGTTAAATGTGTCAACATGTTTAAGTTATACCTCTGAGTGACCTTTTAGCGAACCCGGAGCCTTATAACGATTAATTATACTCCCAAGAATAAGTGGTAAAAATTTCACAAGGTTTCGATATCGTATGAGAAAGATACGCTAACTTTCGTAACTAAGGGGTTAAAAGCGTCAACGAGGCAAAACTTGTGTTTTCGGTTATTGTTTAATGAAACCGGACCTAACAATGTTTGGTTATATCTCATGGATCATAGAAATATAAATTTCATGGGTTAAAAGTGCTTAAAATGGAAGAAATTACGCTTTGGAAGGTCCAGGGGGTGAAAATGTCATTTTTGAAACTTGTTGTGCTGGTCCCCTACCCCCTGGCGCTGCGCCACCACCTGAGGCACACCTCCGTCGCGCGACACGATGGACTTCCAGCTCAGAAAATGTTGTTTGGACGTGGCAGCTTGCATGTTTGCTAAATTCCGCGAGTTTGCCACCCTCTAGCTGCTTGAAACACGTTCCTAGACACTTGTTTTCATCTCTAGAGTTGCCATAACACCTGGAGCAATCTCCATGATCCTTCCTTGGCTATATATATAGAGCTTATTGTTGCAACATTTGAGCACCTCACTTGAAAACTTTCATAGCACTTGTTCTGGAGATTCCTGGAGCTCTAGACCACTTCCTAAGGATCATTAGTCGTGCATAGGACTTCAGTAAGTGTCCTTAACCACTCTTAATTCGGTTTTATTAGTTTAATGGCCTAAAGTCAAACCCGTTGTAATTAAGGTTTGACTTAGTGATTAATCACTAATGGTCCAGTCAATTCTCGAATTGAAAGTAGCTTTGAGTTGGTAATTATGTGGGTAATAAACCCTTAAAAGGGTACCCTCTGATTCCCACTCTAACTAGGTCAATTGTCAGGTCAAACTTGATTATAAAAAGTCAACAGAAAGCTAATTTTCGCATAAACACATAATTAACAATGTAGAAGCTATGAAACCTGTTTTATCACTTGTATAACTTGGTAATTAATGTAAGAACATGTCCAAGCATGTTCAACCCGACAATTTTCAGTATAAGCTCGGTTCGGAACCGAAAGTCGCATTAGTGGACTTTTGCTTTAACTTTCAGTTCTGACCCAATAGAGCATATTTTAGAAATGCCTTAGAGCTTTATTAGTACCAGGTTACATGTTAGTATAACCCTCTGTGATTATACAACTTGGTTCGTTAATTATCCGATTCATATGCAAGTTTCCGTTATATGCCTAAATGTTGACCAATATGCCCTTTTGACCTTAAAACAAGAATTTTGAAAATGTGAGAGGACAATAATCTTTATTACTTATTTATAAACATGTCCCTAAATTTTCACATCAGTTTGAGGTCTAGATTAAGAGTTATGCTCAATAGCGTAATTAGAAAGCTTTTTATTAATTAAACGGCGTAATTAGCATAAAGCCTATCTAAACCCAATTTTTTATACCAAACTTTTAACCTACTGATGTAAAATAATATTTTGGGATTTTTGAAGATTTTTATTTATTTTTAGGCTGAGCATAACATAGGGTTATAACTTTGATTCGGTAATTGTCGATTTTGCCCTTTTGGCCTATAAAATGAGTTTTACATAATATTTTGATACCAAACTTTTTGCTACTGATTTTATATGATAAATAAAATATTTTGAACTTTATAAACTGATCAAAAACTCAGATTTCTGATTTAAACCCGAAAATCGCTTAAAAAAACCGACTTTTACGCGTTTTAAGCGCATAATATGAGTTAAAACTATTTTTGGCACATGAAGCTTAATAACTACTGATGTTTTAAGTAAATTTTTATAATTAAACAGTAAAAAAAAGTTTTGAACTCAGAATTCTAATTTTGAACTTTAAAGCTTATGTGAAATTACCAAAATGCCCCTACGGTGCATAGTTTGGTTATAAAAGATAAATTTCACATATATGCAATACCCTACTATTATGACTTATAAAAATAAATGTTTTTACTGATTATAACAGACTTGAAACTCAGATTAGTATTTAAACTCTTTTATAACCTTTAAAATGACCAAAATACCCCTACGGGGCATAATTTGAGTTTAAATCCATTTTGGGCATAATGGAAGGTATCCAACTGATATCACAACATATTTAAGGCATATTAACTCAGGAAATCTGTTCATGACTCATTTGGTTACCCGTTACGCATTATTCGCGTTCGGTGCGGTTTATGTAACTAGTTTGCATAAATTAGCCGAAACGGGTCAAACCTTATCGTTTTTATCTCAAAATCCAGAATGTGTTTAGTTTACCCATATTATACAAGTATACAAACCTGTCAGGTCTAAACCACACTCTAATCCGGTCATCGCTTAATCGTGCGTTTTGAACCGTATATCTTCCTTTAAAACTAACCGGTATAAGTTTAGACTTAATTAAGACCCGTTAGGAATCTAATAGGTTATTAAAACCTTCGTTCTAGATTAGGAGCCCAGTAAAAGCTACTTGCACTCGCTGATTTTGATATATACTTACTCAGGTAAATACTTTTAACTTATTTTCCCTTATACGGGCTTGGGGTACGGTATATAAAATACCGCTTGGTCGGGCATTGAATTGTTAATCATATGAAGGTTAATTTATTGACATGACCCGCTTAATGTCCATGTCCCGGATTTCCTTGGCATCATTCATTGAAATGACCACGACCTAAGCACGGGGTGTAGGCATACACCTGCCAGTGCATATATATATATATATATATATATATATATATATATATAAAGGTATAACCGACGGAATTGAGAATAACTCACCGTGGGATTATATCATGTGGTGTGTCTATTAATCTTTAACCCGGTATTCAGCCCGGGCTACTGAACGTAATAACGAACATGTAATTCTTTTACAAGTTTATATATAAATAATTATCCCAAGTTATAAAAGATGTTTTGTGCCATGTGCATTCAAATCAATTTTCATAAACATTTTCAAAATGAGTCGGTTAATTGTATTTACCAGTGTAAACTAACGTATTTTCCTAAAAGGCTAAGTGCATGTACTAAACGGAATAGGCTGGCTACTCCTAGCATCAATAAAGAGTCTTGCAAGCTTAGATGTTATAAATCTGTTGAACAGTGTTTCTTTTAACTTTGGTCCGCCTGTGGATCCTTTACAACCGTTTTTGTAATAAATGATATTACTTCCGTTCGGTTTGTAATGTTTATATCTTTCAATTTCCGCTGTGTATATAATCTGTGATAAATTGTCTATGATGATATCAACTACGTCACGATACTCCCCACCGGGTCCACCGGTAATACGTGGAAATATCGAGGTGTGACAGGTTGGTATCAGAGCCAACGTTGAGTGAATTGAACACTAGCCTTTTGTGTTTAATCTCAATGACACAGTTTGCACATTCCTCGACTTCTGAGTCTAGACAAAGAACTTAGGACTAATCCAAATTTGTTTTATTTTAATTTTGTCCTTTATTTTCTTTGTTGTGTCTTTTGTATGTTTTAACAGGTTCAAAAAGAAGCCACCAAGAATCAGAGGAAGAGGTAGAGGCAGGGGGTCATTCATTGCCCCCAACGATCACGAGGCCACCTAATTAATGAACCAATGGGTTATAACCCGTTGGGACCGGAGGACCATTTCTCCATTGATATGGACGAGGATCCGGAACCTGCCCAACCGCCAACCGGAATGCCTACTCACCCCATCGAGATTTTGGATGGGTCACCCTTTCTTGGATCACCTTATAGTGGTCCCGACTGCTACGAGGCAAGATTTGCCCAAATTGAGTGGATGTTTACTCCCAGTTACCACTCATCGCCGCAGCAGCAGCAGCAGCAGTATCCCTCGGAGGATTCGCGCTTTGTAGCGGTTACTCCGACACCACCACCAGTGCAACAACAGCCTCCGGAGCCACCGAGGCATAGGAGATCAACCGCATGGATGTCCGTGCGAGGGGGAGTCCGTATCAGCACCCCTCAACATTCTAGTGGCAGTCATTACCAGCCACTATATGAAGACCCACAAATGGATGGGCCTTCGAACCCTGTTTCAGAGGTGGAGTCCGCGCCAGTCGCACCGCCACCAGTGGGTTATGATCACCCAATCCCTACATACGCTGGTGCAGCGGCGTATAACCCTTTCGAGCAGCCAGCCCATACTAACTACAACTATGCCAAAGTTGACCCATACCTTACGGCAGCAAACTACAATGCTCTTCATCCCGAGGGGCCCTTTGGAGTCCCATATCAAACTGGATATCCACCCTATGGGTACCCACCTTATGGGTATCAACAATCGCCACCTCCTCAACCTCCGCAGTTTCAGCAGCCCCCGCAGCCGCCACTGATATCGCCACCGCAGCAGCAGGAGATTCTTCAAAGGTTGAGTCAGGTGGAGCAGGAAGTTCGGGAAGAGCGTAGGCAAAACCGAGCAATTCTCAAGGGTCTGGCGAGCTTAATCAAGGGGAAGAGTAAAAAGGGTAATTAAATCCTTTATTTGTATTTCTTTAATGTTTAATCAAGTCCCTGCGTGGACATCTGTTTCTGTAATCAGTCCCTGCGAGGACTTGTATTTCCTGTTAGCCCCAGCGTGGGAATGTCTTTTCTGTTTAGCCCCTACGTGGGCAAGTATTTCTGTTAAGTCTCGTTTAGGGCAAAATGTACTCTTTTTAAATTATTAGTGGCATGTTATCATTTAAAATTTATTTGTCATTATATGCATAAATGTAATATGTATGAAATAAATAAATAAATCTAAAATATGTCATTCCTTTTATAAGGTCTGCCTTTAAATATTAAATAAAAATCTTAAAGGGTATAACCTAGCCTGCATGTCATTATAAGACCTAGCCATGATGGTAAAACCTGTTTAAAAAGAGATTCAAATCCTTGTTAACATCTGAAAACATGTTAACATTCATGGCTGATGTGATTCGTAAAATCACACGTGCCATTCTTATGTTGGATTATTCAAAATCCTTCTTTGTTATTTAAACATCCATTTGTGATGTAATGCCTACGGGCCATAATTATTGTCATATAAGACAAAAGACAGTCGTAGCCTACAACTCCCTGTCAAGAAAGGTAATGAACTATGATTCAAGCCTTAATACCTCGATCCTATAAGATCTTGACTTATAATTTAAATGTGTCCATGTGACTTGGCCTTTTGTGCCATTATTAAATTCAATTATAACTAAGGATTATTAATGAAAAATCCTGAATAAGATACTTAACAAATTAGCCAATATGGTTCTTTAATACCATGGTTAATAAATTAATAAGATGACAATTCTATTATAAACCTTTAAGAAATCATTGTCATCATTTTATGTAGCAATCAAGCTACATGGCTGAGTCTGAAGAAGTCAACAGTCATCCAAGGGAGAATCATGAAACTGCTAAGATCAACATAACTGGTGCGGAACTTCAAGCATTGATTGATAATGTTGTTACCAAGGCCATAGATAGACAGTTTAATGAGTCGAGTGGTACTCGAAGCAGGACCTTATCAGTACCCCATTCTAAACCTAAGACTCACTCTGAGGCTCCTAGTAAGCCACCTCCTAAACATGATGGATCAAGGAGGGATGACGATCATCACTCCTCAAATCAGCATAGTGTTCCGTCGAAGAAGATTGAGCTCAAACAAGAACCACGTGGTAAGTCTTGTACATATAAGTATTTCGTCTCCTGCAAGCCTAGAGACTTCACAGGGGAGAAAGGAGCCGTCGATTGTATGACTTGGCTCGATGAAATGGACACTGTAGTTGATATCAGTGGTTGCGCAGATAGGGACGTTGTGAAGTTTGTATCTCAGTCATTTAAGGGAGAAGCGCTAGCTTGGTGGAGGTCTCTAATCCAAGCTACAGGAAAAGTCCATTTGTATGGCATGTCGTGGGAGCAGGTCGTTACTCTCATCAAAGAAAATTACTGCCCTTAACATGAGGTTGAGAAGATCGAGACCGATTTCCTGACATTGGTTATGAAGAATCTGGACTGTCAGGCTTATCTTACGAGTTTTAATACTATGTCTCGATTGGTTCCTTACTTAGTGATGCCGGAACCGAAGCGGATAGCCCGTTTCATTGGGGGTTTAGCCCCGGAGATCAATGCCAGTGTAAAAGCCTCTCGACCAACTACCTTTAGATCTGTAGCTGATTTGTCATTATCTCTTACCCTAGATGCGGTCAGGCAGAGATCGCTTAGGCATTCTAATGTTGAGAAGAGAAAGCGCGAGAATGATAACTCGCACCGTGCAAACAAGAAACACAAAGGGAACTCTGATCACAAGAAGAGTTCTGGGTTTAGAAAGGATGATCAACAGTCGGGCGAGAGGCCCAAATGCAAAATCTGTAAGAAACACCATTTGGGAAGGTGCAGATATGAATCCAAATCCAAATCCCAATCACAGCCAAGAGTTTGTGGGATTTGTAAGTCAAGTGAGCACAAGACGATAGAGTGCAAGAAGATAAAGGATACAACGTGCTACAACTGTAATGAAAAGGGGCACATCAAGTCCAACTGCCCTAAGTTTGCCAAAAAGCCTGAAGAAGCCAAAAAGACCAATGCTAGGGTCTTTCGAATGGATGCACGGGAAGCAGTGCAGGATGATAACGTAATAACAGGTACCTTCCTTATAAATGATGTTTACCCCAGGGTGTTATTTGATTCGGGTGCGGATAAGTCATTTGTAGATAATAAGTTTTGTAAGTTGTTGAATTTACCTGTTAAAACCCTAAGCGTGAAATATGAAGTAGAGTTGGCTGATGGTACCTTAGAAACTGCCTCAACTGTGCTAGATGGATGTTTTATATCCATTAGGAACCACTCCTTTCCGTTATCCTTACTTCCTTTGAAATTAGCTGGTTTCGACATAGTGATAGGCATGGATTGGTTATCTCATAACCAAGCCCAGATTGTTTGTGACAAGAAACAAGTGGTGATCAAGACTCCGTACGGTGAGCCACTTACCATACAAGGAGATACTCAGTATGGGTTGCCTAAGCAAGTGTCTGTGCTTAAGGCATCAAGGTGAATGAAGAAGGGTTGTGTCATTTATATGGTACGAGTGACTATTGATGAGCCAAAACCGAAGATTGAAGACATTCCCATCATTTCTGAATACCCTGATGTATTCCCTGAAGAACTACCTGGTTTACCACCAGATAGGCAAGTGGAGTTCAGAATCGACATTATACCTGGAGCAGCACCTGTCGCAAGAGCACCTTACCGGTTAGCCCCAACTGAGATGAAAGAGTTGAGAACTCAGTTGGATGATTTGTTGGCAAAAGGATTTATTAGAACTAGCTCATCTCCTTGGGGAGCACGGATTCTGTTTGTGAAGAAGAAAGATGGATCGATGCGACTATGCATCGATTATCGTGAGCTTAACAAGGTCACTATCAAGAACAGATATCCATTGCCCCGATCAACTGCAAGGGGCAAGTTACTTCTCCAAGATTGACTTAAGGTCAGGTTACCATCAACTGAAGGTTAGAGATGAAGATGTGCACAAGACTGCATTAGAACTCGTTATGGTCACTACGAGTTCTTAGTGTTGCCGTTCGGGCTCACTAATGCACCAGCAGCGTTCATGGACCTCATGAATTGCGTTTGCAAACCCTACTTGGACAAGTTTGTCATTGTCTTCATTGATGACATTCTTATTTATTCAAAGAATCAGGCTGACCATGAGAAGCACCTTCGGTGTATTCTTAAACTTCTTCAGCAAGAGAAGCTTTATGCTAAGTTCTCTAAATGCGAGTTTTGGCTTCGTGAAGTCCAATTCCTTGGACATATGGTTAGTAAGCATGGTATCCAGGTGGATCCCGCTAAGATTGAAGCTATCATGAATTGGCAAGAGCCGAAGACACCCATAGAGATTCGCAGCTTCTTAGGCCTGGCAGGATATTACAGGCGTTTTATTGAGAATTTCTCAAGGATTGCAGCACCCCTAACTTCGTTGACTAGGAAGAATATTAAGTTTGATTGGGGTCCTAAGCAGCAAGAATCTTTCGATATTCTTAAATAGAAGTTAAGCAATGCTCCTGTGTTGACATTGCCTGAAGGAATTGAAGAATTTATGGTTTACTGCGACGCATCACACACGGGCATGGGGTGTGTACTAATGCAGAAAGGTAAAGTTATTGCATATGCTTCTCGACAGTTAAAGGTGCACGAGAAGAATTACACCACCCATGATTTGGAGTTGGGTGCCGTTGTGTTTGCACTGAAACTTTGGAAGCGTTATTTATATGGTTCAAGTGTGTGATCCATTCTGATCACAAGAGCCTTCAACATCTGTTTAACCAGAAGGATCTGAACATGAGGCAGCGACGATGGATGGAGACACTGAATGATTATGATTGTGAAATCCGATACCATCCAGGTAAGGCAAATGTGGTCGCCGATGCCTTAAGTCAGAGATAAAGGGTAAAGCCCATTAGAATCAATGCCAAGAGCATTGAATTGAAGAACAACTTGAATGAACGAGTGCTAGCCGCCCAGAAAGAAACTGTATTAGAAGCCAACTACCCGAATGAGAAGTTGGGAGTAACTGCCGAAAAGTTATCATATGGCAAGGATGGAATCCTAAGATTGAATGGAAGAATATGGGTTCCGATCTATGGAGGACTTCGGGAGGTTATCCTCCAAGAAGCCCACAGTTCTAAGTATTCTGTTCATCCTGGAAGTGACAAGATGTACCAGGATTTGAAGGCAAATTATTGGTGGATAGGCTTGAAGAAGTCTATAGCTACTTATGTAGTCAAATGTTTGACGTGCGCACAAGTTAAAGCTGAACACCAAAAGCCGTCAGGTCTGCTACAACAGCCTGAACTTCCCACCTGGAAGTGGGAAATGGTGACTTTGGATTTTATCACCAAGTTACCAAAGACAAAGAGAGGAAATGATACTATTTGGGTTATAGTGGATAGACTGACTAAGTCAGCCCACTTCTAACCTATTAAGGAAACACACAGCTCAGATAAGTTAGCTCAGCTATACGTGGACGAGATTGTAGCTCTACACGGAGTGCCAGTGTCTATCATCTCTGATAGGGATACGAGGTATACATCGCACTTTTGGAAAAGTTTTCAGCAATCGTTAGGTACTCGATTGAACTTCAGCGCTGCATATCATCCTCAGACGGATGGACAGAGTGAGCGTACTATTCATACACTCGAAGATATGCTATGAGCTTGTGTTATTGACCTAGGTGGAAGTTGGGATGGTCATCTTCCATTGATCGAATTTTCATATAACAATAGCTATCATTCCAGTATTCAAGCTGCACCTTTTGAAGATCTGTATGGAAGAAAGTGCAGAACGCCCATTTGTTGGGTAGAAGTTGGAGATGTCCAATTGACAGGACCTGATATAGTCCTGGAGACGACAGATAAGATTGTACATATACGGGATCGTCTCAAAGCTGCCAGGGATAGGCAGAAAAGCTACGCAAATAAAAGGCGTAAACCTCTAAAGTTCGAGGTTGTTGACAAAGTGTTACTGAAAGTATCACCCTGGAAAGGGGTAATGCGATTTGGCAAGAAAGGCAACTTAAGCCCAAGATATATAGGACCATTCGAGATCATCGAATGTGTCGGAACAGTGGTTTATAAGTTAAATTTGCCTGAAGAGCTCAGTGGTATTCATAATGTATTCCACATCTGCAATCTGAAGAAATGTCTAGCTGATGAATCACTAGTCATACCGCACACGGATGTGCACATAGATGAGACCCTGAAATTTGTTGGGAAACCTTTGTCGATTGAGGATCGACAGGTTAAGAAGCTTCAAAGGAAGCATGTACCGATTGTAAAGGTTAAATGGGATGCCCGTAGAGGTCCCGAGTATACGTGGGAGGTAGAGTCCACAATGAAAGAGAAGTACCCTCATTTATACGTGGGGGTGAGGATGTAACACCTCGTAAAATCATGTCCAATATAGTATCGACACGTGTCATGGACTTTAAACGTGTAACAAATTGAATATGAGGGACTAAAGTTGACAAACGAAGAAAGTATATGTATATAAGGATACAAAGTGTCAACATTTAATAATTATTCCTTTTCACAACCCTACACGATGTTTATACCCTTAAAACGAATGTATCATGAAGCATATGAAACCGTTTGTGGAAGAATGTGAAAGTTTACAAGACGCGAGGGTTAAATGTGTCAACATGTTTAAGTTATACCTCTGAGTGACCTTTTAGCGAACCCGGAGCCTTGTAACAATTAATTATACTCCCAAGAATAAGTGGTAAAAATTTCACAAGGTTTCGATATCGTATGAGAAAGATACGCTAACTTTCGTAACTAAGGGGTTAAAAGCGTCAACGAGGCAAAACTTGTGTTTTCGGTTATCGTTTAACGAAACTGAACCTAACAATGTTTGGTTATATCTCTTGGATCATAGAAATATAAATTTCATGGGTTAAAAGTGCTTAAAATGGAAGAAATTACGCTTTGGAAGGTCCAGGGGGTGAAAATGTCATTTTTGAAACTTGTTGTGCTGGTCCTCTACCCCCTGGCTCTGCGCCACCACCCTCTAGCTGCTTGAAACACGTCCCTAGACACTTGTTTTCATCTCTAGAGTTGCCATAACACCTGGAGCAATCTCCATGATCCTTCCTTGGCTATATATATAGAGCTCATTGTTGTAACATTTGAGCACCTCACTTGAAAACTTTCATAGCACTTGTTCTGGAGATTCCTAGAGCTCTAGACCACTTCCTAAGGATCATTAGTCGTGCATAGGACTTCAGTAAGTGTCCTTAACCTCTCTTAATTCAGTGTTATTAGTTTAATGGCCTAAAGTCAGACCCGTCGTAATTAAGGTTTGACTTAGTGATTAATCACTAATGGTCCAGTCAATTCTCGAATTGAAAGTAGCTTTGAGTTGGTAATTATGTGGGTAATAAACCCTTAAAAGGGAACCCTCTGATTCCCACTCTAACTAGGTCAATTGTCGGGTCAAACTTGATTATAAAAAGTCAACAGAAAGCTAATTTTCGCATAAAAACACAATTAACAATGTAGAAGCTATGAAACCTGTTTTATCACTTGTATAACTTGGTAATTAATGTAAGAACATGTCTAAGCATGTTCAACCCGACAATTTTCAGTATAAGCTCGGTTCGGAACCGAAAGTCGCATAAGTGGACTTTTGCTTTGACTTTCAGTTCTGACCCATTAGAGCATTTTTTAGAAATTCTTTAGAGACATGTTAGTATAACCCTCTGTGATTATACAACTTGGTTCATTAATTATCCGATTCATATGCATGTTTCCGTTATATGCCTAAATGTTGACCAATATGCCCTTTTGACCTTAAAACACGAATTTTGAAAATGTGAGAGGACAATAATCTTTATTACTGATTTATAAACATGTCCCTAAATTTTCACATCAGTTTGAGGTCTAGATTAAGAGTTATGCTCAATAGTGTCATTAGAAAGCTTTTTATTAATTAAACGGCGTAATTAGCATAAAGCCTATCTAAACCCAATTTTTGATACCAAACTTTTTACCTACTGATGTAAAATAATATTTTGGGATTTTTGAAGATTTTTATTTATTTTTAGGCTGAGCATAACATAGGGTTATAGCTTTGATTCGGTAATTGTCGGTTTTGCCCTTTTGGCCTATAAAATGAGTTTTACATAATATTTTGATACCAAACTTTTTGCTACTGATTTTATATGATAAATAAAATATTTTGAACTTCATAAACTGATCAGAAACTCAGATTTCCTATTTAAACCCGAAAATCGCTTAAAACCGACTTTTACGCGTTTTAAGCGCATAATATGAGTTAAAACTATTTGTGGCAAATGAAGCTTAATACCTACTGATGTTTTAAGTAAATTTTTATAATTAAACAGTAAGTAAAAGTTTTGAACTCTGAATTCTAATTTTGAACTTTAAAGCTTATGTGAAATTACCAAAATGCCCATACGGTGCATAGTTTGGTTATAAAAGATAAATTTCACATATATGCAATACCCTACTGTTATTACTTATAAAAATAAATGTTTTTACTGATTATAACAGACCTGAAACTCAGATTAGTATTTAAACTCTTTTATAACCTTTAAAATTACCAAAATACCCCTACGTGGCATAATTTGAGTTTAAATCCATTTTGGGCATAATGGAAGGTATCCTACTGATATCACACATATTTAAGGCATATTAACTCAGGAAACCTATTCATGACTCATTTGGTTACCCGTTACGCATTATTCAAGTTCGGTGCGGTTTATGTAACTAGTTTGCATAAATTAGCCGAAACGGGTCAAACCTTATCGTTTTTATCTCAAAATCCCGAATGTGTTTAGTTTACCCATATTATACAAGTATACAAACTTGTCAGGTCTAAACCACACTCTAATCCGGTCATCACTTAATCGTGCGTTTTGAACCGTATATCTTCCTTTAAAACTAACCGGTCTAAGTTTAGACTTAATTAAGACACGTTAGGAATCTAATAGGTTATTAAAACCTTCGTTCCAGAATAGGAGCCCAGTAAAAGCTACTTGCACTCGCTGATTTTGATATATACTTACTCAGGTAAATACTTTTAACTTATTTTCCCTTATACGGGCTTGGGGTACGGTATATAAAATACCGCTTGGTCGGACATTGAATTGTTAATCATATGAAGGTTAATTTATTAACATGACCCGTTTAATCTATTTTGTTTGCTTAAAGCCTTTGGGGGGTTCATGACCATGTCCCAGATATCCTTGGCATCATTCATTGAAATGGCCACGACCTAAGCACGAGGTGTAGGCATACACCTGCCAGTGCATATATATATATATAAAGGTATAACTGACGGAATTAAGAATAACTCGCCGTGGGATTATATCATGTGGTGTGTCTATTAATCTTTAACCCGGTATTCAGCCCGGGCTACTGAACGTATAACGAACATGTAAATCTTTTACAAGTTTATATATAAATAAGTATCCCAAGTTATAAAAGATGTTTTGTGCCATTTGGCATTCAAATCAATTTTCATAAACATTTTCAAAATGAGTCGGTTAATTGTATTTACCAGTGTAAACTGACGTATTTTCCTAAAAGGCTAAGTGCGGGTACTAAACGGAATAGGCTGGCTACTCCTAGCATCAATAAAGAGTCTTGCAAGCTTAGATGTTATAAATCTGCTGAACAGTGTTTCTTTTAACTTTGATCCGCCTGTGGATCCTTTACAACCGTTTTTGTAATAAATGATATTACTTCCATTCGGTTTGTAATGTTTATATCTTTCGACTTCCGCTGTGTATATAATCGGTGATAAATTGTCTATGATGATATCAACTACGTCACGATACTCCCCACCGGGTCCACCGGTAATATGTGGAAATATCGGGGTGTGACAGGTTGGTATCAGAGCCAACGTTGAGTGAATTGAACACTAGCCTTTTGTGTTTAATCTCAATGACACAGTTTGCACATTCCTCGACTTCCGAGTCTAGACAAAGAACTTAGGACTAATCCAAATTTGTTTTATTTTAATTTTGTCCTTTATTTTCTTTATTGTGTCTTTTGTTTGTTTTGACAGGTTCAAAAAGATGCCACCAAGAATCAGAGGAAGAGGTAGAGGCAGGGGGCCATTCATTGCCCCCAATGATCACGAGGCCGGGCCATCACACCGGCGAACTCCATCAGACTCTTCAAGCAAAAGTCCTCAGGAAAACTGGAGGACCTCCTTAGAACCCGCGAGGCGTTCAGTCTCGCTGAGCTCCTCACCATCTTACCAAAACTCTTACGGGCCTCAGTCGGTGAACGAGCCCCACAACTCCCACCATTCTTTTATACCCCTCCAAGGCCACAACTCACCCTTCAACGACCCAACACCCTACTTCCAAAGCCGGTTCAACCCGGCAAACCTAATTAATGAACCAATGGGTTATAACCCGTTGGGACCGGAGGACCATTTCTCCATGGATATGGACGAGGATCCAAAACCTGCCCAACCGCCAACCGGAACGCCTACTCACCCCATCGAGATTTTGGATGGGTCACCCATTCTTGGATCACCTTATAGTGGTCCCGACAGCTACGAGGCAAGATTTGCCCAAATTGAGTGGATGTTTACTCCCAGTTACCACTCATCGCCGCAGCAGCAGGATCCCTCGGAGGATTCGCGCTTTGTAGCGGTTACTCCGACACCACCACCAGTGCAACAACAGCTTCCGAAACCACCGAGGCATAGGAGATCAACCGCATGGATGTCCGTGCGAAGGGGAGTCCGTATCAGCACCCCTCAACATTCTAGTGGCAGTCATTACCCGCCACTATATGAAGACCCACAAATGGGTGGGCCTTCGAACCCTGTTTCTGAGGTGGAGTCTGCGCCAGTCGCACCGCCACCAGTGGGTTATGATCACCCAATCCCTACATACGCTGGTGCAGCGGCGTATAACCCTTTCGAGCAGCCAGCCCATACTAACTACAACTACGCCGAAGTTGACCCATACCTTACGGCAGCAAACTACAATGCTCTTCATCCCGAGGGGCCCTTTGGAGTCCCATATCAAACTGGATATCCACCCTATGGGTACCCACCTTATGGGTATCAACAACCGGCACCTCCTCAACCTCCGCAGTTTCAGCAGCCCCCGCAGCCGCCACTTATATCGCCACCGCAGCAGCAGGAGATTCTTCAAAGGTTGAGTCAGGTGGAGCAGGAAGTTCGGGAAGAGCGTAGGCAAAACTGAGGAATTCTCAAGGTTCTGGCGAGCTTAATCAAGGGGAAGAGCAAAAAGGGTCATTAAATCATTTATTTGTTTATTTGTATTTCTTTAATGTTTAATCAAGTCCCTGCGTGGACATCTGTTTCTGTAATCAGTCCCTGCGAGGACTTGTATTTCCTGTTAGCCCCTGCGTGGGCATGTCTTTTCTATTTAGCCCCTACGTGGGCAAGTATTTCTGTTAAGTCCCGTTTAGGGCAAAATGTACTCTTTTTAAATTATTAGTGGCATGTTATCATTTAAAATTTATTTGTCATTATATGCATAAATGTAATATGTATGAAATAAATAAATAAATCTAAAATATGTCATTCCTTTTATAAGGTCTGCCTTTAAATATTAAATAAGAATCTTAAAGGGTATAACCTAGCCTGCATGTCATTATAAGACCTAGCCATGATGGTAAAACCTGTTTAAAAAGAGATTCAAATCCTTGTTAACATCTGAAAACATGTTAATATTCCTGGCTGATGTGATTCGTAAAATCACACGTGTCATTCTTATGTTGGATTATTCAAAATCCTTCTTTATTATTTAAACATCCATTTGTGATGTAATGCCTACGGGCCATAATTATTGTCATATAAGACAAAAAGACAATCGTACCTACAACTCCCTGTCAAGAAAGGTAATGAACTATGATTCAAACCTTAATACCTCGATCCTATAAGATCTTGACTTATAATTTAAATGTGTCCATGTGACTTGACCTTTTGTGCCATTATTTTATTCAATTATAACTAAGGATTATTAATGAAAAATGCTGAATAAGATACTTAACAAATTAGCCAATATGGTTCTTTAATACCATGGTTAATAAATTAATAAGATGACAAATCTATTATAAACCTTTAAGAAATCATTGTCATCATTTTATGTAGCAATCAAGCTACATGGCTGAGTCTGAAGAAGTCAACAGTCATCCAAGGGAGAATCATGATACTGCTAGGATCAACATAACTGGTGCGGAACTTCAAGCATTGATTGATAATGTTGTTACCAAGGCCATAGATAGACAGTTTAATGAGTCGAGTGGTACTCGAAGCAGGACCTTATCAGTACCCCATTCTAAACCTAAGACTCACTCTGAGGCTCCTAGTAAGCCACCTCCTAAACATGATGGATCATGGAGGGATGACGATCATCACTCCTCAAATCAGCATAGTGTTCCGTCGAAGAAGATTGAGCTCAAACAAGAACCACGTGGTAAGTCTTGTACATATAAGTATTTCGTCTCCAGCAAGCCTAGAGACTTCACAGGGGAGAAAGGAGCCGTCGATTGTATGACTTGGCTCGATGAAATGGACACTATAGTTGCGCAGATAGGGACGTTGTGAAGTTTGTATCTCATTCATTTAAGGGAGAAGCGCTAGCTTGGTGGAGGTCTCTAGTCCAAGCTACAGGAAAAGTCCATTTGTATGGCATGTCGTGGGAGCAGGTCGTTACTCTCATCAAAGAAAATTACTGCCCTTAACATGAGGTTGAGAAGATCGAGACCGATTTCCTGACATTGGTTATGAAGAATCTGGACTGTCAGGCTTATCTTACGAGTTTTAATACTATGTCTCGATTGGTTCCTTACTTAGTGACGCCGGAACCGAAGCGGATAGCCCGTTTCATTGGGGGTTTAGCCCCGGAGATCAATGCCAGTGTAAAAGCCTCTCGACCAACTACCTTTAGATCTGTAGCTGATTTGTCATTATCTCTTACCCTAGATGCGGTCAGGCAGAGATCGCTTAGGCATTCTAATGTTGAGAAGAGAAAGCGCGAGAATGATAACTCGCACCGTGCAAACAAGAAACACAAAGGGAACTCTGATCACAAGAATAGTTCTGGGTTTAGAAAGGATGATCAACAGTCGGGCGAGAGGCCCAAATGCAAAATCTGTAAGAAACACCATTTGGGAAGGTGCAGATATGAATCCAAATCCAAATCCCAATCACAGCCAAGAGTTTGTGGGATTTGTAAGTCAAGTGAGCACAAGACGATAGAGTGCAAGAAGATAAAGGATACAACGTGCTACAACTGTAATGAAAAGGGGCACATCAAGTCCAACTGCCCTAAGTTTGCCAAAAAGCCTGAAGAAGCCAAAAAGACCAATGCTAGGGTCTTTCGAATGGATGCACGGGAAGCAGTGCAGGATGATAACGTAATAACAGGTACCTTCCTTATAAATGATGTTTACCCCAGGGTGTTATTTGATTCGGGTGCGGATAAGTCATTTGTAGATAATAAGTTTTGTAAGTTGTTGAATTTACCTGTTAAAACCCTAAGCGTGAAATATGAAGTAGAGTTGGCCGATGGTACCTTAGAAACTGCCTCAACTATGCTAGATGGATGTTTTATATCCATTAGGAACCACTCCTTTCCGTTATCCTTACTTCCTTTGAAATTAGCTGGTTTCGACATAGTGATAGGCATGGATTGGTTATCTCATAACCAAGCCCAGATTGTTTGTGACAAGAAACAAGTGGTGATCAAGACTCCGTACGGTGAGCCACTTACCATACAAGGAGATACTCAGTATGGGTTGCCTAAGCAAGTGTCTGTGCTTAAGGCATCAAGGTGAATGAAGAAGGGTTGTGTCATTTATATGGTACGAGTGACTATTGATGAGCTAAAACCGAAGATTGAAGACATTCCCATCATTTCTGAATACCCTGATGTATTCCCTGAAGAACTACCTGGTTTACCACCAGATAGGCAAGTGGAGTTCAGAATCGACATTATACCTGGAGCAGCACCTGTCGCAATAGCACCTTACCGGTTAGCCCCAACTGAGATGAAAGAGTTGAGAACTCAGTTGGATGATTTGTTGGCAAAAGGATTTATTAGAACTAGCTCATCTCCTTGGGGAGCACGGATTCTGTTTATGAAGAAGAAAGATGGATCGATGCGACTATGCATCGATTATCGTGAGCTTAACAAGGTCACTATCAAGAACAGATATCCATTGCCCAGGATCGACGATTTGTTCGATCAACTACAAGGGGCAAGTTACTTCTCCAAGATTGGCTTAAGGTCAGGTTACCATCAACTGAAGGTTAGAGATGAGGATGTGCACAAGACTGCATTTAGAACTCGTTATGGTCACTACGAGTTCTTAGTGATGCCGTTCGGGCTCACTAATGCACCAGCAGCATTCATGGACCTCATGAATCGTGTTTGCAAACCCTACTTGGACAAGTTTGTCATTGTCGTCATTGATGACATTCTTATTTATTCAAAGAATCAGGCTGACCATGAGAAGCTTTATGCTAAGTTCTCTAAATGCGAGTTTTGGCTTCGTGAAGTCCAATTCCTTGGACATATGGTTAGTAAGCATGGTATCCAGGTGGATCCCGCTAAGATTGAAGCTATCATGAATTGGAAAGAGCCGAAGACGCCCATAGAGATTCGCAGCTTCTTAGGCCTGGCAGGATATTACAGGCGTTTTATTGAGAATTTCTCAAGGATTGCAGCACCCCTAACTTCTTTGACTAGGAAGAATATTAAGTTTGATTGGGGTCCTAAGCAGCAAGAATCTTTCGATATTCTTAAACAGAAGTTAAGCAATGCTCCTGTGTTGACATTGCCTGAAGGAATTGAAGAATTTGTGGTTTACTGCGACGCATCACACACGAGTATGGGGTGTGTGCTAATGCAGAAAGGTAAAGTTATTGCATATGCTTCTCGACAGTTAAAGGTGAACGAGAAGAATTACACCACCCATGATTTGGAGTTGGGTGCCGTTGTGTTTGCACTGAAACTTTGGAGGCATTATTTATATGGTACCAAGTGTGTGATCTATTCTGATCACAAGAGCCTTCAACATCTGTTTAACCAGAAGGATCTGAACATGAGGCAGCGACGATGGATGGAGACACTGAATGATTATGATTGTGAAATCCGATACCATCCAGGTAAGGCAAATGTGGTCGCCGATGCCTTAAGTCGGAAAGAAAGGGTAAATCCCATTAGAATCAATGCCAAGAGCATTGAATTGAAGAACAGCTTGAATGAAAGAGTGCTAGCCGCTCAGAAAGAAGCTGTATTAGAAGCCAACTACCCGAATGAGAAGTTGGGAGTAACTGCCGAACAGTTATCATATGGCAAGGATGGAATCCTAAGATTGAATGGACGAATATGGGTTCCGATCTATGGAGGACTTCGGGAGGTTATCCTCCAAGAAGCCCACAGTTTTAAGTATTCTGTTCATCCTGGAAGTGACAAGATGTACCAGGATTTGAAGGCAAATTATTGGTGGATAGGCTTGAAGAAGTCTATAGCTACTTATGTAGCCAAATGTTTGACGTGCGCACAAGTTAAAGCTGAACACCAGAAGCCGTCAGGTCTGCTACAACAGCCTGAACTTCCCACCTGGAAGTGGGAAATGGTGACTATGGATTTTATCACAAAGTTACCAAAGACGAAGAGAGGAAATGATACTATTTGGGTTATAGTGGATAGACTGACTATGTCAGCCCACTTCTTACCTATTAAGGAAACACACAGCTCAGATAAGTTAGCTCAGCTATACGTGGACGAGATTGTAGCTCTACACGGAGTGCCAGTGTCTATCATCTCTGATAGGGATACGAGGTATACATCGCACTTTTGGAAAAGTTTTCAGCAATCGTTAGGTACTCGATTGAACTTCAGCACTGCATATCATCCTCAGACGGATGGACAGAGTGAGCGTACTATTCAGACACTCGAAGATATGCTACGAGCTTGTGTTATTGACCTAGGTGGAAGTTGGGATGATCATCTTCCATTGATCGAATTTTCATATAACAATAGCTATCATTCCAGTATTCAAGCTGCACCTTTTGAAGCTCTGTATGGAAGAAAGTGCAGAACGCCCGTTTGTTGGGCAGAAGTTGGAGATGTCCAACTGACAGGACCTGATATAGTGCTGGAGACGACAGATAAGATTGTACATATACGGGATCGTCTCAAAGCTGCCAGGGATAGGCAGAAAAGCTACACAGATAAAAGGCGTAAACCTCTAAAGTTCGAGGTTGGTGACAAAGTGTTACTGAAAGTATCACCCTGGAAAGGGGTAATGCGATTTGGCAAGAAAGGTAAGTTAAGCCCAAGATATATAGGACCATTCGAGATCATCGAATGTGTCGGAACAGTGGCTTATAAGTTAAATTTGCCTGAAGAGCTCAGTGGTATTCATAATATATTCCACATCTGCAATCTGAAGAAATGTCTAGCTGATGAATCACTAGTCATACCGCATACGGATGTGCATATAGATGAGAGCCTGAAATTTGTTGGGAAACCTTTGTCGATTGAGGATCGACAGGTTCAGAAGCTTCGAAGGAAGCATGTACCGATTGTAAAGGTTAAATGGGATGCCCGTAGAGGTCCCAAGTATACATGGGAGGTAGAGTCCACAATGAAAGAGAAGTGCCCTCATTTATTTCAGTAAATCTCGAGGTCGAGATTTGTCACACCCCCAAAATCCACCTGCGGAGTACTACCGCTAGGAGGCGTGACTGACCAGGATCCAGCCACCAATCATATTGAACAAGCATATAAGTAGTTATAAAATCCAACCAATACAATTGGTGTTCAAACAAAACATAGTTAAGTTGCAAGCGGAAGCATAAGTCTTAAATCAAAACATAAGTTTAATTGTTTCAAAGTTTAACATGGCACACAATCATCCATGTTCCACAACGATCCTCCTCCATGCAAGCTCCAGCTAAGAACCTAAGGACCTGCAAAGCATGTAGTAACGAGTCAACAACAAGTTGAGTGAGTTCACGGTTGGGTGTTCGTTTTAAGTTGTTTCGAAAACAGTTTCCTTTAGCTGGCATCCTGCCGTGGGGGTTACCCCATAGTTAAAAACGTGTCTTGTTTGTTCCCGGTTACTCTGGCAATCCAGCCGTGGGGGCTACCCCGTGTTAGTTATCTGGCATTTCGGCCGTGGGGGCTACCCCATGTATACACTAGACTCGTTACCATATCGACTGCTGACTGTAGTCATGTTTATGTGCCCTGAAACTGTCAATGTCTATCATCATTGATGTGCCCCAGATCCATTAGTTCACGCCCGTCCTCTGCGGCACGGTGTGAGGTTTGTCAGACCTAAATAGCGCTATCTAACTAATGACCCGCTCGCCATTGGCCCGGCGATTAAGTCGATACAAAAATGAGGGACTTCGTGATAGAGTTTTGGTCTAGTACGAGTTATCTGTCCGTGAGGACGAGGAATTACATTCCTGAACCTTTGCTGTCCTACCCAAGGAGGACGAGGAACCCATGTTCCTTAACCCCAATTCCCGACCCCTGGGAATCCCATGCTTTGTAGAGGGTGTGAACTCACCTTGGTTTGCTCGGTTGAAACACAGAAAAGTCAAACAAGCAATGTTGTGGCTACTCACGTCCTATCATAGTTGTACCATACCAATCAGGTTCGTATTCAAATAGTACACGTATATTTCTACACGTATGCTAGCACGTTGTATTCAAGTATCATTCGTGGCTTTCACATATAAGCATGGCAGTTTGCAAGTAATGCATCAGAGTTGAACGAACAGTAACATGCTCATAAATAAACAAAGTCCAAGGTCCGGCCCAAACACTAAGCCCATAATTAAACAAGTCCAATTCAGCACGCATATGTTGGTTTCGAGTCGCAACCAGGTGTTCTCGACTCGCAACCTGAGTCGCAATCGTGGTCTCGGTTCATGCTGTTTTGGTCTCGAGTCGCAACCGGACTCGCAATTGTGGTTTCGAGTCATAAGGTTCGTATGCTGGTCACGTGTGGTTTCGAGTCGCAACCAGGTGTTTGCGACTCGCAACCGATGTCGCAACCGGGGGATTTCGACTCATCATGCTGTGGTTTCGAGTCGCAACTGGAGGTTTCGGTTGGACAGGAGCTGATTCGGTACAGTGTACTATCCAATAGGGTTTTGTTATCATGCAACAATTTGTACAATCCACTTAAACATGTTTATTTGTCTAACCTTAACCAAAAACGGATCAAACACATACATTTCAAATATTCATATCATGTTCATATGACATTCATCAAGTTCTTCACATATTCAAGTCATGTTCATGTTGGTTAATCGAATTTGTTCATCCTATTCCCGGTTTCTAGCATCAATCACAAACGAAATCATGAACAACAAGGCAACACACTTGAATATACTCATCTAATAGTTTCAAATCATCACATAACATATCAAAATCAACTCTACACTAATCTCATTAACATGGTACTACACATATGCAAGCCGGCTTTCAAGAACATCAACACTCAATGGTTTGAATCATATTTAGACATAAAATATTGTGTGTTCATTATGCAACATATCCGAAATCAAAGCATGTTAACCAAGCATCATCATATACATCCGATACATGAGAACATCATCATTTGTACCATTATTCTAGCTACACCATGTCATTCACAACATTTAACAATAACAACAACATAGAACACTAACCGATTGTGAGGTGGTGCCGAGTTGGTAAGGAAGATGAGTGTCCGAGTGATGATGATGAGCTTAACCGGGTCTCCTTGTGGTCACCGGTTTGATCCGAGAAGAAGGAGAAGAGAGGTGATGTTGTGGTTTAGGGTTTTTGATGAGGGAGAGTGGAGAGTGTGTGTGTTAGGGGAGTATGAGTGTTGTTGCCCAAAAATGACAAGTGTGGCTATCATGAGGATTATATACTCGTTCTAAGTAGTGCACCCTAATGGACTCGGATGAGGTGCACGGCCCAGCCGGCCCATATGACATACTGTTCACTCGAGACCGCATGGTCTCGAGTCGGGTCCTTGTTGTTTCGGTTCACATACATATTCGCATACATACAATCACACACGTAATCATACATATAACATAACACATAATCAAATAAAAGGTTCACTTATCATTCATTAAATCATCAAATTAATCAGTCACATAGTGTTCAAGCGTACAACGAAAGGTTCTAAATTTCGAGTTGTCACATCATCCCCAAGTTGAAAGAAATTTCGTCCCGAAATTTGGTAAGCACTCACTGAGGAAGCTAGTTAAGTTGTATGGTTTTCCCGGCTTTCCTGGGGTGTCACATCCACCCCCCGTTGATCTGGAATTTCGTCCCGAAATTCCGTAGCTTCGGCCTCAGTAGTGGGTGTACTGTTTGCGAACAGTTGGGGATACTTTTGTTTCATCTGATCTTCGCGCTCCCAGGTGAACTCTGGGCCGCGACGTGAGTTCCAACGAACTCGAACGAGAGGTATTCTGGTGCTCTTGAGGACCTTAACATCCCGGTCCGTGATTTCGACTGGTTCCTCGACGAATCGTAACTGCTCGTCGATAGTGAGTTCCTTCAAAGGAACTACGTGGGTCTCATCTGACGGACACTTTTTCAGATTCGACACGTGAAAAACGTTGTGAACTGCACCGAGTTCCGCTGGTAAGTTTAGTCTGTAGGCCACCCTGCCTATCTTCTCAATGACCTCGAAAGGTCCAACGTATCGTGGGTTAAGTTTGCCGCGTTTACCAAAACGAACCACACCCTTCCAGGGTGAAACTTTGAGTAGTACCCGCTCCCCAACCTGGAGCTCAAGTGGTTTCCTGCCCATGTCGGCGTAAACTTTCTGACGTTCGCGAGCTGCCGTCATGCGTTTTCGTATTTGAGCAATTTGTTCGGTTGTATCTACCACGTATTCTGGACCAGTGATCTGACTATCACCCACCTCTGCCCAACAAAGAGGTGACCGGCATTTACGTCCGTACAATGCCTCAAACGGAGCAGCTTTAATGCTGGTGTGGTAGCTGTTATTGTATGAAAATTCCACAAGTGGCAGATGCTTCTCCCAGCGGTTGCCAAAGTCGATTACACATGCACGAAGCATGTCTTCCAAGGTTTGAATAGTGCGCTCGGACTGCCCGTCCGTCTGAGGGTGATACGCTGTGCTCATATCTAATCGTGAGCCGAAGGATTTGTGCATTGCTTGCCACAGTTCTGAAGTAAAACGCGCATCTCGATCTGAGATAATGGAGGTGGGCACCCCGTGCCTCGAAACGATTTCTTTGATGTATATTTCTGCAAGAGTGGAGAATTTATCTGTCTCCTTGATAGCCAGGAAGTGTGCAGATTTTGTAAGTCGATCCACGATCACCCAAATAGTATCGTTTCCGCGCTGGGATCTAGGCAGGCCAGTGACAAAATCCATGGAAATTTGCTCCCATTTCCATTGAGGTATCTCTGGTTGTTGGAGTAGGCCTGAGGGTTTCTGGTATTCGGACTTGACTCTCGCACAAGTCAAACACTTGCTAACGTAGGTCGCTATGTGGGCCTTCATGCTAGGCCACCAGTACGTAGTTTTGATGTCGTGGTACATTTTATCCGATCCAGGATGTACCGAGTAGCGAGACTTGTGTGCTTCGTCCATCACAAGCTCTCGTAGGTTGCCATAGAGTGGGACCCAAACGCGTCCCGTTACGTAGTAAGCACCGTCTTCCTTCTGTTCTAATCGTTGCCTCGATCCGCGTAGGGCTTCGGCCCTGACGTTTTCTGGTTTCAGTGCTTCTATCTGAGCAGTTCGTATCTGGGAGGGAAGACTAGAATGTATCGTAAGTTGTAAAGCTCGTACGCGCTTAGGCGCAGTGTCCTTCCGACTGAGGGCGTCAGCCACAACATTGGCCTTGCCCGGGTGATACCTAATTGAGCACTCGTAGTCATTCAGTAGTTCGACCCATCGTCGTTGCCGCATATTCAGTTCTTTCTGCTTGAAGATGTGCTCGAGGCTCCTGTGGTCGGTGTAGATCGCGCACTTGGTACCATACAGGTAATGCCGCCACAACTTAAGTGCAAAAATAACAGCTCCCAGCTCTAAATCGTGCGTCGTGTAGTTCTTTTCATGAACCTTAAGTTGGCGTGAGGCGTAGGCTATAACTTTATCTCGTTGCATCAACACGCAACCAAGACCCTGAATTGATGCGTCGCAGTAGACCACAAAGTCGTCTGTGCCCTCCGGCAAGGAAAGGATAGGTGCGCTACAAAGTCTATCCTTTAGGTGCTGAAATGCCAACTCCTGTGCGTTTCCCCAGCGATAAACAACGCCCTTCTGCGTTAGTGAGGTGAGAGGCTGTGCAATCTTGGAAAAATCCTTTATGAATCTCCGGTAGTATCCCGCCAAACCCAAGAATTGGCGAATTTCCTTTGGTGTACGAGGTGCAGGCCAGTTCTTAATCGAGTCTATCTTGGATGGATCAACGTGAATCCCATCCTTGTTTACCACGTGGCCTAGGAAATGGACTTCTCGAAGCCAGAAGTCGCATTTCGAGAACTTTGCATAAAGCTGTTCTGTTCGGAGGAGTTCCAGAATAAGTCGCAGATGTTGCTCGTGTTCCTCCTGACTCTTAGAATAGATCAGGATGTCGTCGATGAAGACTATAACGAACTTGTCCAGGTAAGGTTTGCACACTCGGTTCATCAAGTCCATGAAAACCGCAGGTGCGTTTGTCATCCCAAAAGGCATGACCAAAAACTCATAGTGCCCGTATCGAGTTCTGAAAGCTGTTTTGGAGACGTCCTCTTCCCGGACTCTCAGCTGGTGATATCCCGATCTCAAATCGATCTTCGAATAGTAGCTCGACCCTTGTAGCTGGTCGAACAAGTCGTCAATGCGCGGTAGAGGATAACGATTCTTCACCGTCACCTTGTTGAGTTCTCGGTAGTCGATGCACATTCTGAATGTACCGTCCTTCTTCTTTACAAATAATACTGGAGCTCCCCAGGGCGATGAGCTTGGACGAATGAAACCCTTATCTAGGAGCTCTTGTAGTTGCGTGGAGAGTTCTTTCAACTCTGATGGGGCTAAACGATAAGGTGCACGGGCTATAGGCGCAGCTCCAGGAGCTAGTTCGATCTGAAACTCGACTTGGCGATGAGGCGGAAGACCAGGTAATTCCTCAGGAAATACCTCTGGGTAATCGCGTACGACTGGAAAATCTTCTATCTTCTTCTCTTTCTCCGTGGTGTCAGTAATGAGGGCTAAAATGGCAGTGTGGCCCTTTCGCAAACACTTTTGGGCCTTAAGGAGAGAAATGACGTTCTCAACCGCACTCCTCTTGTCGCCATGAATCATGAGAGGTTCACCACCGGGACCTGGAATACGGACCACCTTCTCGTTGCAAAGAATCTCTGCTCGGTGTTGGGACAACCAATCCATCCCAATGACAACGTCGAAACTACCCAAGACAATAGGAATGAGGTCGATAGAGAAGGTCTGGTCAGCGAGAATAAGTTTACAACCCTTGACTACGTGTGTGGCTTCTAAACTCTTACCATTTGCTAGCTCTACGGTGTGCTTGTTGTTCAAAGGGGTTGGAATACGCTTAAGCATTCGACTAACTTCTAGTGACATGTAGCTAGTGTCGGCACCCGAATCAAATAAAACTGAAACATAAAAGTCGTCGAGAAGGAACTTACCCGCCACAACATTGGGGTCATGCCTTGCTTCACCTTGGCCAATCACAAACACCCGCCCCCTGGCGCCATTGTTGTTGTTGTTCCCATTGTTACCATTCCCTTGGTTGTTGTTATTGTTGTTGTTGTTGTTCTGGTTCCTGTTCAGTTGAGGACAATCTCTCTTGAAGTGGCCTTCAGCTCCACACTGAAAGCACCCTTTGTTATCTCCTTGCTGTTGCTGCTGGCGGTGATTCTGTTGAGCTTGCTGACGATTCTGATTGGCGGGGTATAAGCTCCTGCAATCCTTTGCAGCGTGACCAGGCTTGTTGCACCGATGACAGTTGCCCCTGGTGCATGGCCCGCTGTGGTGCAGGCTGCAGCGATTGCATTTGGGATGATTTCCTTTGTACCCACCATGGCCTTGACCACCAGACGATTGCTGATTAGGGCTCTTGTAGTCATCAGTCTTCCTCTGCTGAGACTGGGACTGAACAGAAGTCGAACCCTTACTTGAAGTTCCATCCCATTTCCGTTTGTTGTCACTAGAGGCACCAGAAGTAGTTGCAGCACCTATGCGTTTTGGTAACTTGTTCTGCTCCACCGCCTGATCCGTGAGACGGTGAGCCAACTGAACAGTTTGCTGGTAGGTGGCGAGGTTCGCTGAAGTCACATGACTTTGGATCTCTGGCACCAAGCCCTGAAGAAATAGTTCGATGCGTTTGATGGGAGGATCCACCATAGTAGGACACAGAATTGCCAGTTCGTTCGACCTTTTCACATAAGCTTCAATTTCGGACCCCGTCATCTTGAGGTTGAAGAACTCCACCTCTAGTTTGTGAATCTCATCACGACTGCAGTATTCTTCTTTGATCATCTCCTTAAAAGTTTCCCATGGGGTGGCGTTGGCAGTAACCAACCCTAGCATCTGGACTTGAGCGTTCCACCATGTGAGGGCTAAACCCTCGAGAGTACCGGTAGCGTACTTCACCCTGCGCGCCTCAGGGCATTCGCACATTTCGAACACAGATTCCAGCTTCTCAAACCAGTGTAGGAGACCTACTGCTCCTTCAGTGCCGCTAAAAGTAGTTGGTCGGCAGTCCATGAAAGTCTTAAAAGTGCACACGGGTGGCTGAACATGCTGACCTATCGTAGGTGAAAGAAAAGACAGAGTTTAACACAAAGGTCGGTTCACGAGAGTAGGATCCTAAAGATCCTAGAATGAGTTCGGACTGCAGGATATACCTCCTGCGTGTGCAGCTGCAAGTGCTGCGGCAACTCGTTCGTTGATCAGAGCCGTCAACTGGGCTTGTGTCAGGTTAACGCGTCCAGACATGATCTTCATATCAAGAAGAACGTGAGTGAGAGGGGTTCGCGAAAGTACAATGTCACACGTGTTCAAGCAACAATAGTTATACTAACCAAGCATACCATAAGCAATGTACTATGTAACTAACAAGTAGGTAATATATACACAGATCATATTACCTAGAACGTCGAGCCTTGCATGTGGAGTGAAGCGTCGTTGTGGACCGTTGAGCACTGTACAGGTTATAGTCTGATTTTAATAAAACGTTTCCCTTATTAAAACCAAGTTCACTATAACCAATGGCTCTGATACCAATCTGTCACACCCCCAAAATCCACCTGCGGAGTACTACCGCTAGGAGGCGTGACTGACCAGGATCCAGCCACCAATCATATTGAACAAGCATATAAGTAGTTATAAAATCCAACCAATACAATTGGTGTTCAAACAAAACATAGTTAAGTTGCAAGCGGAAGCATAAGTCTTAAATCAAAACATAAGTTTAATTGTTTCAAAGTTTAACATGGCACACAATCATCCATGTTCCACAACGATCCTCCTCCATGCAAGCTCCAGCTAAGAACCTAAGGACCTGCAAAGCATGTAGTAACGAGTCAACAACAAGTTGAGTGAGTTCACGGTTGGGTGTTCGTTTTAAGTTGTTTCGAAAACAGTTTCCTTTAGCTGGCATCCTGCCGTGGGGGTTACCCCATAGTTAAAAACGTGTCTTGTTTGTTCCCGGTTACTCTGGCAATCCAGCCGTGGGGGCTACCCCGTGTTAGTTATCTGGCATTTCGGCCGTGGGGGCTACCCCATGTATACACTAGACTCGTTACCATATCGACTGCTGACTGTAGTCATGTTTATGTGCCCTGAAACTGTCAATGTCTATCATCATTGATGTGCCCCAGATCCATTAGTTCACGCCCGTCCTCTGCGGCACGGTGTGAGGTTTGTCAGACCTAAATAGCGCTATCTAACTAATGACCCGCTCGCCATTGGCCCGGCGATTAAGTCGATACAAAAATGAGGGACTTCGTGATAGAGTTTTGGTCTAGTACGAGTTATCTGTCCGTGAGGACGAGGAATTACATTCCTGAACCTTTGCTGTCCTACCCAAGGAGGACGAGGAACCCATGTTCCTTAACCCCAATTCCCGACCCCTGGGAATCCCATGCTTTGTAGAGGGTGTGAACTCACCTTGGTTTGCTCGGTTGAAACACAGAAAAGTCAAACAAGCAATGTTGTGGCTACTCACGTCCTATCATAGTTGTACCATACCAATCAGGTTCGTATTCAAATAGTACACGTATATTTCTACACGTATGCTAGCACGTTGTATTCAAGTATCATTCGTGGCTTTCACATATAAGCATGGCAGTTTGCAAGTAATGCATCAGAGTTGAACGAACAGTAACATGCTCATAAATAAACAAAGTCCAAGGTCCGGCCCAAACACTAAGCCCATAATTAAACAAGTCCAATTCAGCACGCATATGTTGGTTTCGAGTCGCAACCAGGTGTTCTCGACTCGCAACCTGAGTCGCAATCGTGGTCTCGGTTCATGCTGTTTTGGTCTCGAGTCGCAACCGGACTCGCAATTGTGGTTTCGAGTCATAAGGTTCGTATGCTGGTCACGTGTGGTTTCGAGTCGCAACCAGGTGTTTGCGACTCGCAACCGATGTCGCAACCGGGGGATTTCGACTCATCATGCTGTGGTTTCGAGTCGCAACTGGAGGTTTCGGTTGGACAGGAGCTGATTCGGTACAGTGTACTATCCAATAGGGTTTTGTTATCATGCAACAATTTGTACAATCCACTTAAACATGTTTATTTGTCTAACCTTAACCAAAAACGGATCAAACACATACATTTCAAATATTCATATCATGTTCATATGACATTCATCAAGTTCTTCACATATTCAAGTCATGTTCATGTTGGTTAATCGAATTTGTTCATCCTATTCCCGGTTTCTAGCATCAATCACAAACGAAATCATGAACAACAAGGCAACACACTTGAATATACTCATCTAATAGTTTCAAATCATCACATAACATATCAAAATCAACTCTACACTAATCTCATTAACATGGTACTACACATATGCAAGCCGGCTTTCAAGAACATCAACACTCAATGGTTTGAATCATATTTAGACATAAAATATTGTGTGTTCATTATGCAACATATCCGAAATCAAAGCATGTTAACCAAGCATCATCATATACATCCGATACATGAGAACATCATCATTTGTACCATTATTCTAGCTACACCATGTCATTCACAACATTTAACAATAACAACAACATAGAACACTAACCGATTGTGAGGTGGTGCCGAGTTGGTAAGGAAGATGAGTGTCCGAGTGATGATGATGAGCTTAACCGGGTCTCCTTGTGGTCACCGGTTTGATCCGAGAAGAAGGAGAAGAGAGGTGATGTTGTGGTTTAGGGTTTTTGATGAGGGAGAGTGGAGAGTGTGTGTGTTAGGGGAGTATGAGTGTTGTTGCCCAAAAATGACAAGTGTGGCTATCATGAGGATTATATACTCGTTCTAAGTAGTGCACCCTAATGGACTCGGATGAGGTGCACGGCCCAGCCGGCCCATATGACATACTGTTCACTCGAGACCGCATGGTCTCGAGTCGGGTCCTTGTTGTTTCGGTTCACATACATATTCGCATACATACAATCACACACGTAATCATACATATAACATAACACATAATCAAATAAAAGGTTCACTTATCATTCATTAAATCATCAAATTAATCAGTCACATAGTGTTCAAGCGTACAACGAAAGGTTCTAAATTTCGAGTTGTCACAAGATTTCTTTTAAGGGGCTGAGGATGTAACACCTCGTAAAATCATCTCCAATATAGTATCGACACGTGTCATGGACTTTAAACGTGTAACAAATTGAATATTAGGGCCTAAAGTTGAAAAACAAAGAAAGTATATGTATATAAGGATACAAAGTGTCAACATTTAATAATTATGCCTTTTAACAACCCTACACGATGTTTATACCCTTAAAACGAATGTATCATGAAGCATATGAAACCGTTTGTGGAAGAATGTGAAAGTTTACAAGACGCGAGGGTTAAATGTGTCAACATGTTTAAGTTATACCTCTGAGTGGCCTTTTAGCGAACCCGGAGCCTTGTAACGATTAATTATACTCCCAAGAATAAGTGGTAAAAATTTCACAAGGTTTCGATATCGTATGAGAAAGATACGCTAACTTTCGTAACTAAGGGGTTAAAAGCATCAACGAGGCAAAACTTGTGTTTTCGGTTATCGTTTAACGAAAATGGGCCTAACAATGTTTGGTTATATCTCATGGATCATAGAAATATTAATTTCATGGGTTAAAAGTGCTTAAAATGGAAGAAATTACGCTTTGGAAGGTCCAGGGGGTGAAAATGTCATTTTTGAAACTTGTTGTGCTGGTCCCCTACCCCCTGGTGCTGCGCCACCACCTGAGGCACACCTCCGTCACGCGACGCAACGGACTGCCAGCTCATAAAATGTTGTTTGGACGTGGTAGCTTGCATGTTTGCTAAATTCCGCGAGTTTGCCACCCTCTAGCTGCTTGAAACACGTCCCTAGACACTTGTTTTCATCTATAGAGTTGCCATAACACCTGGAGCAATCTCCATGATCCTTCCTTGGCTATATATATAGAGCTCATTGTTGCAACATTTGAGCACCTCACTTGAAAACTTTCATAGCACTTGTTCTGGAGATTCCTTGAGCTCTAGACCACTTCCTAAGGATCATTAGTCGTGCATAGGACTTCAGTAAGTGTCCTTAATCTCTTAATTCAGTTTTATTAGTTTAATGGCCTAAAGTCAAACCCGTCGTAATTAAGGTTTGACTTAGTGATTAATCACTAATGGTCCAGTCAATTCTCGAATTGAAAGTAGCTTTGAGTTGGTAATTATGTGGGTAATAAACCCTTAAAAGGGCACCCTCTGATTCCCACTCTAACTAGGTCAATTGTCGGGTCAAACTTGATTATAAAAAGTCAACAGAAAGCTAATGTAACACCTCGAAAACGGGTTTGGTAATCAAACCCCGTAAATACTAAAAGACGGGTAAAATACCGTTAGCTGAAAAAGTAACCCGGTAAATATTAGGACTTAAATAGATAAACCTAATATTTAATAAAACGAGAATAAATGCTTCTAAGGAAAATAAAGTTTATAAAAGGCCCGAGTTAACGGGACCTAAAATAAACTTAGTCATAAATATTCCCGAACCCGCTAAATTAACTAGGAATATTAAACCTAGTTAATAAGTGGGAATATTGTTGAAAATAATTAGGTTGTGACCTAATTAATAACTAACCAAACACGAGGGACCAAAGCCGGGTATCTTGCAAATGGAATTATAAACTTAAAAACAAAACACAACACACACACTCTTGTGTGTTTGTGTGTGCGTGCGTGAGATGAGCATGAGACAAGCTCCATGGGAGCTAACCCTAAAACTCAACAAAACCTTCAAATTGGAGGATCAATTGAAGGCCAAATCCAGATTTGAATACATAGAAACGATCACCAAGTCAAGGGGATCGTAAGGTATGTCGAATTTCTAACATTTATGAAGTTATGAAAATTAGTTAACTTTGCATGATGTGATCTATGCATGAATCGTAGAGGCTATGGCCGAATTTATGAAGTGTGATTGCTTAGGAACAAACCCTAAGTAGAAAATTGAAGTAAAATTTCTATGATTTGAGTAATTTGATGATTTACCACTTTTAGACAAGTGGGTTTTGATTATGTAGTGAAGATGATGATATACACATGTTTAAAATCATCATAGTTGATAGTAGGAACAAAATACTTGAACAATTTGCAAGTTTGAGTGTTGATCATACATGACTTGAAATGGGTTTTTATAATATGATGATGTTAGTGCCTAATTTGTGATTAGAATCATCATATTAGATAGTAAAGATATAGTACTTGAACAATTTAGGTGTTTGGGTACATGAATCATAATTACCATGAATTGGGTTTTGTATGAAAAGATGGAATTATGAAAGAAACGCGTAATTAGCTAACTTGACTAATTACATAAGATATGGGATAAAACGATTTCTAATCATAATATTGATTTACCTTGATTGTGCATATTATATGATTAAAGGTAGTTGATTTTAGAAAGTCAAACTAACCAATGATGAAGTAGAATAGAAGTTTCGACATAAAATCCGTAAGATGAAATAGTCACAATAATGATGACTAATCTAACCGTCTTACGAATTATGATGATAGTTTGACTCTTGACAAGCTTGATGGAGGCTTGGGAAAGAAGCGGGTCAAACGGATCGGGTACGCGAAAAGAGCAATAACCGGATGCAAGATAAGTGAAACTTACACCATTTTGTAGAATACTTATTCATTCTATAAGTTTTAAACTCGATAAAAACAATATTGGAAAATATGGATTTCCGACGCAAATGATACGAGTCGGGACATACACAAAATTGATAAAAACCATGACGAATGGTAAATATGGGTAAATGGTAATATAGCCGTAAATGACAAGCATACAATGAATCTTGAGATGTTACCGTATGGGGTAACTCATAATAAGGATAGGGATAAAATGGTAATTTAGTCGGGTGCCGATAAATATAAGTAAAAGTTATAAGATACCCTACGGCGTAAGCCGAAATGGGTTAAATAACGAGATGGTATATATATATATATATATATATATACCATTCTAAATTCAAATGCAAAATGTTTGGTCGTTTAGACCAAACGGGTCAAAGAGTGACTTTTAGTGCCAGTTGACAAATGACGACTAATAAGTACGTGTCAAGTCTCATGCTTACAGGATAATAATGGTTTATGGATTAAAGCGCTACGAATTAGCATATTATAGAGGCAAGGTATCGAAACGGGTCAATAAGTTGACCCGAGCCAGGTATGTGTAAATATGGTTGTGGATAACGTACTTCATGGCCAAATATGTAGCAAAAGCCCTTCATAGTAAGTGAGGGGCTAATGTTGACTAAAACACCCTTGAAGGGTAAATTGGGCAAACGACCCATAGGGGTTGTTTAGGAACTTGCATTAAGATTATGGAATCATTAAATATGAATAAAAGTTATAGGAATATACATTTGTGGGTCAAATGCACAAAAATGGTCATTTGCATAAAATGACCAACCGATGGGTAAATGTGGGATAATAGGTTAGTTATGCTAAATCCACCACAAAAATAGTTGTGGTGGAACATAAGCAGATATTTAGATGTGGCACTACGAAGTATTGAAAATAAAGGAGCTAGTTTTGGACCAAAATGCATAAAAGATCTCCTAAACGGGTCAAAATGAATTACGCGCGTAACTTGGGTGTTTGCCGCGTAATTCACAAAACTTATGAATCCAAGATAGATATTTTGAGTTAAATACCTTGGTCTATGATTTATGATTAACTAGAAACAAGTTTGGAGGACCTAAATACCAACGGGTCAAAATGTGGATTTTTAATAATAAGCCGAATGCTTAAAAATTTAGGATTTTATTAGTTTGAATGTTGGATTTAAACTCCATGAGATGGAGAATCAAATTACGATCATGTAGGAAGAAACGGGAGGTCAAACGGATATGCGGATTGAAAGATACGGAAGTTTTCGTTTAAAAAACGGTAAAACATGGAAAGGTCTGATACAGGGACCACCGTAACTTACAGTGCCCACCGTAAGTTACGATGGGGGCTGAAATCTTTACGGTAGTTACCTCCTGCCTTACGGTGGGGGTATTTTAAAACAGAGGCCACCGTAGCTTACGGTGGCTATCGTAAGCTACGGTGGAGGCCAGTTTGAAGCTCTTGTTTTTGGGATCAAGAGATTAATGTTGGGATTTCCTTCCATTATCATTTATCTTGTCTTGTACTGTTATTTAAACTATCAATACTAACATTTAAGCTGGTATTGATCATAGGTGAATGTCGAGAGTCCGGGATGAAGATCAAGCGTCGAGCAAGAACCGAACACACGTTAAATGAAGCTTCCGCAAGTTGTTTCGTCGTTATTCTAAAAACGATGAATTAAATTACATTATGTTGTTTTGCTTTCAAGTTT
>JARYGA010055593.1:0-68456 GCA_030545235.1 Helianthus tuberosus | reverse complement strand
TCTTAAACTCTTATGATCAGTGAATATGGTAAACTTACTACCATAAAGGTAATGTCTCCAAATCTTAAGAGCAAAAATTATAGCTCCTAACTCTAAATCATGGGTTGAATAATTCTCTTCATGATTCTTAAGTTGTCTAGATGCGTAAGCTATAACCTTTTGACGTTGCATCAATACACATCCATAACCTAATTTAGAAGTATCACAATAGACTACAAAGTCTTCAGTTCCTTCTGGTAATGCTAATATAGGTGTATGGGTTAATCTTTGCTTAAGAATTCTAAAGGCTTCTTCTTGTTTTACTCCCCATTCAAACTTAACAGATTTACAGGTTAGCTTAGTTAAGGGATTGGCTATTCTAGAAAAATCTTGAATAAACCTTCTATAATAACCGGCCAATCCTAAGAAACTTCTAACCTCGGTTGGTGACTCAGGGGTTTTCCATTTAATAATCGCCTCGATCTTTGTTGGATCCACATGAATTCCTTCATGATTAACTAAATGTCCAAGGAATTGTACCTATTCTAACCAAAATTCGCACTTTGAAAACTTAGCATAAAGCTTTTCCTTTCGTAGTAAACTTAAAAGTGCATGCAAATGCTTTGCATGATCCTCTTTACTCTTAGAGTAAATTAGAATATCATCTATAAAAACAATTATGAATTTATCTAAATATGGCTTACATATTCGGTTCATCGTGTCCATAAATGCAGCTGGGGCATTGGTTAAACCAAATGGCATGACAGTAAATTCATAATGGCCATACCTTGTTCTAAAAGCGGTCTTAGGAATGTCCTCTTCCTGTACCTTTAATTGATGATATCCTGACCTTAAATCAATTTTAGAGAAAATTCGAGCTCCTTGCAGTTGATCAAACAGACCATCGATTCTTGGTAATGGATACCGATTCTTAATCGTGACCTTGTTTAATTCACGGTAGTCAATGCATATACGCATTGATCCGTCCTTCTTTTTAACAAACAATATCGGCGCTCCCCATGGCGACGAACTTGGTTGTATGAATCCTTTCTCCAATAATTCATCTAATTCTTGCATTTCCGCATGTGCCAAACGATAAGGTGCTTTGGCAATCAGTGACGTTCCTGGTAGCAGGTGAATTCTGAATTCAACTTCTCTATCTGGTGGTAGTCCTGGTAATTCTTCTGGAAATACTTCTGAAAACTGAGACACTACTGGAATGTCTTTTAAATCCTTTCCTTTAGTGTTAGTGATTATGGAAATCAAATACACTATAGAACATTTTCTTATATAACTTGCAGTTTTCATCACAGAGATGAATTTAGCGTACCTAGAGGGTTTATCTCCTTTAATTGTGATCGTTTTACCTTTTGGTGAATTTACTTGGATTGGCTTTTGATCACATAAAATACTGTCTTTATTGGCTATTAACCAATCCATTCCTAAGACAACATCGAATCCTGCCAGATTCATGGGATAAAAATTTGCAATAAATTTCTGATTTAACATTTCTATGCTTGCTCCCTGCAAGATTTCCGAAATCCTAACGGTTTCTCCATTGGCTGTCTCTACTAAGCATTCTAGTGGTAGTTTAGTTAATGACTGATTTAGAATTTTGCAAAACGAAGTATTGATAAAACTTTGGTTTGCACCAGAGTCAAATAATACTTTAGCAAAGACATCATTAACTAAAAACGTACCAGCTATGACATCTAGAATCATCTTGGCTTCATCTGCAGTCAGAACAAATGCTCTAGCATTTTTAGTATTCTTGTTGTCTAGAGCTAGAGCTAATTTTGGACAATTTAGCTTGATATGACCTTGTTCTCCGCAATTGTAACATACCCGGCTATTAGCTTTCTTCCTGCAGTTTTCTTCCTTGTGTCCCGATATTTTACAAAAGTTACAGTATATGGAGCATCTTCCTGAATGCTTTCTTTTGCAATACCTACAGTAGGGTGCAGATGTAGAACCTATATTTTTCCCACGATTGGAATTTCCAGAACGAAATTCTTGTGTAAGTCTTTGGGTTAGGTTCCTTCTTTAATCCTCTTCTCGGGTACGGACTAATTCATCTGTCAAGGTATTTTCTAGTTCTACAGCTCCTTCTATAGTTTGAGGTCTAGCTGCCTTGACTACGTGTCTTATCTCTCCAATTAATCCCCAAATATAACGGGAGATTAACACTGGTTCTGGTGAAGCAAGGGTTGGTACTATTCTGGCATATTCGAAGAATATTTTAGTATATCCCTTACTATCCCCACCAGTCATCCTAAGGTTGAGGAATTTGTTTGCTATCTGTTCCTTTTCATTAGGAGGGCAGAATTTCCTTTCTACCTTGTCCTTAAATTCTTCCCATTCCATATTGTAGGTTCTATCACTTCCTCTTGTTTGGAGGATAGTGTTCCACCATTCTAGTGCTGCATTCTTAAACAAATTAGAAGCAAACAGTATCTTATCTTCTTCAGCACATTTGCTTATCCTTAAGACTGCCTCAGTCTTTTCTATCCAGCGTAAGGTTGCAATGGCCCCTTCGTTGCCCGAGAATTCCATTGGTTTACAAGACCAGAATTCTTTATATGAACAACTGTAAGACACGATTCTTCTTCTTTTGGGAATAGGCAATTGAAGTATTGGTCCATTGTTCACGCTGTTTTCTGGTTCACTTGGTCGCTTACTGCTATGCTTACTTTTATTATCAGCATCCTTAACAGTTTGAAGAATAAATGGCATTGCATCTATAATTCCTTGTGATACTATGTGTTGGATAGCACTATTATCCACTTGATTGTTATTGTTATTGATGCTTGGATTCTCATTAACCACGTTAATGTTACTCTGGTTATCATTATTCAGATTTCCTTGATTTCCTTCGTCGGCTATCTGAATTTTAAACAATTACCCCATATTAATATCACAAATAATATCTTAATATAGTTAATCACATGACACGCATTTTTGCCAAAAGAGTCGATCATTGCGACTTGTACTCTATTTTCATATACTATGCGTCTATTACACATTAGTACAGAAATAAAGATTACAATACCAACAGAGAAAAAAAATCACACTAATAGTAATATGCATCCGTACGCACATATTTTATTTTATTTTATTATACTATTATTACTACCATTTCCTGCCATCACATCACGGATAAGGATTTATCCAAAAAACCATATTGTGCTCATCGTATTTCCATACGAGACGCTCTCCCACCTGACGCATTCTCTCACTGCTTTCTAAAATTTCCTCCCCAAAAGTCCTAAGTTCTTGGACGTTTTCTGCACTCATTGGGGGTGCAGGTTCTAGGACTGGGTTCGGAATCTGGGGTGCGAGTTCCTAATATGGGGGTGAAAGTGCCTGAAATCGGTAAGGATCTTCTAAATCTCCCTAATATATTCATCATGATAATAGGGATCTAAAGGGTCCATACCTGGGTAGGCTTCTATGTTCTGTATGGGTGGGTATTCCTGGATAGGGTAACGTTGCACAAAGTCCCTATTGTCTTCCCACCAGGGGTCGTAATTTGGGTCTAGGGGGTTTGGTGCAGGTACCCTAATGATTTCTTCTGGGTTAAAGTCATGCATCTCTACTTGGTTTTTCAGGATTTTCTATCTCCATGGGTTGATCTGGGTTTTGTGGTTGTGGGGCTACTAATTGTTCTAGACTTGGGTCAGCAACAGTTGTGGCTAGGATATGGAAATTAGCTAGGCTTATTGTCACACCCCGACCGCGTAAAACAACAAACCGCGGCGGAAACATCGGGGCGTGTTGCAACAGAATTAATTGTTTCATAACCATGGCATACAAAGTTGTATTTTATTTATAAACAAAGGTGTTACATTGTTTCAAACAGGAAATTTAAGAGTTCAGAACATAATTAAACATAGTCTATCTTATTTAAAAGTTTCTAAGGCACAGGTCCGCCCTAGTATCATGATCGACATCCTATGGAAAAGCACCTGAAAACACATGTGAAAATAGGTACGTCAGCATAAAAATGCCTGTGAGATACATAGGTTTGTGAAAATAGGATTCATGACTTGTATTTGAGAAAATGTTTAGTCATGAACCTTGTAATTTGTTTTGTCTTGTAAATCATTTGAATACAATAAGATCAGATGATATGTATAAGTAAATGTCAGGTTAAATAAATAACCATGTAAAAATGTGTTTGTATAAGATAAGTTGTTTATAAATCAATGTCTTGTGAAAAGTATGTTATTTGTATAAAATGTTCTATGTCTCAAACTGAAATGATTCAAATAACGTTACGACATGTAATACCATACAAACACTTATATATAGGAAGTACCAGCGGCGTATCCACCATGCTTGTATCATATTACACACGCATCGTTACTTAATCACTTAATCAAACCAAACCAACCAATGTAAGAAGTCTATGTTTAAACCAATTGTCAAATGTATTGAATAATATGTCAAATGTAAATCATGTCAAATGTCTATGTCAAATATCCATGTCAAATGTCTATGTCAAATATCCATGTCAAATGTCTATGTCAAATATCCATGTCAAATGTCTATGTCAAATATCCATGTCAAATGTCTATGTCAAAATGTCATGTATGGCAAGTGAAATGTCTCAAACTAAACCATAAGCACAAAAACAAAGTATTGAAGTAAAACTTGGTTTAAATCAAAGTTATGTTTTGTGTAAATGCATGCAACTATTTAATATGAACATTTATGCGGTATTGTGAATATGCATACATCCAAGCCTGGCGACTGTGGTGATAAAACCCTTTAAACAAATTAAAGGTCTATCTGTCTTAATGTCAACGAATTCGGTCATTCCTTTCTGTCCCCTTACCCTGGGATGTCCGGAACGGGAGTTGTCAATTCCTATGGTACCACTACCTACTAACGAACGGCATGATCGGTGTTAATGAATGTATTGTCCCATGTAAACAAACCAAATGTCATACCAATATGTAAGCATGTGAAATAATGCACTAAGTATGTAATCAAATGAACATACATAGCGTGAAATGTCATGTAAAACAATGTACTAAGTAGGCACACAATGGGCATACATAGCATGAAATGTCATGTAAAACAATGTACTAAGTAATGCACACAATGGGCATACATAGCATGAAATGTCATGTAAAACAATGTACTAAGTAATGCACACAATGGGCATACATAGCATGAAATGTCATGTAAAACAATGTACTAAGTAATGCACACAATGGGCACACCTAGCATGAAATGTAATGAAATCATGTACTATAATGTACTAACAAACATAGCCGGTATATGATGTGAAAACAGAAAAGCATGAATGTAACAAGTAGGCACATGTGTTCCACCCCAAAACAGTTTGGAAAACAGTAAAAGAGGGGTCTATGTACTCACTTGAGATTGCTCAGTTGTATAAAGATAACCACCAAGTAATGCTATAGGTCTCGGAATCAAACGGCACCTAGTATAGGTAACTATGTTAATAACCGGACCTTAATCGGATGATTGGATAGCATTAGGGTTTGTAAACCAAATGAGTGTAGGAACTCATATGATATGGTTTAACAAAGCCTACATACTAAATGAAACTTAACATAATTGATTACGACCCATTACGACCCGTTTAGGAAGCTTATGCTACTTTAACGCGTCGTGCGCGTGAAACGCGTTTGGACCGCCTAACTAGCCCTATGACAAGTGTTATATGCCTAAACATGTTACATAATCAGTTACATGACAAAAGTTTAGGTTACATATGCTAAATTACCAATTATACATGAAAAGGGTATTCTGGTAATTTACCTAAGGCATATAAACTACCTATCATACAACTACTTAAACGTCGTGACCATAAGGTATAACCTCGGAAGGTTATTCCCTACACTATGGTCACCTAATGTATTTGGTCGGATCCTAATGATCGACCAAACTGGGTCGGGTTCGAAGGTATAGGCGATTTATTGGATCGCCTACCCTACGACCCTAGACAACGTGGTAATCAGTAGGCATAGTCCCAAGGGACTATGACCATCGTGATTACAATCACGTTGCGAAGTTCAACCGAACTTCGCATTGACCATTACTGGTCAACGCTGAAAGTCAAACAAAGTTTGACTTTCTGACTCGAAAAGCAGTAAAAATAAGGAAAAGAACGAAAGAATACTAACCCAGGGTCCCCGAATGCTAATCGTGATCACAATAACTCAGGTATGAAACAACGGTTTCAACTTAGAGTCAAATAGATCAGATTCTTGTAAGAAATGAGGTTGGGGGTAATGGGGTATTTATAGTTTTCGGTGAACCGTTGAGATCGTTTCTTGGAAAAGGGGAAAAGATCTAGTCCGTACACTTGTCGGAATGTTATGGAGCCACATATGCTCCTTAACTTTGTGACACATCATGTTAGAACATGTGGTGGTGGATCAATTGGTTGCAACTTGTGATTAAAAACATTTAATCTGGTCAGAAGACTGACGCGGGCCGCCTAAGGATACACAGAAACTGAGGCGGGCCGCCTGGCTGTCTGATCAGCAAACTTCTTGCAGAATTGACAGTTTCAGCCCCTGCACGTGTTTAAGGCCATTTCCGACACTTCCAAGGCCCGTAAAGCCAACTTTAAGGCCCTAAAATGTTGCCTAAACATTGTGGACATGAAACATGTTCAAAAATATGCCGGATGATGGTTCGTTTGGTCGTACGAACGCGATGTTCGCTTAATTACGACGGAATGCGCATAAGCGCGAAAAACGATCCAAATGACGCAACGAATGGATTTTTCTTAAGGCGAACACTAAAATATAATGTAGTCATGCTTTCATAAATTTTTGGATGTCCGGATGTATTCAGAACGTAAGTTATGCGCGAAAATGCAAACTTGTGCACTTTTTGACACTTTTAGTCCCTGAATGACCCAAAAGTTTATTTTAGCACACCGAACCCCTCAAAGCCTATTTCTAAGCTACATAAAGGATATTTAAGGTGTGTTTAACTTATGGTTATGTTCCGGAATGTTCGTTACAGTTCAAATTGACATACTTTCGCAGTTTGTCATATTTAATCCCTGTAGTCGAATTAACTTGTTTTTGCCATACCAAAGCCTTCAAAACTTATTTCTAAGTTATGTAAAGGTTATTTAAGGTATGTTGAGTATATGTTGATGTTCCGGAGTATTTCTCGCATTAAACTGAGTACGTTAAAGCACTAGTTTGCGTATAACTCTCCAGAAAGTGATGTAGAGTTTGAAATTACATAAAAGTCAAAACATGAAAAATGTATAACATAACAAAACAAACATTGGGATCAAATAACATTGTTTTATTGATAACAGAACTGTTCATAGTGATTACAAACACAGTTGTTACAGTCTCCCCTACTTGTGGAAATTTCGTCCCGAAATTTATTTAGAGGAAACTTGTGGAAAAAGATGTGGATATTTCGCTTTCATTTGATCTTCGCGTTCCCAAGTAAACTCAGGTCCACGTTTAGCTTCCCAGCGAACTTTGACCAAAGGAATGCGCTTGCGTTTAAGCCACTTGACTTCACGTTCCATGATTTCCACTGGTTTCTCAACAAATTTCAGTGTTTTGCCAACACGAATTTCGTCAAGCGGTATGGAGAAATTCTCATCAGCTGTACACTTCTTGAGATTGGACACGTGAAAAGTTGGATGAACATTTCCCAGTTCAGGAGGTAACTCAAGTCTGTAGGCTACCTTTCCGATTCTTTCGACGATCTTGAATGGTCCAACGTATCTAGGTGCAAGTTTTCCTTTCTTTCCAAATCTGATCACACCTTTCCAAGGTGAGACCTTAAGTAATACTCGATCACCGACTTGAAATTCCAAGGCTTTTCGTTTTGGGTCCGCGTAAATCTTCTGACGGCTTCTAGCTGCCTGAAGGTTATCACGAACTTTCTTGACCTTGTCAGTTGTCTCTAAAATGAGGGCAGGTCCAGTAAGTTGAGCCTCGCCAATCTCATTCCAGCAGACTGGTGAACGACATTTTCGACCATAGAGAGCCTCGAAAGGAGCCATTTTGATGCTAGTGTGATAACTGTTGTTGTAGGAGAATTCAATCAATTTAAGATGTGAATCCCAGCTACCACCAAAATCGATCACACAAGCTCTTAGCATATCCTCCAGAGTCTGGATTGTTCTCTCAGATTGACCATCCGTTTGTGGATGATAAGCTGTGCTCAGATTAAGTTGGGTCCCCATAGCAGATTGCATGGTTCTCCAAAAATGAGAAGTGAAACGAGCATCTCTGTCAGAAATGATGTTCAAAGGAACACCATGTCGAGCTACAATTTCATCTACATAGATTTGAGCAAGTCTGTCAGCAGGAAAATCCTCACGGATTGGCAAGAAATGTGCTGACTTTGTAAGACGATCAACGACTACCCAAATGGCATCATGACCTTTCTTTGTGCGCGGGAGTTTGGTAACAAGATCCATAGTAATGTTTTCCCATTTCCAAACTGGGATCTCTGGTTGCACCAATAAACCAGAAGGACGTTGATGTTCAGCCTTAACCTTTAGACAAGTAAGGCATTTTGACACGTATAAAGCAATGTCTTTCTTCATACCAGGCCACCAATAGTGAATACGAAGATCCTTATACATTTTATCTGAGCCCGGATGAATAGAATAACGAGACTTATGGGCTTCATCCATAAGCAAGGTACGAAGATCATCCTGGCTTGGGACCCACAAACGGTCCATGAAGTAATACGATCCATTGTCCTTCAGTTCCAGAGCAGGTGTTATGTGATAGGGAAATTCCTTATCCATCAAACCTTGTGAAACACAAGATTGTTGAGACCGAGAAATGCGTGCTTGAATATCGGATCGAGCTTGAATAACAGATTGAACACGTACACAATGAAGCTTAGTACGTTCCTTACGACTCAATGCATCAGCTACGACATTCGCCTTACCAGGATGGTAGCGAATTTCGCAGTCATAGTCGTTTAAAAGCTCAACCCAACGTCGCTGTCTCATGTTGAGTTCTTTCTGGTTGAAGATATGCTGAAGACTTTTGTGGTCAGTGAAAACCACACATTTTGTACCGTACAAATAGTGTCTCCAGATCTTTAAAGCGAAAACAACTGCACCCAACTCAAGATCATGAGTGGTGTAGTTCTTCTCATGTATCTTCAACTGCCTCGATGCATAGGCTATGACTTTGTTCCTTTGCATAAGAACACAGCCAAGACCCAATTTCGATGCATCGCAATACACAACAAAATCATCATCACCCTCAGGTAATGATAGAACAGGCGCATCGCAAAGCTTCTGCTTCAGGTGTTGAAAAGCTTCCTCTTGCTTGAATCCCCAATAAAAGGGCATTTTCTTCTGAGTTAGAGCAGTTAGAGGAACTGCAATCTTTGAGAAGTTTTCAATGAAGCGGCGGTAATAACCCGCTAGACCAAGAAAAGAACGAACTTCAGTAGGAGTAGTAGGTGTATCCCAATCCTTAATCGCACTGATCTTGGAGGGATCTACATGAATACCTCGTTCGTTGATAACATGTCCTAAAAATTGAACTTCTTTAAGCCAAAATTCGCATTTGGAAAATTTGGCGAAAAGTTGCTCTTTCTTTAGGAGTTCTAGAGTAAGACGAAGATGTTGCTCGTGATCAGCTCGCGTCTTAGAGTAAATCAAGATGTCATCAATAAAAACAATGACGAATTGATCCAAATAAGGTTTGCAGACCCTATTCATTAAGTCCATGAAAACAGCCGGAGCATTAGTCAAACCGAATGGCATGACTGTGAATTCATAATGCCCATAACGAGTACGGAACGCTGTCTTCGGAATGTCTTCTTCTTGCACCCGAAGTTGATGATATCCAGATCGCAGATCAATCTTCGAAAAATAAGAAGCGCCCTGTAACTGATCAAAGAGATCATCGATGCGAGGTAGGGGATATCGATTCTTGATGGTAAGCTTGTTAAGCTCACGATAATCGATACACATCCTAAAGGATCCATCCTTCTTCTTGACAAAAAGAACGGGAGCACCCCAAGGTGAAAAACTAGGACGTATAAAACCTTTGTCAGAGAGCTCCTGAAGCTGTTTAGACAACTCTTGCATCTCAGACGGTGCAAGACGATATGGAGCTCTGGCAATGGAATTTGCACCAGGTACGAGATCAATGCGGAACTCGACTTGGCGTGCTGGAGGTAGACCAGGTAAATCTTCAGGGAACACTTCAGAATAATCCCGAACGACAGGAATATCTGAAATAGACTTACCCTTGCCTTTATCTTCTGTAACATGTGCTAAGAAAGCCACATAGTTCTTCCGCAAATACTTCCGAGCTTTAAAACAAGACATGAGTTTGAGACCACCTATAGGCTTCTCACCTTGAACCTGCAGAATCTCGCCTGTCGAAAGCGGCACACGAACAATCTTCTTAGAACAAACTATCTCTGCGTGATGCTTGGATAACCAATCCATTCCCACAATAACGTCGAAGCTTCCAAGTTGCATAGGCGCGAGGTCAATAGGAAAAAGATGGTCGTTAAGATTCAATTGGCAGTTGTGAAGAACAGAATCAAGAATAATGGGTTCACCATTAGCAACCTCTACTGTCAAAGATTTGCCTAGTTTCGTTCTAGACACGCGAAGCATTTTCTCAAAGGACAAAGACACGAAACTCTTATCGGCACCAGAATCGAAAAGAACAGATGCAGGCTGATTATTAATAAAGAACGTACCGTTCACCACATTATCGTCAGCCTGTGCCTCTTGGGCGTTCATGTTAAAGACTCGGCCTCGAGCCGGAGCCGGATTCTGGTTCTGGTTCTGGTTCTGGTTCTGGTTCTGGTTGGCTAGCCTTGGGCACCGGTTTCTATAGTGGGTCAGATCCCCACAATTATAACAAGCACCCGGTGGGTATTGTGGTCTTGCAGCTTGACCCTGTTGCGGAGCAACTTGTTGAGCCGGGTTCTGAACCGCGGGATTCTGAGCAGACCGACAAAAATTGGCAAGATGGCCTGACTTCCCACAGTTGGTACAGAAACGGCATGGAAGTTGCGGCTGGTGGTGACTGTTGCATCTATTGCACAAAGGTGCATTCCCTGTATAGGGTTTCTTTGCTGGCGGCTGTGCGGGTTGGTTGGGAGCTGCCTGGTTAGCTTGGGCAGTGACAGCATAGTTTTGGGAAGCCTTACGCTTCTTTGCCCTCTTTGAAGAACCAGAGTTCTTTCCATTCCCGTTTTGACCTTTCTTGCTATCCACCTTGTCAGCCGATTGTTCCTTGCCCTTGTCACCCTTCCGGTGTAACTTGTTCTTCCGGATCTGCGACTCAGTCAATGTCGCAGATAACTCGATCGCCTGACGGAGTGTGGCAGGTTCACTACCAGTAAGAATGTCTTGTACCGAGTCAGGTAGGCCGTCGATATATCTTTCGATAGCCTTGTCAAGTGGGGTAACCATAGTCGGGCAAAGCAAACTCAGTTCTTCAAACCGATCAGTATAAGCCCTGTGCTCACCACTATCTTGCTTCAGAACATCAAACTCTTTCTCCAACGCTCGTTGCTCATGACGAGGACAGAATTCCCTCATCATAAGGGCTCTAAGTTCAGCCCATGTCTGTGCGAGAGCAACTTCTGCACCCCTGTCTCTCATAACCCCGTTCCACCATGTCAAAGCCCTCTTCTGAAATACGCTTGAAGCAAACTCGACTTTGCGATTATCCGGACACTGCACATGGCGAAAAGTATTCTCTATGCTCTCGAACCACTGAAGAAGCCCAGTCGCTCCCTCAGAACCACTAAACTTGAGTGGTTTGGCCTGGTTAAAATCCTTGTATTTGCATGGAACATTGTTGTTGTTGTTGGCCTGGTTCCATTGAGCAAAGAGATTTGGGAATTGGGCAGCCATCTGCTGCGCAATAATTTCTGCCAGCTCGGCAGTTGCTATCTGATTTTCGCGTCGAGGAGGCATTCTAAAAGAGGAAAACATGAAAGGAAACGAGTGAGATGATTGGATGAAGAGAATGAGATGAACAAAATCAACAAAAGCAAAGATGGTGGTCATTTGTTCGTATCACAAAGCAAACAAACGACACACAGTGACTAATCAAAGTAAATGGGTCAAAATAATGTATTAGCGAAGACATGCTCGCCTATAAGTGAACACTCACTCCAAGAATTCCCAGGTAAGCACAACTGGTCTCGCGTCTGGTTGAGATGTATACGAAGTGCTTGCCTAGACAGAAAACCCAGAATACAGGCATTCACCCTTCCAGTTTGCACATGTTCACATTATTTAAAACCCACAACGTTTGACGGGATTTTGAAAACTTGAAGGCACAAGGCCAAAAACCAATACTGAAAAGGGTTCAAAACCATATAACAGAGGGTTCAAAACCTTACAATTGAGGGTTCAAAACCTTGTAAAAATTTATTCAAAAACAGATGATTGTTTTTCAAAAATCGATTCTGAAAATTTGGTTCTTGTTTTGATAATCACCTAAGGATAGGTGATGTACATGTTTTAAGATCTAAACACAAGATAACTTGTGTTAGGTTCCTAGAAAAGTTATAGTCTAGGTCAAAGCATTACTAATAACCTAATTCCCTATAACCATTGGCTCTGATACCAACTCTTCTGTCACACCCCGACCGCGTAAAACAACAAACCGCGGCGGAAACATCGGGGCGTGTTGCAACAGAATTAATTGTTTCATAACCATGGCATACAAAGTTGTATTTTATTTATAAACAAAGGTGTTACATTGTTTCAAACAGGAAATTTAAGAGTTCAGAACATAATTAAACATAGTCTATCTTATTTAAAAGTTTCTAAGGCACAGGTCCGCCCTAGTATCATGATCGACATCCTATGGAAAAGCACCTGAAAACACATGTGAAAATAGGTACGTCAGCATAAAAATGCCTGTGAGATACATAGGTTTGTGAAAATAGGATTCATGACTTGTATTTGAGAAAATGTTTAGTCATGAACCTTGTAATTTGTTTTGTCTTGTAAATCATTTGAATACAATAAGATCAGATGATATGTATAAGTAAATGTCAGGTTAAATAAATAACCATGTAAAAATGTGTTTGTATAAGATAAGTTGTTTATAAATCAATGTCTTGTGAAAAGTATGTTATTTGTATAAAATGTTCTATGTCTCAAACTGAAATGATTCAAATAACGTTACGACATGTAATACCATACAAACACTTATATATAGGAAGTACCAGCGGCGTATCCACCATGCTTGTATCATATTACACACGCATCGTTACTTAATCACTTAATCAAACCAAACCAACCAATGTAAGAAGTCTATGTTTAAACCAATTGTCAAATGTATTGAATAATATGTCAAATGTAAATCATGTCAAATGTCTATGTCAAATATCCATGTCAAATGTCTATGTCAAATATCCATGTCAAATGTCTATGTCAAATATCCATGTCAAATGTCTATGTCAAATATCCATGTCAAATGTCTATGTCAAAATGTCATGTATGGCAAGTGAAATGTCTCAAACTAAACCATAAGCACAAAAACAAAGTATTGAAGTAAAACTTGGTTTAAATCAAAGTTATGTTTTGTGTAAATGCATGCAACTATTTAATATGAACATTTATGCGGTATTGTGAATATGCATACATCCAAGCCTGGCGACTGTGGTGATAAAACCCTTTAAACAAATTAAAGGTCTATCTGTCTTAATGTCAACGAATTCGGTCATTCCTTTATGTCCCCTTACCCTGGGATGTCCGGAACGGGAGTTGTCAATTCCTATGGTACCACTACCTACTAACGAACGGCATGATCGGTGTTAATGAATGTATTGTCCCATGTAAACAAACCAAATGTCATACCAATATGTAAGCATGTGAAATAATGCACTAAGTATGTAATCAAATGAACATACATAGCGTGAAATGTCATGTAAAACAATGTACTAAGTAGGCACACAATGGGCATACATAGCATGAAATGTCATGTAAAACAATGTACTAAGTAATGCACACAATGGGCATACATAGCATGAAATGTCATGTAAAACAATGTACTAAGTAATGCACACAATGGGCATACATAGCATGAAATGTCATGTAAAACAATGTACTAAGTAATGCACACAATGGGCACACCTAGCATGAAATGTAATGAAATCATGTACTATAATGTACTAACAAACATAGCCGGTATATGATGTGAAAACAGAAAAGCATGAATGTAACAAGTAGGCACATGTGTTCCACCCCAAAACAGTTTGGAAAACAGTAAAAGAGGGGTCTATGTACTCACTTGAGATTGCTCAGTTGTATAAAGATAACCACCAAGTAATGCTATAGGTCTCGGAATCAAACGGCACCTAGTATAGGTAACTATGTTAATAACCGGACCTTAATCGGATGATTGGATAGCATTAGGGTTTGTAAACCAAATGAGTGTAGGAACTCATATGATATGGTTTAACAAAGCCTACATACTAAATGAAACTTAACATAATTGATTACGACCCATTACGACCCGTTTAGGAAGCTTATGCTACTTTAACGCGTCGTGCGCGTGAAACGCGTTTGGACCGCCTAACTAGCCCTATGACAAGTGTTATATGCCTAAACATGTTACATAATCAGTTACATGACAAAAGTTTAGGTTACATATGCTAAATTACCAATTATACATGAAAAGGGTATTCTGGTAATTTACCTAAGGCATATAAACTACCTATCATACAACTACTTAAACGTCGTGACCATAAGGTATAACCTCGGAAGGTTATTCCCTACACTATGGTCACCTAATGTATTTGGTCGGATCCTAATGATCGACCAAACTGGGTCGGGTTCGAAGGTATAGGCGATTTATTGGATCGCCTACCCTACGACCCTAGACAACGTGGTAATCAGTAGGCATAGTCCCAAGGGACTATGACCATCATGATTACAATCACGTTGCGAAGTTCAACCGAACTTCGCATTGACCATTACTGGTCAACGCTGAAAGTCAAACAAAGTTTGACTTTCTGACTCGAAAAGCAGTAAAAATAAGGAAAAGAACGAAAGAATACTAACCCAGGGTCCCCGAATGCTAATCGTGATCACAATAACTCAGGTATGAAACAACGGTTTCAACTTAGAGTCAAATAGATCAGATTCTTGTAAGAAATGAGGTTGGGGGTAATGGGGTATTTATAGTTTTCGGTGAACCGTTGAGATCGTTTCTTGGAAAAGGGGAAAAGATCTAGTCCGTACACTTGTCGGAATGTTATGGAGCCACATATGCTCCTTAACTTTGTGACACATCATGTTAGAACATGTGGTGGTGGATCAATTGGTTGCAACTTGTGATTAAAAACATTTAATCTGGTCAGAAGACTGACGCGGGCCGCCTAAGGATACACAGAAACTGAGGCGGGCCGCCTGGCTGTCTGATCAGCAAACTTCTTGCAGAATTGACAGTTTCAGCCCCTGCACGTGTTTAAGGCCATTTCCGACACTTACAAGGCCCGTAAAGACAACTTTAAGGCCCTAAAATGTTGCCTAAACATTGTGGACATGAAACATGTTCAAAAATATGCCGGATGATGGTTCGTTTGGTCGTACGAACGCGATGTTCGCTTAATTACGACGGAATGCGCATAAGCGCGAAAAACGATCCAAATGACGCAACGAATGGATTTTTCTTAAGGCGAACACTAAAATATAATGTAGTCATGCTTTCATAAATTTTTGGATGTCCGGATGTATTCAGAACGTAAGTTATGCGCGAAAATGCAAACTTGTGCACTTTTTGACACTTTTAGTCCCTGAATGACCCAAAAGTTTATTTTAGCACACCGAACCCCTCAAAGCCTATTTCTAAGCTACGTAAAGGATATTTAAGGTGTGTTTAACTTATGGTTATGTTCCGGAATGTTCGTTACAGTTCAAATTGACATACTTTCGCAGTTTGTCATATTTAATCCCTGTAATCGAATTAACTTGTTTTTGCCATACCAAAGCCTTCAAAACTTATTTCTAAGTTATGTAAAGGTTATTTAAGGTATGTTGAGTATATGTTGATGTTCCGGAGTATTTCTCGCATTAAACTGAGTACGTTAAAGCACTAGTTTGCGTATAACTCTCCAGAAAGTGATGTAGAGTTTGAAATTACATAAAAGTCAAAACATGAAAAATGTATAACATAACAAAACAAACATTGGGATCAAATAACATTGTTTTATTGATAACAGAACTGTTCATAGTGATTACAAACACAGTTGTTACACTTATATTAAGCATATCCTGTGTATTGGCATCTGTTCTACGCTTAGCGGCTGCTAAAACTCTTTGCTGTTGCAACTTTCACATTCTCTTCCTACGAGCAAAAGTTTCCTTACTGAACCATCCTCATTTCTTATGAGGGAATGGCTCTTCTGACTGAGCTTTAAAAGCAAACACTCCTTCCTGATCAGCAGAATACCCAGAAAGGGCAAGCTGTGAAGAAGTACCTTCACTCTTATGTGATTCAGACAACTGACGATTCATGTCTGAGGGTCCTTGATCACTCATACTGTAAACTAACAAATAGTCAAATAACACATAACAGATAAATACAGTTATGCACGTATTTCCGTAATTTATTTCCTAACACAAAATTTAGAATTTAAGTGTCAGCAGAACACTTCTTTGGCTCAGACCAGTGGCTAGGCTCTGATACCACCTTCTGTCGCAACCCCCGATCCTTTAGCTGTCCCGGGAATGGGCGGACGCGAGCTCAGAGTTTGGTGGTATCAGTTATTAAATCTTGCAGCGGAATTTATATCAGGACCGTAGTTAGGAAATGTTTATCAGAGTAAAACCACCATATTTGTTATTGGTAATCACATGGGCAAAACCCAAGTTTCTTATTACAATACATTTATAGGGACAAACCCTATTTTATTGAATTTAAAACATCGTTTATTAGGTAACTTTTATACCCACATTTTTTCCAAGCCTTCAGTGCTCTCCAGCTGGCTTTTCACTAATTGGCTGTTCACATTGTGTTACGTGTAACGCGTTTTAAAAACATTCGTCAGTCGGAAATACTGGTGAGTGAATCCCAGTTTAATCAAGAAACATTTTATCAATTAAGACAGTATTGAGAGCGATCACATTGTTTATTTCTACACAATTACTCATTCAGTATTTGCCACTCGACCGGATCTATGGCTATGGTCAAATTACCCATTGGCTAACTCGTCATCCAATGGTAATGCACTGTCATTCCGACTTACTACTACTCGTAGTAATAAATTTTGTATACAAAACCCCATAATACCGGCAGTAATTGAAGAACTACAAAGACTCGATCACCGCTTAATCACATTGTAAAACAATTAAGGTTTTGTAAATTATTCCAAAAAGATTAACAAAAAAAGGATAAACTCACATTGCTATCTTAGACTTCTTGTAAGGGTTTCCTGGATATAATCTATAATTTATACAAATGTACATTGATTAGTATCATAACCCTTTGAAAATATTAATGATACCCTCCCCGAGACGGCATTCCAACAACTACATCGGGCAGAACCACGACAGTTGTTACGGAACCCTAAATCAATCGGGCAGCGTAACTGTTACGAAACTAGGGTTATAATACTTACAACGGAGCAGAACCTCGCTAATTAGGGGTATAATACCCGACTATAATATGCCTACTACAGAAATTGAGATTGAGAATTGAATTGTGAACGACGGAAAGTGAAACTCGATGGCCTTCTTATATAGTGCTGATATTTGGTCTCCACGCGGCCCGCGTAAGGAACAGACAAGGGTTACGCGACCCACGTCAACCCTGGTCAACTCTATAGCTTATCCCGGTCACCAAGTAGACCCGCCACGATGTCGACACGTGTCGGCATCTGGTGTCTCCGCGTTGTAGGTCTCTCGCGGCCCGCGTACACTATCGAGAACTCTTACGCGGCCCGCTTTAACTAAAGAAATCAAAGGAATCCGGTCTACACCTTCATACCGCCCGCGTAAGGTTGAGGTGGGATCCTACGCGTCCCGCCTCAACTTATATTTCAGATTTTTAATTTATTTTATATGTTATAACATATTTCGGGCTCGGTTTTCACATACGGGTTGTAATATAAGACATATTGAGACATTCTATAATATACTAGAGTGTCAGAATATTATGAGGGTGTTGGTTTTACCGAGGGTTGTTACAATCAACAAGATAAACAATATCGATAAACGCAGGCTTGACTTGGACCTCCTACAAGAAAGGCGTGAAAACGCAGCAATCAACGAGGCCAAGTACAAAACCAAACTTGAAAAGTACTACAATGCACGCGTTCGCATCTGTACCTTCAACCCAGGAGACTATGTCCTTCAAGACAATGAGGCGTCTAACGCAGAACGCCCAGGGAAACTTGCCCCCAAGTGGGAAGGACCCTACCTCATCCAAGAGGTCCTGGGCAAAGGCGCGTATAAACTACAAACATTAGAAGGCGAACCTATCGCACGCACATGGAATGCACAGTAACTTCGATGATGTTACATGTAAGCCATGTTTTACACTTTCCATGTAACCTACCGGGCCGCAGGCCAATTGCAAATAAATAAATGAACGATTCAATGCAATATTGTTTGTTTCCTTCTATTACAAATCCGCGCTCCACTTCACGGTATCGGCAAAAACAGATTGGCAAAATCTTCATTCGCGATACCCACACAAAGTGGTAATCACGCACAAATATTTTAATAGGTCAGCAAAGGCAAAACGTCGATGTCTATCCGGCTGGATAGGCACATACAGTTTTTTACAAAACTTAAACAATTCCTAAACCCTAACGGGATTAAAATGGGGATTGACTAATACTCACACGACAAGGGTGTAGAGTATACTCAACCGCGCTTTACAAGCCAACAGAGTTATATACTTGCATGTCACCTAGACATGCAAATGGCAAACAATGACTTAGTATTATTTACATGCTCCTAAAACATTGGCCTTCAATAAACACTATGTCAACTATGCTCACACAAAGATAGTAAATATTCTTTACTTATGAACTTTGACCCGCACATACTTGCATATCACCTAGATATGCATACGGCAAATTCAGACTTAATGTTATTCACAAAAACATTAACTCACACAGGTTCAAGAATGCAAGCAGTAAAAAAGACTTGTACAAATTGAACAAAAAGATTAACTTTGTATTCCAAAAAATTTCTACACCTACGCGGTGCACAAGAAGTGTACATAAGTTTTTCTACCATTTACATCAGAGAGGAAATCAAAATGAAGGGCACGCAGGCCAACCTAGTCCTATTTTGTGCCACTGGTGCCCGCATCACCCTTTGCGTCACCAGCAATTTCCTCCTCCTCCTCTTCAGGATCAGCATACAACAACCGCAAGCGGTCCACGTAATCTTCCACCTCCAAGCATTTATCAATGTCCTCAATGGCGGAAATGGACAGGTTGTTGTATGCCTCAATGGCTGCAGCATACCGCGCTTCAGTATCTACGCCATGGAACCCAGACCTTTCGTTAGTAAATTTGCTTTGGTACAAGGGGTTCATATGACTAATGCATCGATTGTAACCAGCCTTGAATCCTTCCTGCCGCGCACGCTCCTTGAGCTCATTTAGAGCAGCTGCGTTCTCAGGCGCATCAAGAATGGTCCCAACAATCTGCAAAACACAAGTAACAAAGGTAAACAAGAGCAAAACCTAAAGGCAAGAAAGGCACCGGATACTTACATGCCCGATACCATGATCACGCATCCAATCACGGTCTGCCTTCAGCTGATCCATGGTGGAAATCAGGCTATCTCTAGCCTCTGCAGCCTCCCTTGCCCGTGCTTCAGCCTCAGCCGCGCGGGCAGTGACCTCTTCAATAAAGGTCACCCGATTCTGCACTTCAACCTTTCAAAAGCAAAGAAAAAACAAGTATAGGAAGGCAATCAGTTATATACCCTTAAAGGAAGAGGAAGCGGACTCAGGTAGAATCGTGGTTCATACCTTAAGATCCTCAACAACCTTGTTCAAATTGTTGCGGTCAGCATTCGCCTCTTCAATAGCCTTAGCAGCGCGGGCCTCCGCCTCCTTGGCCTATCTGGCAACCGCCTCAGCTGCGGCCTTCTCCTTCATCAAAGCAGCATTCGCTGCTTTGAGATTAGTGACCTCCTGACGAACACGGTAAAGTTTTTCATTTTCTCGAGCGCAAGCTTCCCTCCAACCTTTGCGCTCATCAGAAAGCAACTTAGCAAGAGTACGAACCTGTTTAAGGCCAGCTGTTGTGGGCCAAGCCTCAGTCTGTTTGTGGTTCTCAAAAGCAGCCTTCTCTCTTTCAAGCTGCTCCACACCCTCCCGGGCAGCCTTAACCATCGCCTCAGCCTCCGCCCGCAGGCGAGCAGGTTCCTCCTACTTGCGGCCCAAGACCTTGTAATCTTCTATAATGGCACTTGCCATTATGGAACTCCCAACAAGCATGGAGGAGAGTTGATTTATCCGGTTCTCACGGGGCAAACCACGAGCCCGAAGAACCTCGAACACAATGCCCAAACCACTCAGAATATCCCTGCATGCGGAGGGATCATTGGATATATCATCCCCTTGCATAATATTCCAAGGGGGGAGATGATAGCTCACACTCCGATCCTCCGCATAGAAGCGGTAATAGAACTCCAATTCAGACTCACCAGGCTGAATGGACGGTTCTTCAAAGCCCGTGCCCGCGGCAGTGGAACCGGAGGTCTTCTCAGCGACGGGGGATTTCTGCTTTTCAGCCTCAGCGAACCTCAAATTATTCAACCCCTCAACATTAATATCCCGCGGGGGGATCAAGTTATCAGAAAAATCCATAGTATCAAAGATTTGATCCATGGTCTTCTTCCCAACATCCTCCGCTTGCACAGAGGGCTCGGTAACCACTTCGACAGAAGGGCTTCTTGTAAACTCCTTATTGACGTCCGCAGTCGCGTCACGCGCCGGGGAAGAAGGAGCGTCAAACAAGGAAAAACTTCCGTCTTGCGATTCTACAACAAAGCAAAAACAACTAATAAGTTACAAGCTTGCAATGACAAACACTTGTGAACATCTGGTCGACTTACCAGTCACAACTGTAGGCTTCGGCTGCGTAACAGCAGCTGTCCGAGTCGTTCTCAACCTCGGACGTTTCCGCTCACTAGCACCAGCGGCCTTTTCCTCTACCTTCCTCTTCTTCTTCTCATCAGCTGGTTTGGAACCCGCAGAGGATCCACCTGCAGCCGCACCACCACCTGGAACACCCAAACCCTCAAGGGTGTCAGACACTACCACTTAATCGGTGTATCTGCGAAAACGAGTACGAGAGATACCTGCCACCTGCGGCACCAAAGGAGAAACAACAGCAGGCTCATGCTTTTTCTTCTGGCAAAACCGCACAGCTTTCTCCACCTCCTTTTTGGGAACACCCTTCGCGTTAGGGTCTCCCAACGCCCCAAGATCACCTGCGTTTCAAATCATCAAACGAGCAAATTAGCAAGGCCATCTTCTTTACAAAGCAAGTAAGAAAATTATCTACTATAACTTTGCCTTGCGGCAGTGGTGCCTCCATCGCCTCGCGATCGGGGATGCGGAAGTTGTCGCGTATGGTCAAGTTAAAACCTTCTTCACCCTCCGCACACGCAAGCAACTCAACCTTGCCCTTGAAATCCGGATCAAATATTCTATAAAGGGCAGCATCCTCTGATAGCACAGTTACAAAAACTCAATAACAAAAATAAGGAAGTAAGAAACCGCACAAAAAGAAAAGTACTTACCACCACTTTTCTCCCGCACAACGGGCCTCGATTTCCTACTCATCCTTATCAACATCATCCGCAGCACCCACAACTGCGAGTTGTTCAGCTTCTTAAACTCAATGGTCCGCAACCTTGGGAACCAGTCTACTGTATCAGCCCTGGGGACAGCAATGGTCTCCGCTATGATCGTCTCGGTCACATTCCGAAAGGTCATTTTGGCAGCAACCGCAGCAGCCTTAATGTAGAAGAACGTTGTCTTCCACTTTGTAACACCCTTGGGAGGGACCATCAGCTTAGGGCTGCCATGTCGTTGACCAAAAAAGAAGAAACCAGTGTACACTGTCAACTGGTAAAACCGCCGGAAATCTCCGACGGTAGGTTCCATACCAAGAGCACGAAAAGTGTACTCAAAATTTCAAACCCGAATCATCCCGAAAGGGCTCAGTTGAGAAATGTGGATCTTGTACCACTCCAAAATCTCGGCGACGAAAACCGTCAACGGCAGTCGGAGATTACCATCGCCGAAAAAATCTACCCACATGGTGATATGTCCCGCCGGAGCATCGGCGCCGGTATCACCCTCTTGTGGGTAAACAAAACCATACTCTTGAGGCATCTGAACGCCGGTCATCAGATTATCGAACTGAGCCTTCGTCCATTTCAACACCGGTAAGCCTCCGCCAGGGGCACCACCACCTTCCTCCTCCTCCGCCGCCGCCGGCGACGAAGGGTCAAGGTTTTCACCCTCAGCAGTATGGGGATTGGATGGTTCAGCCATCGTAATGTAGAAGACATAAAATAAAAGATAAGTTCAGAAACTCAGAAACCTCACCGGAAAATCAAACAAATTGATCAGGGAAGACGAATGAATCTCTCTTTCTCTCACCGGAATTTTTTGAAATTTCGAAGAAGTGAGGGGAAACCCCAAACGGTTTCCCCTTTTATACTCATCGCAATAAATGCGGAGCAGTAACCGAAACGTCGTGCGCTAAAGCAGTGAACCATGCGACGACACGTGTACAAGCGACAGTTCTGCTGACGGTTACCACTCGCTAGTAGCCGTCCACGCGCCTGACAAAAGGGACTTTTTGCATTCCTGCTACAGTGCAGTTATTACCTCGGGCAGTGCAAACGTCCTTTCGTTTCAGCACATGCCAGCAAATCCCATCAACTTCTACCAACTCACACGTGCGTCCTGCCACGTATGCAACAAAAAAGTGATAACAATATCCAAACTTAAGTGGCATGCGGTTTCCCTGGTATACCGCACCATAACCCATACCGCGTGTCGTTTTTTACATAACCCTCAAAAAAGGCAAAAATATATTTCTCTACATTATGTAAAGGGGTATAAACAATATCCGCATATACCCACGAGCACACGTGGAATATGCGGAGATGACACACACGACCCCGTACAGGGGTGTCAGATACTCAGAACCAGCGTTGTTCTTTGAACTGCGAAAACCGCTTCTCGGGAACAGCAAACCGCATTACCTTGAAGTTCTTCAAGCTTCAAATCCCTCGTGTCCAGTTCACAACCACAGGGGGGACGCAAACAGCTTCTCCTTAGGGAAAAGGATAAGTATGATGCGCAACCGCACATCAGCAACCCTGACTCCTGATCCTTCAAGAGCCGCATCAAAGAGAATACCTCTTTTAAAGCGAGTCTTCTGTGACAAACCGCAGACACTCACGAGTAGCTGCGGCAGAGCGCAACTCCGTGAACGGTAGCTACGGAAGAGCCACAACTAAGCCACCACGCGGTTGAGCAAAGCTACTTCCAGGAAAACTGCTTTCCAACTAAGCGTGAAGGAAAGTGGCTACAGAACGAATGCGGACGAGTTTCACCCAGATTCCCAAGTATCTAAGGTGATCTCCTCGAGCAACAAGCCAAGCAACAGTGGTAACAAGTCTGCTTATGATTTTGTTTGCCCACCTATGGACCGCATAGAATAAACAATGGTGAGCACTACCATGCCTATGACCATGCCCATAGTACAGATTCACATTGTTCGACCAAACACGGCCAACAATGACGCAAGTACCCCCACATTGTTCGACCAAACATGGCCAACGATATGCTGCAACGAGGTAACCGCAAAGGACGTGCGGTTACTTAAACACCCCACAAAGCAGGGATCATCGTTACATGTCCAGTTGATAAACATAAAGCGAGAGCATGGCACTTACAGCATTGCATCCGCTACCGCAGAGGTTACAACTAGAGTTGCGGCCGCTGACATCTTCAGTCACCATCTCAAAGGTTGGTTCGACACACCAACAAGTGGCTGATGACATCAGAAAAGGGTAGACCACACTACCGGATCAAAAACCTTGGCTGAGAATTCTGCATCAGACAGAACTTGCTCACCGGTACGGAAAAAACACAAATATTATTTAAAATTAATAAAAAAAAACATGCAACATTTAAATTTAAAAAAAGAACACAACTACAAATAACTATGTATATGGGTCCAAATGTGCTCGACCAAATTGTGTATATATAGCCGGTTGGTTAAAGTTTAAATTAATTGTTTTATTATTTTAAAATTTTGCCGGTTGATATTTTTTTAAATGCTCAACGGTCAAGTGGTACCCACCACCCTCTTCGAATTGAGTCAAGTGCACCAGACCAGACCACAACTCACCTTCCCCTCCAACAAGCACGTGCCATCCGGTGTTGAAATCCGGATTCTGGACCTAGTCCGGAATAAGCGATAAGGATGCTCTTATTACTTTTGTCGCAAATGATACGATACCAGTTTTCAGAATCTGATTATACAGCTTCTACCGGTCGCAAATGGTGACAAGTAAAAATGAATCAGGTAAAATAATATAAAATAAACCTGCAAAAATGATGAGGGATGTGAATTACAACGAAAGTTACTATTTTAGCATTTTCTGATCATCAGTTGCAATAACCTTATATACAACTAAAAGGTCTTTACAATCTCAAAAGCAACATAACAATCTTACAGTAGCAATCAAAATTGTAACTCTTCAACTGTTCTCTACTACTTTGAGTCAAGATGAAAGTCAACACTCATAACATAAAGCAAAACATATAAGTTTCTGAACACATTCCCTAATACATGTGATGCAAAATGTACAACTTTTCTTCGGAATCAGGAACGAACCCACATCCCTACAACCCGTTTCAGTATATCCAACTTTATTCATGTTATATTATAAACTAGACTTTATAACTTACTTTTACTCAATTTTGTATTTAACAGATAAAACCTTCACCGCCATGTTGCCAAGTTCCCTCACACAGCTTACAACTTCAATAGGATCAACGCATCCGATGACGATTAGTCTTCCTGTATCTTTTTCAGAGGACACAGATTCAACGCCGACAAGACTAGATACCGCCTTCTCTATCGTGTAGATTTCACTTTGATTGTTAAAGCTAACTCCCAACTCAATTATCTGAAATGTAACAAAGGCATTAGAACAGCCATGGTTTTGTAGAATTATGGCTAACTGATAAGTTCTGTCTTTCATTGATGCATAAAAACCAACAAAACCAATATAGAATATAATTGTGTGTTACCTACAAAATACTCAATACTTATTTTTATGGTCAATGCGATCTTTTTCTTTTTTTCTTTTTCTTTTTGTTTTGCATAATCAAGTGACATGGAACCAAAAGTTATAATAAATCGTATATCTAAAACTTATATTACCAAACCTCTTAAGAAATTTATTTTAATATTATAAAAAAATCAACATAAAGTCTCAATGCAAGTAGCCAAGTAATGTGTAAACATACTTTACCTATCTTCATGTTTTAGTCACGTTTTTGTAAATAAGAACTGTTTGTTAAGGCATTTAACATATAAATTTTGTTTGTATCATAGAGAAAGATTAAGGTATATACATACTCTGAGGAAGGTGTTTGCAAAATCTCTAACCATCCAAGATAACTTCGACTGATGACTTTTCCTCCATCCATGTGAATCTGATAAGAGAATTTGTGCCATTAGGGTCTTTGTCACTATTTTTGGTTTAATATCATCTAAAAATTAGTACACATCTAAATGAGGAACATACCTGTGTAGTGAACGTTATCACCGAACAACCATTTTAACCAATAAGAGGTTTCCGGACCAAATAAATCACGGCGGCAAAGATAGTAGCCTCCTGTCACTACTACAGAAATAGGTATTTGCTACGGCCAAATTTGTAGCAAATCCATAGCAAACACCCATTTTGCTACGTATTTGCTACAGATTTGGTCCGTAGCTACAAGTCTCGTCGCGAATTTAGTTGCTATGGATTTTAGCTACGGAATAATATTTCGCGACGATTTTAGCTACAAAAAGGGACGTTGCTAATTTAGCTACGAATTTTGCTACGAAGATGTTCACTACAAATTTTGCTACAAATTTTTAGCTACCAAATTTCAGCTACGGAATTTTGCTACAAGTTTTTAGCTACGGAATTTTGTTGCTACGAATTTGGCTACAAGTGTTACGACGATCTAGCTATGCAAATTTACTACAGTTTTTGCTACCAATTTTGTTACTTATTTTGTATCATTTTTTGCTACAAGTTTAACTACGGATTTTGGCATGTTGTTGGTACAGATTTTTGTTAAATTTTTGCTACAGATTATAGCGGAAATTCTCTGAAAAAACCTTTTTTTGTATTATTTTATGTTTTTTATTTACACTTTATACTTAAACTTCAATATATATATATATAAAGTATCATACCAAAGAGAAATGTTATAGGAAATGAAATAAAATATAGCTTGTCAAAACATAATAAAGAAGAAAATCATCCATAAGCAATACAATAAACTTCAATATATCATAAGTAAGTTTTGAGAGGGGTTTGTGACAACAATAGAATTTTTCCAATCATTTTAATGTCTAGCCTCGCAATCTTTTCAATTTTCTCCATCATAGCATGTTTCTCTGTTTTATGACATTCCAACTCTAGTATTTGTTTCTTCAACGACTACACCTGTAATTAGCAAAGCAGCCCCACACTTAATAACATATTTATTCCAAATACATGAGGTCCTGGTGTAAATTATTCTTTCAAGTAAACATTTAAAGAATACCTCTTTGTTATGTGTCGGATTTGTTGAAGTCATTTCAACTTATTCTAAATGAGCACAATCCATGTTTTACCTTCAAATGATATGAACTTGCAGTATCGTTTCTTAACAACTAAAAATTGTTCCATAACTACAATGATTCCAAAGGATGCATATCTCTGCAAAAAATATTGCTCGATTAGAAAAAAGTGTGTACATGAGTTAATGAAAACGAAAAGTTGAAGCTTTTAAAGTAAAGACACCTGATGATTAATCAAAAAGCCAGTCTTGATTCTAAACTTCATAGCAGCCTATGTTAACTAATCTATAGAATTAATAGTCCCTTCTTCCCTCGTAGAGTCTGCAAAATGGTTATAGAATGAAATGTTAATAGAATATGCAATAAATCCCAAATTGAATATGTATTTGAGCACTGATATACATATTAGCATAGTAGAGTATTTAACATATGCACCTCAAATCAAGATTTTATCAAACAACCATGTGAGAAATAAACTTTTTTTAACAAACGATAAATCAAAATGTTACAATAACTCCCAAATGGAATATGTATTTCACTCAAACATTTTATCAAACAACTAATGTGCATCCACATATATAAATATCATGTAAAGCATATATATGAGATAATACAATACCAAGATTTACAATAGTAATAAAAAACTATGAGCTTGCAACCCAAAAAGAATAATTACGTGAGAATGAATGATTTTTACACACGTTTTGATCAATATCAGAAGCTGCTTGTTGGTAATTGGTGAAGTTCAACAAAATCGAAGGGAGTTGTAGGAGATGCGAATCAGAGTAATGGTTTTTGTGAGCATGATTAGGGTTGAGGGAGGTTTAAATCTAAATATTGGGAACGTGGATTTGTGGGAGGAGGAAGGGATTGCGTGGGGAGATTAGAAGCGTCAAATTGGGGGCGGCAAATTAGAATTATGAAATTTCGACTTTTCATTTTTCTAGGAATTGTTTATAAAAAACATATAAAATTTATATATAATACGATAATAAAAGCCAATGTTAATGTTAAGTATAAGAATAATTCCTCTGGTTCTTGAAAGATGCTTTGTTGTACAGATAAACATGTCATTTAGTTATAAGAAGATTATTAATTTGATTTATTATAAATATTTATAATTAGGGTTGTAGACAAGTCGAGCCGAGTCAAACTCGAGCTATAATGGTTTCGAGATTTTTTTTAACTCATGAGCTCAGCTCGTGAATAGTTTTTCCAAGCCGAGCTATGCTCGTTTATCATCTTCAAACTCATTAATATGCATTTTTAATTACTTTTTATATATTATTAATTATAAAATTTGTAGGTAACATAATATATATTATTTTATTATTTTTATCATAGCTCTCATGTATAATAATAAACTAGTCGTTTTCCCCTGCGCTATGCGGCGGGAACTCAGTTGGTATCAGTTCGGCAATGAAACTTGGTATAGCAGCTGAAAGAGAAAACTAAAAAACTAAAGTCGTGATGCGCCCAAAAGGATGTCTTACACGTGTTTTATATCAATCGAAAACCATTAAAAAGATACCGGTTCGGATACTACCAATCTTGGTACCGATGTTCGGTTGAAGTCGGTTCAGTTCTTCACATATTGATACTCGTATAGTTTACGATTAGAAAAATGCATTTTTTAATATTATTATCAGCACTCATATAGTTTATGATAAAAAAAATAAACTACTATTCATTGTCGGTTTGGTTCGATATTGTACGATAGCGACATGATATCCATTTTCAACAAAAATCAAATTAGAAAAAAATCCAAATAAGTATAATATTAAAACTTTAGATTTATTATTCATAAAGAAAAAGGTTAAATACTAAATTATTTAAGGTATTAAAGAGTTAAAATTTAAAACTTAAGTTAATATATTTAAAATGCTCATTACTATTCATGAGGAGTTTAAATTGATATGTATAATATTAATATAAACATATATTAAGGGGGTGTTTGTAATTGTTTATGTTAGTGACTTATTAGTTTGTTAATTTTTCGAAAAGTTAAAAAGTGTTTGGCGTTGTGAGTGTATATGACAGGAAAAACCAATAAGTTACTCCATTAGGGTGAGTGGAGTGGGGCGGTAAACCCCATCGGCACCGATCCCCCATCCACCGCCAACCTTTTTACCACCGTGATGTTACCGAAATGGGGGGCAAAATCGGTGAGCCTTCACCGAGTCGGTGAGAGGGAGGGAAGAGGGAGAGAGATGGGTGTGTGGTGGGGTCCATTCCTTCTCAACCATTCACACATTTTTCCTTTTTTTTAAATAGTTTACCTAAACCCCATTAGATAAACCACCGCCAACGTTTTTTGAGCATTAGGTAAACAATTTAGGTGAATTGATGTGGCACTCTCTGATTGGGTGAATGGGGAGTTTACCTATTTCAAATAGGTAACCACTACCTTCACCCTTATAACCTATTGACTTTTCCAAAAAGTTATAAGGACTTTCCAAACTCAATCCCCAACAACCCTAAATAAAAATTATATAAATAATAGGTTTTCTTAGGCTTAAGAGCCAGCTTAAGCTCGATTACTGAAGCTCGGACTTGAGCTTGTTTATATAATAATAAATAAGGGGTCTTAATGAGTCACACACTTAGGTTGTTCACTATGGAATGACGCCCCAACCACGTGAAGGGGCGGCTGGCATGGCTGGGTGTCGCACACTGTCGAGTGCGCATGCGACGTTAAACACAGCGTGAGGGCGGTCAATGTAAGTCTGGCCATGTGAAAAGGGAGAAGAAAGTGGGGCTCGCCCACGTGTAAGGTGTTTGCTTGGCTGGAGAGTGAGTTTACTTCGCCAGATGGTGGGTTTTTTTTTTACAGAGGCCGGTGATATGTATGGGTGTAGAGAGGAAGAATACTTATATATTTTACAAACAACCACATAAAGTTTATAATAAAATTCAAAATGCCCCATTTTTTTATTTTAGTGTTAATTTAATATAATTATTTATCAAAATTATGTTACATAATTTATATTTCAGTTAATTTAATTTTTATTAAGTTTTAATTTTTTTATATTTATCTATTAAATTAAAAATAAATGTAAATTATATTGTTATATTATTTTTTAAATTTTCTTGTTATATTTATCCATTTACTTGTTTGAATTACTTAGGTGCTGTTTGTTTTTTCTGAGGTAAAACGTCTGCAGTCTGCGGACCACATCTGCAGACATCTGTAGCAGAAGTGCTGGACCAAATGTCTGCAGTCTGCAAGAAGAAGACTATTTGTTTTTTTACTTCTGTAAAATGTCTGCAAACTGCTGAAATAAATTGAAATATGAATAAACTGATTTATTAAACTTAAAAGAGTTTTTCAACATTCAAACTTATCTCGTAACTGATTCATATATAAATAAACATTTTTTTAAAGCATTGTATCCGTGTTTTGCATCAACTGCTCAGCAATCTCATCTCGTAACTGATTCATATATTCTCGATCTGATGCAGTACCATGTCCTTCAACCTCGTCTTCACACGCATTAACGTGCACTTGCCTATTATGCACCGAAACATTGGGTTGATCGTATTCTGTAAACAATTCATCGCTCAAACCCTTTTTTCTTAAAAAATTATGTAGCGCGAACATGCAATGGTAATGTTCCTTTGTGTAACCAATGGAAAGGTGCCATCCTCTTCAAAATAGGGAATCTTGCTTTCAAGACACCAAAAGCACGCTCAATTACATTCCGAAGTTTTGCATGAGCATGGTTAAATTTCTCTTTATTAGTCAATGCACGTCTTCGGCGAAAATCTCCTAGCCAATACCTCACATTACGATTTGGTCCAGCACTTCTGCACGTCTTCGGCGAAAATCTCTTTGCCTTTAATCAAAACCTGTAGAGCCTTCTGCATATCACGTGCTAAATCATCATGGTTAATAGATGATTTTTAGGTTTTGGCCCTTTTGTTATAATAACTTCAGCCAATATATTAGCAAGAACAAATCACACATTTGTTATAATAAATTCAGCAAATAAATTCAGATCTTGTTATAAAAACTTGGCTGAATAATTTCAGATCTTGTTAGCAAGAACAAATCACACATTTGTTATAACAAATTCAGCAAAAAAATTCAGATCTTGATATAATAACTTGGCTGAATAATTTCATATCTTGTTAGCAAGAACAAATCACACATTTGTTATAACAAATTCAGCAAAAAAATTCAGATCTTGATATAATAACTTGGCTGAATAATTTCATATCTTGTTAGCAAGAACAAATCACACATTTGTTGTAACAAATTCAGCAACAAAATTCAGATCTTGATATAAAAACTTGGCTGAATAATTTCACACATTTGTTATAACAAATTCAGCAAAAAGTATAACAAATTCAGCAAGAACAATTTCACACATTTGTTATAACAAATTCAGCAAAAAGTATAACAAATTCAGCAAGAACAATTCACACATTTGTTTTAACAAATTCAGCAAAAAAAAATTAGATCTTCATACCTTTAGATTGGAGGAGCAGGGGAGGTCGGCTCGGTGGTGCTCGGATCTGTGGTGCTCGGCTCGGTGCGGTGGTGCTCGGACTCTTGTCTGCTCGGCTCTGTGATGCTCAACGGTGATGCTCGGATCTGTGGGGCTCGGCTCGGTGCGGTGGTGCTCGGATCTGTGGTGCTCGGCTTGGTGATGCTCAACGGTGGTGCTCGGCGTGAGGTGGAGGAGCAGGGGAGGAGGTCGGCGTGAGGTGGAGGAGCAGGGGAGGAGGTCGGCGGCGTGAGGTGGAGCAGGGGAGGAGGTCGTGAATGGAGAAGGGATAGGGTTTGAGAGTTGTGTGTTTGGAAGAGAATGAACAGACATGTGAAGAGGTAAATCAACATCTGCCCGAGGAAGAGGTGGAGAAGTGGTTTTTTAATGAATTGTCTTCAGAAAAACAAACAAGCTTCAGAGCCCTATGTCTGCGCGTGGTCTGCTTGATGAAGACAAAAGAGGTCCTGAAGCTCTTTTAACAAAAAACAAACAGCACCTTAGTTTATACAAAAATAAGATTTAAATAAATGGGTAATTATCAAATAATTATGGTGGGTGAAAACTAGTGAAACTATAATAGAGGTTAGCGAAAAAAGTGAAGATGAGTGATGCGATGAGTGAGATGGCAATTACTTTATGATGTGCCAGTTATGTGGAGTGAATATTGGGTCGGTTCTATAGTCACATAATGAAATGAAATAATCCTCTATTAAAAATGTTACTAGTTATTAATCGTCCTTAGAATGATTATTAGTAACCAGGTTTGAAAACACGTTCGTTAGATTGAGTGTTTGAGACGTATGTACCATAATGGGCTTTTATTGGCCGTATAGATAAGACATTGTGTGTCTTATAGTCTATGATCCAATTACTAGTCTAAGACTGCAATTAGACCTTTCAAGAGCCGTAAAGAGTTGCCATTGTTGGCCCTAATATTCGTGACCCAAATCAGGTCAAATTGGTCAAATAGTACCTTTTACAAATCGTGAAGGTCAGATGACTTGGGACATAAAGGTCCGTAACCCAATTTTAAAAACCTATTGATTAGAAACCCTAATACGAACCTTGAAAATTCAAAAGGGTTATCGTTTACAGTCCGTAAAGGACAAGAAGTCAGAATACAAGTTTCACTGAACCAAAAGATATAAAAATAGTGGCTAAAAATGAATAAAAAGATATAAATACCCCTCATTTAACGGTAAATGTTGGATGGGGTTAACAAAGTGGTTGAAAACGACAAGCTTTTTATACTACATGGACGGCTAGATGGAAAAAAATAAGATTTTGGACGAAAGTGGTGAAAGTGATTAAATCATGGGGACAAAAATGATGGCTTAATATATATATATCTTATCAGTTTGTGTGATGGGTGGTCCGTAGGACAACCCTTAAAGGTTATAAAATAACTAATTTCTCACGCTTAATTCAGTTAATTTGTGGAATATGATGACTACGGTATGTTTGTCGTTTCAGGTGCAAATGGGGATAAAGAAGTGGTCTTATGATGCTTGGATGAGAGCTCGCATCTTTCGAAAACAAAGTGGAGGAATTAAGATTTGACAAAACTGTAGGAGATTTTATGGCACCGTAGCCTACGGCTGGTGTCGTAGGTTACGGCGATGACCTGCGTGAAAAGTGTAACCGTGATATTTTAATGTTCTTGATGGTGTCTTTTGAACTCTAATCATTCCTAACTGTTTCCACAGCAGTTCCAGGCGAATTTTGGCTTCTTGTTGGTGAAAAACATTATTTGAAACAATTGTTCTGGTGTTTTGATTCCTATGAACATTGATATGTGTTTGATGATGATTTACCAAGGCATGAGTGGCTAAACTATTGGTGATCATCCTAGATTAAAGGTTTGTTTGAGACATTTGTGTTCTTGTTCGTATTTCTAGAATAATAGACTTGCAGTTGTGTTTGTTTATTATGGTGTGTTGATGTTTGTTTGTAAATTATTGATTGATGTTTTAATCTTAGTCTAAACCATACGTTCTTGGTGCCGTTGGAAATCGAGATATCATGGGAGGGTTTAGGGTTGGTTGTTGATTAATTGGTCATCGGGTAACAACCTCGCATTCTTGTAATCCGAGTACTTAGTTCCCTTTTAATTCCTCCACTTTGTTTCCGAAAGATGCGAGCTCTCATCCAAGCATCATAAGACCACTTCTTTATCCCCATTTGCACCTGAAACGCTAAACATACCGTAGTCATCACATTCCACAAATTAACTGAATTAAGCGTGAGAAATTAGTTCTTTTATAACCTTTAAGGGTTATCCTACAGACCACCCGTCAGTTTGCAACATTTTTTTCTACGGATGTCGTTAAAATATTTAAAAAAAATCCCGATTTTTGCTACAAATTTTGCTACATCTTTTACTAAATTAATTTTGTTATTTTTAAATATTTACTTTCAAGATTGTGCTATGGATATTTCTAATGATTTTGCTACACATTTTGCAACAAATATTGTTTATTGTTTTTTTAAGTTTTTATTTTCTCCACTTTGCTATAGATTTTGCCATGAGTTTTATTAATTATTTTTCAATACTCATATTCTTGATTTTTGCTATGGTGTTCGTTACGGGTTTTATAGAATTATCTTTAGAATATTTATTTTGTCAAATTTGCTATCGATTTTACTACTGGTATTATTATTTTATTTCTAAATATATTTCTCTTTTTTTGCTACGGATGTTACTACCAATTTTTCTATATTTGGTTTCAGATATTTTTCCCTAGATTGATGTTGCTACAACATTTTCTACGTTTGGTTTAGATATTTATGTTTCAAGATTTTGCTACTAATTTTGCTTGGCATTTTATTTAATAATTATTTAAATACTTATATTATCTACTTTGTTACATATTTTGCTATGGGTTTTATTTAACTTTTTTTAATTAATTTCTTTATATTTATTTTCATGGTTTTGCTACGGATTTTGCTATGATATATTTTTTTATATTTATTTCCTCAAATTTGCTACGGATTTGCTACGGATTTCATTTGCGACGGAGTATCCATAGCAAAATGGTAGCAAAATGTGTTCATAGCTAATCCGTAGCTATTCGTAGCAAAATTTGCGACCGATTTTTTCCTATAGCAAAACTTCATAGCAAATGCCTCTTTTTATAGTAGTGTGTGGTCACCTCGAATTCAGACAGATCTCCTCCAATCTCTTCTTCCTCTTTCATAGTGTTAGTCCCAAAGTTCTCTTCTTCATCTTCTTCACTATCATCCACATACACCAGGCTGGCACCACATTGGCTTACTGTCACCGCTTCATCCGCGTATATACCCACAGTGACTGCATCACCAGCATCTAATATGTTTCCGATTGGCCAGTAGCTTAACCACACATCTTCATCAACTTTGGGTTTGCAATACACTAGAGGGTTGTATACCCATGTAAGAGCCTTGCTTCTGTTGCTGATTTTTGCCAACAAACCCAACTCATCATTATCCTTGGATCCTGATAATCTGTATAAGCAACTTACGTTTAATCCTTGGATCCTGTTTTTCTCATGATGAAAAGGCACACAAAAGAATAAGAACAAGGATGATGACGTATACTCAGATGTCAACATGCTTCGATAATCTATGCCTTGTAGATAGGTGCTCATTATACCATATTCATACAACACCTAGATCGCATAAAATTTGATTAGTTGTATATTAAAAATATTGGAGGCAGGATATAGGTTTGTTTTTTTGTGTGCTCATTTAATAGAACTTAGGAGAGATAACCTGAGTATGCCAAATTTTGCCTTTAGTAATCTCGTCACCGACCAGTTCCACCTTATGATCTTCATATGCTTTGATCCATTGCATCTGACCAAGTTCTGCTTCTTCAGTTTCTGCTACGGACACTAATTTAAAAAGGCCTTGAATTTCTGACAGTTTAAAACAACACTCATAAGCACACCCCTGCGGAGTGAAACGACCCGATTGGAATGTTACTCTCTCCAGTGATATACACCAATCTATATGCAACTCCAATAGCGTACTTGGGATACATGAGATAGACTTCAGGTTTGGACAAGAATACAAGTTGAGTATCCGGAGCATTTTAAGATTAATGTTACCGGGCAGGTACTCAAATGGATTAACGGCTAAACACAGGACAAACAATGATCGGGCATGGAATGCTACATAAACATCATTGTTATGATCCAGGTCACAGTTTGTGAGATCCAACAACATTAGTGACCGGGGTAAGGAAAGCAATGGTTTTTGTGGAACCATCATGGTTTCAGGTTGTTTTACATATTTCAAAAGTTTAGTGCACCCTGTCAAATCCAAAAACTCAAGATACTCAAGGTCGCCTGTCGATTTACAAAGATGAGTCAGACTACTACAGTTCCAGAGGATCAAAGTGTCAAGTTTAGGGAGCCGGTAGAGATTGCAGATGCTGACAAGTTTGTCACAACCTTTAAGACTTAGGTACTTGAGTGAATTAAGTCCCTATTCCAAGAATAACAAGTTCAAATTATGATTGTACATTTGAATGAACAGTCTTAAACAGAGAAGCTAAAGGGCCAAGTGATAAAAGATTGAATTACTTATACCGTGGGAGCTTCAAACTTTTCCAAGTGACCATCACTCATATCTATAGCGACCAAGCTGCTCATCAATAACCCAGGGGGCATTATTTGCAAAGGACATCCATGCCAGCACAACCATATTAACTCTGGAAATTTTCGTAAGCACCCAGTGAGTTTCACATATTTGAGTTGGAGAAGTTTCAGCTTATCCATATTTGCAAGGGAACTTGTTTTAAGCTCTAATGCCTGCAAGTTTAGTATGATGTAAAATAATTAGCAAGCCTGGTATCTGTTGGTTCAGGTCCCACTCCACACAATCACACACACTCAATACACTCACGTAGTTATAGTATGTAATGTATGTGAAAAATAGAAAAGCTTTGAAGTGACTGTTGTGTTCGATTGTTATCAAAAAAGGGTTGTTCATTCAATAAATCAAATTGGCTATTTATAGCCTTACACATACAATAGAAAGCAAATAAAGAATATTCTAATTTAACCTAAAGATCCTATAAACCAAACAAATACAACACGTGCAAATCTCCATGACTTGTTCCATTCCTCATGCATTATCTCCTGATTGCTCGGTCTTCAAATCACACGTTCACATCCCATATTCTTGCTCAATATTTGACCACTTAAGTACCATGTGACTAATATAAAACCCAGCTGACCCGTTTAGTTATTCGACCCGTACTCGACCCATACGACCCGATAACGTGCCGACCCATGTGACCCGTAAAACAAACCCGAATAATCCAACAATCACCCCCTTAATCGGTGTTTGTTTACGTCTTCACCGCAGCACCGAATCACCTCGGTTTCAAACCACTATGACATCTAACGGACACCCGATCTTCACCTCGATCACGTCCAATGTCTCGATTCAATCCGAATAAAAAAACACCACACCCGTAACATGTAACATGGCATAACGCTGGAACCGTTCATTCACATCTTGACTCATCACGGATCAACGACCCACCCGGTCACATCTGAGTCACCCGATTTGAACTCCAACACCATAATGTTACACCGTGTTTTTTCTTTCTTTACCTTTTTCCGATCACCCTTGTTCAAGAGGCCTCTCCACCGACAAAGAAAACAAGCTGCCCGCTTCTTCCGTTTTCTCACCTTGCCAAACGAGACGAATCCAAAGCCATCTGCTTTGACGGATCCCTTCTGCCCGCTTTTCACGCACTACGCCGGTCTCCTCTTATCATGAACAACCGATCAAGGCTTCCGCAAAACATTCTGCTGTTGTCACCGTTGTATAACAGCTGCGCAAACCCGCAACTAACATCCGAACAGCCTTGAACCCTCTTTTGATCACTATTAACAGCCACGGAAAACAAGTGTTTATCACCGGTCACCCCCGTTGTCTTAACCGGTACGTCTACCACAACAACGGCCTACCGAAAACACCATAACGCCTCCGTCTTCTGCTGTAAAATGACACCGAAACAGCCCCGAAAACTGATGTCGGTCACCCCGCTGTCATACCGGCACTTACCCGAAACAACGGTCGAACCGAAACACCTTTCTGTTTCCGTCTAACGCTGCAACACAGTCCCGAACAACCCGTTTTCCTGCTGCGTTTGTCCCGCAGCGACGGGCTGGACCTTTTTCACGCCTGCCCTCCACCGACCCGGCACACCCGCCGGCGGCAGAGGCTTCCTCCGATCTTCAAACCCGCTTTCTACGAGCCCTAGGCTCTGATACCAAATGTCGGTTCAGGTCCCACTCCACACACTCACACACACTCAATACACTCACGTAGTTATAGCATGTAATGTATGTGAAAAATAGAAAAGCTTTGAAGTGACTGTTGTGTTCCATTGTTATCAAAAAAAGGGTTGTTCATTCAATAAATCAAATTGGCTATTTATAGCCTTACACAAACAATAGAAAGCAAATAAAGAATATTCTAATTTAACCTAAAGATCCTATAAACCAAACAAATACAGCACGTGCAAATCTCCATGACTTGTTCCATTCCTCATGCATTATCTCCTGATTGCTCGGTCTTCAAATCACTCGTTCACATCCCATATTCTTGCTCAATATTTGACCACTTAAGTACCATGTGACTAATATAAAACCCAGCTGACCCGTTTAGTTATTCGACCCGTACTCGACCCATACGACCCGATAACGTGCCGACCCATGTGACCCGTAAAACAAACCCGAATAATCCAACAGTGACAACCGTAACATTCAACCAAATCAACATAGTCAAAATTCCACCATCAATCACTCCTAAAATCTCTCTCATTTATATTCAAAATTGTGTAGTCAATGATAGTTGTAACTTACCTTATATTTCTCCTTGTAATTAGCATAGGATTATTATTTATTGTTGATACGTGGTAATTGAGAAAATGAGAAAAAGAGAGGAACAAAGAATTCAGTCAACACACACATATCCATTTATCACTTCTCAACTGTATTTAACAACCTCTAAACTACCAGCTAACTACAACAACCTCTAACTACCAGCTAACTACCACGTTTACAACAGACCCTACACATTTGACTTATTACAATTCCAGTCCCTGTTCTAACATCTGTTCTAACCACTGCTACACTAATTACATTCCAGTCCCTGTTCTAACATCTGCTCTAACCACTGTTACACTAACACTGCTTCACTAATTACATAATTACCCCTGAACTCTTCAGCATGTATCATTACTTCCCCTTTTTAAGAATTTTGCCTCAAAATTCCGAAATCAAATTCAGGGAATCTGAGCTGCATCTCTTCCAAATCTTCCCAAGAGGCTTCTGTGAGCGGCAAATCCTTCCATTTGATTAAAACTTGCATACCCATCCGAGTTTTCTTCTTTATTATCCTCTTGTTCACTGCAGCTTCTGGGTAAAACATAAACCGGGGTTGAGAGGGAAGAGGAATCACTGTGCTATGAGAGCCTTTTGCTAATTTCAGCAATGAAACATGAAAAGTGGGATGAACTGCACAATCATCCGGTAAATCAAGCCTATAAGCAACCTTCCCAATACGCTCTACAATCATAAAAGGGCCGAAATATTTATGGCACGGCTTATTTTGTTTGGAAGATCTCAACGAATTCTGCCCAAAAGGATGCAACTTCAGGTACACAAACTCCCCTATTTTAAATTCTCTCTCTGTACGATTAGCATCATCCAATTGCTTCATTCTATTTTGAGCTCGTTGTAATGACTTCTTTAATTCCTGTAATACCAACTCCTTGTCACAACACATCTGATCCACAACCTCCAAAGAACAGTCTTTTGGTATGTAAGGCACAAATAGGGGTGGAGGATACCCATATAAAGCCTGAAAAGGAGTCATTCTCAAAGATGAGTGGAAATTGGTATTGTACCACCACTCAGTTAAAGGTAGCCATTTCAACCAATTTTTGCTTGAACCCGTAGTCATACACCTTAGATAGGATTAAATACATCGGTTCACCACCTCAGTTTGTCCATCAGACTGTGGGTGATAGGCAGTGGACATTGCCAAACTGATACCCTGCTGTTTGGTGAATTCTTTCCAGAAGTTGCTCAGAAACACTGGATCCCTATCAGACACAATGGTCTGTGGCCAACCATGAAGCTTGAAAACATGGTCTAAGAAGAGTTGGGCCACTGTTTCAGCTAAATAAGGATGCCCTAATGGAATAAAATGCCCATATTTAGTGAGTCTATCAACCACCACTAAAATGGTGTCTTTCCCTTGAACCCTTGGAAAACCCCCAACAAAATCCATTGACACATCAGAAAATACATATTTAGGAATAGGAAGTGGCTGTAATAATCCTGGATATGCCACATTTTCATGCTTAACTCTTTGGCAGATATCACACCTTCTAATAGTCTGTCTCACCTGTTTATGCATACCCTTCCATCTGAACATACTTCTGATCCTTTGAATAGTAGCATGAACCCCTGAATGACCCCCCATTGATGAACTATGACACAGATCAATGATCTCTTGTTGTAAAGGTTCAGACTTCCCCACAACAATTTTGTCATTTTTGGTAAGAATACTTCCATTCCATTTATACTTAGGAACCACTGCTCCTTTCAACAGCTGTTGAAGTTTCTGTTGAACCACCGGATCTTGTTACCATGATATTTTGATTTTATCCATAAGTGAAGGGTTCAGATGAGACACTGAAATGGCACTTAAGGCTGGACCCTGCACCCTCGATAACGCATCAGCAACTTTGTTCTCTACTCCTTTTTTGTATACGATCTCATAATCAAAGCCCATAAGTTTGGATAACCAAACATGCTGCAATGGAGTGTTAAGTTTTTGTTCCATCAAATATTTCAAACTCTTTTGATCTGTTTTGATAATGAAATGGCTGTTTATGAGATAATGATGCCAGTATTTGACTGCAAACAATATAGCTAGTAACTCCTTTTCATAAACAGAATACACTTGCTGCCTAGGAGAAAGAGCCTTGCTTATAAAAGCTAATGGATGCCCTTCTTGCATCAAGACTGCCCCAATACCTAACCCAGAAGCATCAGTTTCTAAAACAAAAGTTTTAGAAAAATCAGGTAGGGCCAGCACAGGAGGTGTACACAAAGCTTCTTTTAGTCTTTCAAAGGCTGCAGTAGCTTCCTCATTCCACTTAAAACTGTCTTTCCTTAGGAGATTAGTAAGGGGTTTTGCAAGAATACCATAAGACCTGATAAATCTCCTGTAGTAACCAGATAGCCCAAGAAATCCCCTTAACTGTTTGATTGTAGAAGGAACAGGCCACTGTTTTATAGCTTCAATTTTCTTTGGATCAGTGGCCACCCCCTCTTTGGTGATAATATGCCCTAAATATTCCACTGAGTTTCCTCCAAAAGAACATTTTGACATTTTTGAAAACAGTTGATTGACCTTCAACACTTCCAAAACCTCTCTCAAATGCATCAAATGCTGTTCCATGGTCTTGCTATACACTAATATATCATCAAAGAAAACCAAAACTGATTTCCTAAGGAAAGGCCTGAAAGTGTGGTTCATGAGAGACTGAAAAGTGGCAGGGGCATTAGTCATCCCAAAGGGCATAACCATGAACTCAAAATGTCCTTCATGTGTTCTAAAGGTTGTCTTATGGATATCATCAGGGAACATCCTGATCTGGTGATAACCTGATCTAAGATCCAACTTTGAAAAGATTGCAGCCCCTCCCAATTCATCTAACAAATCTTCTATTAAAGGAATAGGGTAGCTGTTTTTTACTGTAGCATCATTTAACCTCCTATAGTCAATACACATTCTCCAAGTATTGTCTTTCTTTTTCACCAAAACCACAGGGGCAGCAAAAGGGCTTGAACTACCTCTGATCACTCCAGTATCCAACAGTTCTTTAGTCATTTTTTCAATGACATCTTTCTGAGCTAATTGATATCTATAGGGTTTCTGATTGATTGTAACAGATTCATCCGTAAGAATAATCTTATGATCAAAAGCCCTATGAGGAGGTAAAGTGGTAGGAGTCTTAAAGACCTCATCAAAATCTTGTAATAAAGAATTTAACTGCTCATCACTTACAGTGTTAGAAACCACTGTCTTATGCTGAAACTGATCAGCATCATCAACCTTTAAACTGCACAAATGGCCCTGTACTAACTGCCCTTTATCAGATAACAACTGCTGCATAACTTCCATCTAACAAAGAGACAATTTATTGCTGTGGCTGCCCTTCAACTGATATGATTTATTCCCCACCCTGAACTGCATAGTAAGATCTCTGAAGTTCCATACAATGTCTCCAAGTGGCAGAAGCCATTGTACACCCAAAACCATGTCATAGGTTGCCAATGATATGACTAACACATCAGCTTTAAACCACAGACCCTGCATCTGCCATTCAATGTTTCTACATATCTTTTTACACATTAATGGTATTCCATTGGCAACCCCAACCTTCATAGGACTAATATCTTCTAGTTGACATTTAAGCTTAATAGCCAACTTTTCATCTAAGAAATTGTGTGTAGATCCAGAATCAGTAAGGATTCTCAAAGTTTTTGTTCCAATATTACCAACAACTTGCATGGTAGAAAAAGAGGGTACACCAGTGAGTGCATGAATAGAAATAAGAGGATCATCAATTGTAGTATCAATCACAGTTTCTTCATTTGGCAGGATTTCATCAATTTCTCCATCATCACTGATCTCAAGAATGTATAATTGCTTGTTTGGACACTTATGAGTAGAAGAAAACTTTTCTGGGCACCAAAAACATTCACCCCTCAATCTTTTGGCCTCCATCTCTTTAGTAGGCAAGTTAAGTTTGTTTTTATTGGTATTCAGCCTTTGGTTAAGTGGTGGTGATGGTAAAAATGGTAGGTGGTTAGTATTAATAGGTGGTTTAAAAGATGTATTTGTAGAGTTTGGTTTATAGGTAGAAACAGGGGTAGGATTGGGATAAAACTTGCCAGATTGGTTTGAATAGGGTTTGGGTTTAATCAACAGAGTTTTATTGGCCATATCTTGTTTTTTGGAAAACTTATAAGCCTCTTTCATATTCTTAGGTTCAAACATTCTAACTGGCCCTGCTAACTCAGGTTTAAACCCATTCAAAAATATGCTAACAGCATATTCCTCACAAAGACTAACCCTCAACAGATTTGCATCAAATTTCTCACAATATTCTTCTAATTCTCCTGTTTGAACAGTAGATGTGAGAACACCCATAACATCACTATATTGATGTGTAGAAAATCTTTCTAACACATTTCTTGAATATTCAGCCCAGGTAACTTCTGTTATAGGTTTAGTTAATTGCTTAACAAATGAGGAATGCCATTTCATTGCTTTACCATCAAGATTAATTGCAGCATACCTCACTTTGAAGGCCTCTGGAGTCTCATCTACATCAAAGAAGTGTTCACATTTGCAGATCCAATCTTCCACTTCATCTCCATCAAATTTAGGGAATTCAATCTTCCCCAATCGATACAACCTATCTGTTTTAGGGATAATTGTCTTATCTGGACCAGTATCTTTAGGATTGTTCACATTTGTTTGATTCAGAGCAAGTTTTTCAAGCACTTGCCTCAATTCATGGAAAGATTTGTCTGTTTTTTCCATGAATGCATCGAACTGTAACAGTGAAGTGGTATGATTTTGAATTGTTTTTTCAATTTCAGATTGACTCCATGTATTCGTCATGGATTTGATTGGAATAGATTGATCAGAATTGATCAACCCAGCACAGAAATGAAACAGAATAGAAGCAGAGAAATCGGAGAAGATGATCGGAATGGTGGTGGTTACCGGAGCTCCGACGAGGGTCGAACAGCTCTGATACCAATTTGATACGTGGTAATTGAGAAAATGAGAAAAAAGAGAGGAACAAAGAATTCAGTCAACACACACATATCCATTCATCACTTCTCAACTGTATTTAACAACCTCTAAACTACCAGCTAACTACAACAACCTCTAACTACCAGCTAACTACCACGTTTACAACAGACCCTACACATTTGACTTATTACAATTCCAGTCCCTGTTCTAACGTATGGTTATTCGATTTTCTTAGGGGGTAACTTGGTCTCCTGGAGTGCTAAGAAACAATCGGCAGTGTCACGATCAAGTTGTGAATCAGAGTATCCGGCAATGGCAAACGCTGCAGCTGAAATTGTTTGGATTACTCATCTGTTACAGGAACTACACGCTCTTCCTCAGTCTCGGCCGACTCTCCTATGCGACAACAAAAGTGCTTTGTTCGTGAGTCAAAATCCCGTTTCTCACAAGCGTGCTAAACACATCGACTTGGATTATCACTTTGTTCGGGAACTGGTTATGTTAGGAAAGTTACACACTAAATTTGTTCCTACCAAGCTTCAACTTGCGGATATTTTCACGAAAAGCTTGCCTCGACCTCTCTTTGAACATTTTCGAGATTTGCTTCGAGTCCATCCACCACCGTTTCGCTTGCCGGGGGGTGACAACCGTAACATTCAACCAAATCAACATAGTCAAAATTCCACCATCAATCACTCCTAAAATCTCTCTCATTTATATTCAAAATTGTGTAGTCAATGATAGTTGTAACTTACCTTATATTTCTCCTTGTAATTAGCATAGGATTATTATTTATTGTTGATACGTGGTAATTGAGAAAATGAGAAAAATAGAGGAACAAAGAATTCAGTCAACACACACATATCTATTCATCACTTCTCAACTGTATTTAACAACCTCTAAACTACCAGCTAACTACAACAACCTCTAACTACCAGCTAACTACCACGTTTACAACAGACCCTACACATTTGACTTATTACAATTCCAGTCCCTGTTCTAACATCTGTTCTAACCACTGCTACACTAATTACATTCCAGTCCCTGTTCTAACATCTGCTCTAACCACTGTTACACTAACACTGCTTCACTAATTACATAATTACCCCTGAACTCTTCAGCATGTATCATTACTTCCCCCTTTTTAAGAATTTTGCCTCAAAATTCCGAAATCAAATTCAGGGAATCTGAGCTGCATCTCTTCCAAATCTTCCCAAGAGGCTTCTGTGAGCGGCAAATCCTTCCATTTGATTAAAACTTGCATACCCATCCGAGTTTTCTTCTTTATTATCCTCTTGTTCACTGCAGCTTCTGGGTAAAACATAAACCGGGGTTGAGAGGGAAGAGGAATCACTGTGCTATGAGAGCCTTTTGCTAATTTCAGCAATGAAACATGAAAAGTGGGATGAACTGCACAATCATCCGGTAAATCAAGCCTATAAGCAACCATCCCAATACGCTCTACAATCATAAAAGGGCCGAAATTTTTATGGCTCAGCTTATTTTGTTTGGAAGATCTCAACGAATTCTGCCCAAAAGGATGCAACTTCAGGTACACAAACTCCCCTATTTTAAATTCTCTCTCTGTACGATTAGCATCAGCCAATTGCTTCATTCTATTTTGAGCTCGTTGTAATGACTTCTTTAATTCCTGTAATACCAACTCCCTGTCACAACACATCTGATCCACAACCTCCAAAGAACAGTCTTTTGGTATGTAAGGCACAAATAGGGGTGGAGGATACCCATATAAAGCCTGAAAAGGAGTCATTCTCAAAGATGAGTGGAAATTGGTATTGTACCACCACTCAGTTAAAGGTAGCCATTTCAACCAATTTTTGCTTGAACCCGTAGTCATACACCTTAGATAGGATTCAATACATCGGTTCACCACCTCAGTTTGTCCATCAGACTGTGGGTGATAGGCAGTGGACATTGCCAAACTGATACCCTGCTGTTTGGTGAATTCTTTCCAGAAGTTGCTCAGAAACATTGGATCCCTATCAGACACAATGGTCTGTGGCCAACCATGAAGCTTGAAAACATGGTCTAAGAAGAGTTGGGCCACTGTTTCAGCTGAATAAGGATGCCCTAATGGAATAAAATGCCCATATTTAGTGAGTCTATCAACCACCACTAAAATGGTGTCTTTCCCTTGAACCCTTGGAAAACCCCCAACAAAATCCATTGACACATCAGAAAATACATATTTAGGAATAGGAAGTGGCTGTAATAATCCTGGATATGCCACATTTTCATGCTTAACTCTTTGGCAGATATCACACCTTCTAATAGTCTGTCTCACCTGTTTATGCATACCCTTCCATCTGAACATACTTCTGATCCTTTGAATAGTAGCATGAACCCCTGAATGACCCCCCATTGATGAACTATGACACAGATCAATGATCTCTTGTTGTAAAGGTTCAGACTTCCCCACAACAATTTTGTCATTTTTGGTAAGAATACTTCCATTCCATTTATACTTAGGAACCACTGCTCCTTTCAACAGCTGTTGAAGTTTCTGTTGAACCACCGGATCTTGTTACCATGATATTTTGATTTTATCCATAAGTGAAGGGTTCAGATGAGACACTGAAATGGCACTTAAGGCTGGACCCTGCACCCTCGATAACGCATCAGCAACTTTGTTCTCTACTCCTTTTTTGTATACGATCTCATAATCAAAGCCCATAAGTTTGGATAACCAAACATGCTGCAATGGAGTGTTAAGTTTTTGTTCCATCAAATATTTCAAACTCTTTTGATCTGTTTTGATAATGAAATGACTGGTTATGAGATAATGATGCCAGTATTTGACTGCAAACAATATAGCTAGTAACTCCTTTTCATAAACAGAATACACTTGCTGCCTAGGAGAAAGAGCCTTGCTTATAAAAGCTAATGGATGCCCTTCTTGCATCAAGACTGCCCCAATACCTAACCCAGAAGCATCAGTTTCTAAAACAAAAGTTTTAGAAAAATCAGGTAGGGCCAGCACAGGAGGTGTACACAAAGCTTCTTTTAGTCTTTCAAAGGCTGCAGTAGCTTCCTCATTCCACTTAAAACTGTCTTTCCTTAGGAGATTAGTAAGGGGTTTTGCAAGAATACCATAAGACCTGATAAATCTCCTGTAGTAACCAGATAGCCCAAGAAATCCCCTTAACTGTTTGATTGTAGAAGGAACAGGCCACTGTTTTATAGCTTCAATTTTCTTTGGATCAGTGGCCACCCCCTCTTTGGTGATAATATGCCCTAAATATTCCACTGAGTTTCCTCCAAAAGAACATTTTGACATTTTTTCAAACAGTTGATTGACCTTCAACACTTCCAAAACCTCTCTCAAATGCATCAAATGCTGTTCCATGGTCTTGCTATACACTAATATATCATCAAAGAAAACCAAAACTGATTTCCTAAGGAAAGGCCTGAAAGTGTGGTTCATGAGAGACTGAAAAGTGGCAGGGGCATTAGTCAGCCCAAAGGGCATAACCATGAACTCAAAATGTCCTTCATATGTTCTAAAGGTTGTCTTATGGATATCATCAGGGAACATCCTGATCTGGTGATAACCTGATCTAAGATCCAACTTTGAAAAGATTGCAGCCCCTCCCAATTCATCTAACAAATCTTCTATTAAAGGAATAGGGTAGCTGTTTTTTACTGTAGCATCATTTAACCTCCTATAGTCAATACACATTCTCCAAGTATTGTCTTTCTTTTTCACCAAAACCACAGGGGCAGCAAAAGGGCTTGAACTACCTCTGATCACTCCAGTATCCAACAGTTCTTTAGTCATTTTTTCAATGACATCTTTCTGAGCTAATTGATATCTATAGGGTTTCTGATTGATTGTAACATATTCATCCTTAAGAATAATCTTATGATCAAAAGCCCTATGAGGAGGTAAAGTGGTAGGAGTCTTAAAGACCTCATCAAAATCTTGTAATAAAGAATTTAACTGCTCATCACTTACAGTGTTAGAAACCACTGTCTTATGCTGAAACTGATCAGCATCATCAACCTTTAAACTGCACAAATGGCCCTGTACTAACTGCCCTTTACCAGATAACAACTGCTGCATAACTTCCATCTAACAAAGAGACAATTTATTGCTGTGGCTGCCCTTCAACTGATATGATTTATTCCCCACCCTGAACTGCATAGTAAGATCTCTGAAGTTCCATACAATGTCTCCAAGTGGCAGAAGCCATTGTACACCCAAAACCATGTCATAGGTTGCCAATGATATGACTAACACATCAGCTTTAAACCACAGACCCTGCATCTGCCATTCAATGTTTCTACATATCTTTTTACACATTAATGGTATTCCATTGGCAACCCCAACCTTCATAGGACTAATATCTTCTAGTTGACATTTAAGCTTAATAGCCAACTTTTCATCTAAGAAATTGTGTGTAGATCCAGAATCAGTAAGGATTCTCAAAGTTTTTGTTCCAATATTACCAACAACTTGCATGGTAAAAAAAGAGGGTACACCAGTGAGTGCATGAATAGAAATAAGAGGATCATCAATTGTAGTATCAATCACAGTTTCTTCATTTGGCAGGATTTCATCAATTTCTCCATCATCACTGATCTCAAGAATGTATAATTGCTTGTTTGGACACTTATGAGTAGAAGAAAACTTTTCTGGGCACCAAAAACATTCACCCCTCAATCTTTTGGCCTCCATCTCTTTAGTAGGCAAGTTAAGTTTGTTTTTATTGGTATTCAGCCTTTGGTTAAGTGGTGGTGATGGTAAAAATGGTAGGTGGTTAGTATTAATAGGTGGTTTAAAAGATGTATTTGTAGAGTTTGGTTTATAGGTAGAAACAGGGGTAGGATTGGGATAAAACTTGCCAGATTGGTTTGAATAGGGTTTGGGTTTAATCAACAGAGTTTTATTGGCCATATCTTGTTTTTTGGAAAACTTATAAGCCTCTTTCATATTCTTAGGTTCAAACATTCTAACTGGCCCTGCTAACTCAGGTTTAAACCCATTCAAAAATATGCTAACAGCATATTCCTCACAAAGACTAACCCTCAACAGATTTGCATCAAATTTCTCACAATATTCTTCTAATTCTCCTGTTTGAACAGTAGATGTGAGAACACCCATAACATCACTATATTGATGTGTAGAAAATCTTTCTAACACATTTCTTGAATATTCAGCCCAGGTAACTTCTGTTATAGGTTTAGTTAATTGCTTAACAAATGAGGAATGCCATTTCATTGCTTTACCATCAAGATTAATTGCAGCATACCTCACTTTGAAGGCCTCTGGAGTCTCATCTACATCAAAGAAGTGTTCACATTTGCAGATCCAATCTTCCACTTCATCTCCATCAAATTTAGGGAATTCAATCTTCCCCAATCGATACAACCTATCTGTTTTAGGGATAATTGTGTTATCTGGACCAGTATCTTTAGGATTATTCACATTTGTTTGATTCAGAGCAAGTTTTTCAAGCACTTGCCTCAATTCATGGAAAGATTTGTCTGTTTTTTCCATGAATGCATCGAACTTTAACAGTGAAGTGGTATGATTTTGAATTGTTTTTTCAATTTCAGATTGACTCCATGTATTCGTCATGGATTTGATTGGAATAGATTGATCAGAATTGATCAACCCAGCACAGAAATGAAACAGAATAGAAGCAGAGAAATCGGAGAAGATGATCGGAATGGTGGTGGTTACCGGAGCTCCGACGAGGGGGGTCGAACAGCTCTGATACCAATTTGATACGTGGTAATTGAGAAAATGAGAAAAAGAGAGGAACAAAGAATTCAGTCAACACACACATATCCATTCATCACTTCTCAACTGTATTTAACAACCTCTAAACTACCAGCTAACTACAACAACCTCTAACTACCAGCTAACTACCACGTTTACAACAGACCCTACACATTTGACTTATTACAATTCCAGTCCCTGTTCTAACATCTGTTCTAACCACTGCTACACTAATTACATTCCAGTCCCTGTTCTAACATCTGCCCTAACCACTGTTACACTAACACTGCTTCACTAATTACAGAATTACCCCTGAACTCTTCAGCATGTATCAATTGTTTTGTAAATCTCCAAAAGAAATTAAGAGAGTATTCCTTTCTTTCAAACAGTATCTTGAGTTAAATGAGCTAAAAATGAAGGTAAATTCCACAACTATCGAAATTCTATAGTTGGTATTGAAAACAATAGAATGAGGAACAAAATCAGAAAATAAGACATGATGAGAAATTCCCTATATGTCATGTAAAGGGAATAACCATTAGCTTAACAGAACCATTAGAGGAGACATTAATGCTTCCTAATTTACTTTATTTGTCTTACCTTTGATCTCATCCCCTGCTCAACCTTTCGCATATCGAGTGCTAGACCTTCAATTGTATCTGAACCCTAATGGAAAAGACATGAAATTTGAGAATTTTAGTGGAAATGGGAGGTTGCGCAATGATAATAAGCTTAAAGATACACATAAGAAGCATCTTACATATCCTTTTCTCAACACATGATAAGATTCAGTATCATTCCAGACTCTACTACGTTTAGTAGGATCTTTGGACTCTTCACAAACTATACTTCTTCCCATTTCTTGAAGCAGTTGATGCATCATCAGTTTGCGATCAGCTGAAACGGTAAGAAGGCATCTGTGAATAAGGGTCAAGATCCCAGATTTAGCATACAATTCATCCTCCAGTATCAGTTTTGTGACAAATTTGTCTTCACCAACAAAGAAACAAGCAATATGAAGAAACAACTCTTTGTGACTGCGAAGTGGCAAGGAGTCAAAGCTCCTGCGTAATACACTTTGGATGTTACAATCAAGATCTCCTTTGGATGAATTAAGTGAATTCATTCTACTTCTCCAAATTTCTTTCATGGTATCTCTTCTCCATGGGTCTTCATCACTAACAAACAGAGAAGAACCTAATACTTTAAGAGCAAGCGGATTTCCTCCACAATACTGAGCTAGTTGTTTTGCAAGCTCCTTGAAACCTTTCATGGGAGTTTTGGATCGAAACGCATACCAGCTTAAAAGTTCTAATGATTCAAGCTCATCTAACAATTTAATTTTGTGCACCTGACACCTCCAAGAAATGGACCCAAATAACGGCGTTATATCTAGTAGCCTTGTTATTAGGATCTTGCTTTTTGTATGCAACGCCTTTGTGCCAAGTAAAATGCTTAACTGTTCGTTTTTATCAATGTCATCAAGAACAATAAGCACCCGCTTCGTTTGTAGGACCAACTCAATCTTAAGTGGACCCTCATAAGTATTGGATATCCTTATTTTCTTTCCACCCGAAACATCTTTGAGAAGTTGTTTCTGTACCACAAGCAACCCATCAGCTTGTTTTCCAATCTCTTGAATAAAACTGCTGCTTTCAAAATCTTTCTTATTTAAGTTATAAATGTATTGGGCAACTGTTGTCTTCCCACTACCTCCCATACCACAAATTGCTATAGCATTGTAATGCTCATTTTTCAACCACAAATTTATGACTTCAACACGAGCCTCCATTCCAGTTTAAATGGGCAGGAGTACTCTGTTGTCTCAAATTTAGTTTACACTCAACTGTCTCAACCACTTCTGCGATAAAGTTTGTCTCAGACCTGGAACTGAAGAAAACGCAAAAATAGCACATTCAGCAAACTAAAAAAGAAATTGTAGCAAATGCAGTAATATCAATGTAACTGTATTTAGAGCACTAAAAATCCCTAGTACTACACTTAAAAAATGTACTACAGTATGATTAAGTCCTAAAATCAATTAGATTTGTCAGGGTATTGTCCTCTAACTCTTACTAACAAAATTTCAATAACAACAAAACCGAATCAAATACAACTTTGGAGCAAGTTTAGACACCATGTTAAAGGAAAAATATATATCAAATTATATGCATCAGAGAGAAAATGCGTAAATAACATATTAAGCTATTTCTTCCTAACAAGTGAAAAATGGAATGTTTATTATTAAACTATAACAAGAGACAACTATTAGTCTATTATGGCAAATGTGTACATGATCAAAGTTACGTCTACTGTGCAAGATCACATGACACTTTATCACTTAGACCCCTCAAATGCAAACTTTAAGCCATAATTATTAATTACTCATCAAGCTACACTAACCCATCGAATTTAACTCCAAGACCCATTTAACCTTAACCGACTTGACCCGTAACCAACCCGAAACAACAAGATTATCCAACAGTCTTGCTCTTTATGCGGCTCGACATGGGGCTCCACTTTCTACCTTTTTAACTGAATCGGTTGCTTGGTTACTACCGGGTCGGGTTTGCGGTTTTCGGTCAGCTGGTTTCTGGATCGTATCGAATGCGCTAAGTGCTTGAAAGCGGGGCTTTTGTAGCGAAGCGAGAAGACCACGATCGGCTGAAAAGTGGTTAGCCTTGACAACAGAGGGTCACATACTTATATTTATATACATGCTAGTGACTTGGAACTTTTCAACTATACTGGCAAGAATTGATCAGACACCATGAATTCTAATAGCATTACTTGATAAAATAGTTTTTAATTAAAGACATGAATAGAGAGAAAGCAGATATACCGTGAAAACTCGAAGCCAGTCAAATTAGCAACCTCCGTTAGTGCTCCCTTCCACCGCCTCATATTAACCTCTGTCCATTTTGACTCTTCATTTACTTCTATTCCCAAACATGCCAAACATTTTAAAAAGTTGGTAGTCAAATTAGCAACAGATATCCGGACAGACCTTTCAATAGTGAAGCTTCCTGTTTGGTTCCTAACATCTGATGGATCCACATGATAAAAAACAGGTAAAACGAAATGATTACAGTTCTTCATTTGCTGGAGGATCAAACAAAGCTCATCGAGACACCATCTAGAATTAGCATAGTTCGCCGACAACACAACTATTGAAGCCCTTGATTCGATTATTGCAGTCTCTATTTCTGGCTTGAGTTGTTGACCTCTGTCGATTTCATCATTGTCTCTGAAAGTGCGAAGACCTGCTCGGAGTAATGCATGATAGAGATGATCTGTAAAACTATGACGAGTGTCTTCTCCTCTGAAGCTTAGGAACACGTCATACCTACCAGCAGGAGTAGAATATGTGCGGGAAGAAGATGCTAATGTAGAAACCATTGAAATCGATAGATTTCGGAAGATGAAGGAAGACAAAGGAAGGGGATGGGATATAAAAATGCGAAAAAGGCGTCAAAATTCAAAGTCGCGGTTTGTGGTCTGTGACAATTAAGAGGTTTGACTTTAAACAAATGAAGGAAGGTTCTACACCTCTACCCAGAATAATATCTTATCCACTTAAAATAATCCTCTTAAAATAATTATTTAATTTTAAAGAAAATAATGTATAAATTGTTGATGCATTTGTGTGGATGCAGCACGGTTCGGTTCGTTTCGGTTCAAGTTCGTAGTCGACGGCGTTCCTCCTCGTGCGACCCAGAGAATGACACTCGAAACACAACCACATGGGAACGAGAGAGTTGCATCATGATGACATCATCATGATGTCATCATGACCTAACAAGCCTATTTTCAATACGTGTGCATGTATAGAAACGAAATAGAAAGATACATAATGAACTTGTGGATATAATTGAAACAAAAAAAGCATATGATCGAAATAGACTTAGTCCATTCAAAAGTCTATTTCGATACCGTACAAAGCTTCATCGAAATAGAAGAATATATTTCGCATGTATTTCGATTATATCCACTGTGTTCGTTCATGAATATGTTGTTTCATCTTGTTTCGTATAAGTGTCTTGTGTTTGGATGTAAGCCACTAGCATGATTCTATAAATACCTATAGGCATCTCTGTTTACATAGAGCTTGAAGGAGCTTAGAGAGAGAAACTAGAGAGAGAGAGAGAAAGTTGAGAGCTTGATATTGTATATTGTAACCAGGGCGGACCCACGTTAAACAGGTCAGGTATACCGGACTTCAATGTTTTTTAAATAAATAATAGATCCGGTATATTAAATTTTATAAGAACTCTATAAATACAATTAGGTGAACACCATAAAAAGAAAAAGAAAGCTGTTGTATTGGTAAACCTCCATCTTTAACAACAAAAGGTTAAGGGTTCAATCCTTGTATAGTCTGTTTTTTTTTAAATCTAGTTCAAACTTCGCTCTGACCCGACTTGAACGAGGACCAACCCGAAAATTTTAACGTTTTGTTATGAAAATTTTGAACACCGAAAAAATGGACCCCGTTGGAAAAAAATCATGGGTCCGTCACTGATTGTAACGAAACTCTACTCGATCTAATACACGAACCCGTTAAACGTTGTATCTTTTTGTTTTGTGTACTCTCTAGCTCGGTTTGTGTCATGACGAGGATTCCGCACTCATTACGGCATCCGAACGAAGAAATCATCGTAGTCCAACGATCCGTATCGGGACCTACAAGTGGTATCAGAGCGTAAGGCTCGATTTCTTGTTGTAAACCGAGTTGTCGGTAAGATTTTCGAGTGGGTTTTGAGCGTGTCTTGGATAAACTTCAAGAACCCAGATTTGGTTTCATAAAAATATGAATTAAACTCGAAAAACATTGTTATTTGATGACGTTTTTGATGAAAGCATGTTTAAAACTGGTGGAGATAATCGATAGTACAAATTTTATTGAATTTTGAAGTGAAAAACTCACCGGAATCATCATCGGAATAGTACCAACCTATTTTGAATCCTACTGGTTGACCTACAAAAGTTTATGGGAGTAGAATTGTACATATTGTTTTACCGGCATGTTCAGTTCTTGTCTTACCTGCAAATTCTCATTCCTTATTCGAAATAGAAGTAGCTCAATCGAAATACAATCTATACTTTTTATAAAAGGGCAAATTCCGCTGACATAAGAAAAATTGAGGTGGCAGTCATAGAGGCTGTCCAACAGTGTCTTTCTTATGTCATTATTGCTTCCTAAATCGGAATATATAAAATCTATACTTTAAAATATATTTAAAGATCTGCCATCAAAACCTCTGCCCATATTCATCTATACAAAATTTAAACCTCTGCCATCAAAATCTTTGCCCAGATTCAAAATTTAAAATTCTGGCTACAGATTCAAAATTCAAACCATATACATATACATATATAACATACATGATTCTGGCTCCACATTCAAATTTCAATTCATCTCCCCCACTCATATCCGCGAGCAATCTCTCTCTTTCTCTCTCTCTCTCTCTCTCTCTCTCTCAAATGTAGAGCTTCCATATTCAGCCGGTTAATCTCCGATTATAGATCTTTGTTCGAACATAATTGTTCCAACATTGTTGAAAGTATTTTTTTTTAATTTTTTTTTTTGTAATTTTGAATTTTGAACTGATCTACTCTCATTCTCGCTTTATATTTCAGTCTGTATTCTCTATTGGAACTCTGTAACTCTAATAAACCTCCATAGAGTAAAGAAGAACCCTAATCAGAGTTGTTTGAAATTCAGACCATCGTCTGCGGGTTATTTTAGGTTTGTGGATTATTTTTTAAATTAAACGAAATACAAAGAAAGATTAATCACTTAAATATGAAAAAAAATATTACACGCTACAATTAACACTTGCTAGGATTCCGTAAACTCTTGCCTTCTTCCATGCGATTTCATTCTTTCTTTTCTTTTGGAGAACGGCTAGCATGTCGCAGATTTTCTGATCCTGTTTCAGCATTTGTGTGATAAACTCTTCTGCATTGTTCTTGAAATCTGATGTAGGAGAGTGGAGGACTTCATCAAACAATCCGATGCTGTTCCAGGTTTTCTTGTAATTATTATCACTGCTGATGTCGATTTTTCTGTTTAGTTCTTCATCATCTCTGTTTTCTTCGAGCGACCATCTAGAGAATTGCATTTTAACATCGTCGGTGTCTGACCAGTGGTAGAAGCATCTGTTTGCTATCTAGAGTATTTTTGGTGTTGCTAATTTTGATTTATTTTTTGACAGACAGTTTTTTAAAAGTCAATTGTTGATGTTTTGAATCAAACTAATCGTCAGTCTTTTATAGTGTTTAAAATGCGTCTTTATAGTAAACCAAGAGGTTAATCGTAATTATGATAACCTGTCTTATTTAAGGTTTAAAATTTGTCCTTTGGGTTTCTTGATATTTAATTTTATAGTTTTCCCATGAAAACTTATTTTTGAAAGGTTTTGCATTAAAAAGGTGTTGTTTTTAAATATAAATTTATATGTTTATATTAAATGTACATGTTTTTCCCTCCTAAATTATTAAATGTACAGTGAATTTAAATCTAGCATTTGGGCTGTTAGATATTTCACTATATAATATCATTGCCAGTTCACCTGTTTTTCATCACGTTTTACTACCAATATATCATTCTTTCACATCACTTGAATAATATATAACTTAAAATGGCATCATACACTTCTGCAGAGTCTGATGATTTAAAGCAGCGCTTTATAAAGCAAGTTGAGGATCAAGTATATGAGGATAGGGTTTCTCTTCAAGAGTTGAAGGGATAATTTGATGGCCTGCATCTTGGTCTGTTCACGAGAGACTGGGTTTCTAGAAACCTGATAGCGATGCCTTCGACTTCTGTTCGTGACCTTTGTGTTGTCAGTAATATAGAGTGTGGTGATAGAGACGTGGAGTTCATGGCGATGCTTAAGGATATGCATCGAGAGGTTCAACACTCGATGGAGTTGTTTTTAACTCTTGCTGTTAGATTCTTAAATTTCTGGGTGTTATTGTTAGATTTTAAAGTTTCGTTGTTCAATACTCGATGTAGTTGTTGATCTTTTAATGTCATAAATAAATTTTAATCCTATTAATCTTTCTTGTCGCATTTTATTTTTACTTATTTTAGCAAGCATAAGTATTATTATGTAGTTTTGAATATCATCTGAGGATTGCAGACTTTCTATTGATGTAGATGTTGAATTATGCCTAAACAGATGTTTGGTAAGTCAACAAAGGTTTAAATCCCTCAGGTTGGTTTAAGGCTGAACAGATGATTGCAAAGCTAAAATATTGTAGAATATCTGATCATGAATAACAGTTTTTTGAAGAATTTGCTCCTCCAAATTACAAAGACTCAATATCTGCTACTGTAAAGGTCTGTCAAAGCTAAAGTCCACCAAAAGAGAAAATCTGCTTGAAGTGATCGTCTGCTGATGAAGAAATTCTGAAGAAGCAAAGGTCTGTTATGGGTCAAAAGATGTTAAAGAACAATAGAAGATATTCAACATATGTTGCTCAACAGGTGGCCTTAATAGAACCATTAGAGGAGACATTAATGCTTCCTAATTTACTTTATTTGTCTTACCTTTGATCTCATCCCCTGCTCAACCTTTCGCATATCGAGTGCTAGACCTTCAATTGTATCTGAACCCTAATGGAAAAGACATGAAATTTGAGAATTTTAGTGGAAATGGGAGGTTGCGCAATGATAATAAGCTTAAAGATACACATAAGAAGCATCTTACATATCCTTTTCTCAACACATGATAAGATTCAGTATCATTCCAGACTCTACTACGTTTAGTAGGATCTTTGGACTCTTCACCAACTATACTTCTTCCCATTTCTTGAAGCAGTTGATGCATCATCAGTTTGCGATCAGCTGAAATGGTAAGAAGGCATCTGTGAATAAGGGTCAAGATCCCAGATTTAGCATACAATTCATCCTCCAGTATCAGTTTTGTGACAAATTTGTCTTCACCAACAAAGAAACAAGCAATATGAAGAAACAACTCTTTGTGACTGCGAAGTGGCAAGGAGTCAAAGCTCCTCCATAATACACTTTGGATGTTACAATCAAGATCTCCTTTGGATGAATTAAGTGAATTCATTCTACTTCTCCAAATTTCTTTCATGGTATCTCTTCTCCATGGGTCTTCATCACTAACAAACAAAGAAGAACCTAATACTTTAAGAGCAAGCGGATTTCCTCCACAATACTGAGCTAGTTGTTTTGCAAGCTCCTTGAAACCTTTCATGGGAGTTTTGGATCGAAACGCATACCAGCTTAAAAGTTCTAACGATTCAAGATCATCTAACAATTTAATTTTGTGCACCTGACACCACCAAGAAATGGACCCAAATAACGGCGTTATATCTAGTAGCCTTGTTGTTATTAGGATCTTGCTTTTTGTATGCAACGCCTTTGTGCCAAGTAAAATGCTTAACTCTTCGTTTTTATCAATGTCATCAAGAACAATAAGCACCCGCTTCATTTGTATGACCAACTCAATCTTATGTGTACCCTCATAAGTATTGGATATCCTTATTTTCCTTCCACCCGAAACATCTTTGAGAAGTTGTTTCTGTAGCACAAGCAACCCATCAGCTTGTTTTCCAATCTCTTGAATAAAACTGCTGCTTTCAAAATCTTTCTTATTTAAGTTATAAATGTATTGGGCAACTGTTGTCTTCCCACTACCTCCCATACCACAAATTGCTATAGCATTGTATTGCTCATTTTTCAACCACAAATTTATGACTTCAACACGAGCCTCCGTTCCAGTTAAATGGGCAGGAGTACTCTGTTGTCTCAAATTTAGTTTACACTCAACTGTCTCAACCACTTCTGCGATAAAGTTTGTCTCAGACCTGGAACTGAGAAAACGCAAAAATAGCACATTCAGTAAACTAAAAAAGAAATTGTAGCAAATGCAGTAATATCCATGTAACTGTATTTAGAGCACTAAAAATCCCTAGTACTACACTTAAAAAATGTACTACAGTATGATTAAGTCCTAAAATCAATTAGATTTGTCAGGGTATTGTCCTCTAACTCTTACTAAAAAAAATTTCAATAACAACAAAACCGAATCAAATACAACTTTGGAGCAAGTTTAGACACCATGTTAAAGGAAAAATATATATCAAATTATATGCATCAGAGAGAAAATGGCTAAATAGCATATCAAGCTATTTCTTCCTAACAAGTGAAAGATGGAATGTTTATTATTAAACTATAACAAGACATCTATTAGTCTATTATGGCAAATGTGTGCATGATCAAAGTTACGTGTACTGTGCATGATCACATGACACTTTATTACTTAGACCCCTCAACCCCTCAAATGTAAACTTTAAACACATAATTATTAATTACTCGTCAAGCTAAACTAACCCATGGAATTCAACTCCAAGACGCATTTAACCTAAACCGACTTGACCCGTAACCAACCCGAATCAACAAGATTATCCAACAGTCTTGCTCTTTATGCGGCTGGACATGGGGCTCCACTTTCTACCTTTTTAACTGAATCGGTTGCTGGGTTACTACCGGGTCGGGTTTGCGGTTTTGGGTCAGCTGGTTTCTGGATCGTATCGAATGCGCTAAGTGCCTGAAAGCGGGACTTTTGTAGCGAAGCGAGAAGACCACGATCAGCTGAAAAGTGGGCTTAAGCGCGCCTGGGTGATCCTTGACAACAAAAGGTCACATACTTGTATTTGTATACATGCTACTGACTTGGCGGAACTTTTCAAACTAAACCGGCAAGAATGGATCAGACACCTGAATCCTAATAGCATTACTTGATAAAATAGCTTTTTAATTAGGCTGAAACTATTGGCACATCAAGTGTGCCTATTTGCACACTATAGGGTTTATATACGCTGCGTATAGGTCTATACGCAGTGAATAAGGTTGCATAAAAATCAGTGTCTGACTGAGTTCAGTTCTGATGGCTGCTCCTATACGTTGCGTATAGACCTATATGCAGCGTATATAAAGGGTCAAAAAGACAATATTTTATAAATGTTTCTAAAAAAACTACCCTTTATATACGCTGCGTATAGGCCTATACGCAGCATATATAAAGGGTCAAAAAGACAATTTCACCCCTTTTTTAGGCTGCGTATAGCCCCCAATCCAGGGGTAGAATGGTCTTTTTTACTATATGTCGTGTATAGCCCTGTATGTGGCATATATATGGGGCAAGTTTGGTTAAAAAGACCATTTTACCCCTGTGTTGGGGCTATACACGCAACCCAAACCAGGGGTAAAATTGTCTTTTTCACCCTTTATATACGCTGCGTATAGACCTATACGCAGCGTATATAAATAAATTTTTTTTTGAAACATTTGTACAATATTAATCGTTTTAGTAAAGTTTTATAAAAAAAAAGTTTTCTATTTTATATAAATAAAAAAGTAAGTATTTCTTACAAACTTTTTTATACAACTTTAATCATTTTATACGATAAATACTGTATTGTATCGTATAGGTGTAGTATAGGTCACGTATTGACCTCGTATAAGCCTATAAGTGTGATATCGTGTCGTATCGTATAGTGTAGTATATGTCCCGTATAGGTGTAGTATCGTATAGTATAAGTCCCGTATGGGCCTATAGGCACATACAAAACCTATAGGGAACCTATACGAGACTTATACTACACTAAACGATACGATACGATACGATATAACACCTGTATAGGCCTATATGTGTAGTATAGGTATCATATAGTACTATAGGTGTGGTTTAGGTCCCGTGTAGGCCTATAGGCATATACAAGACCCATAGGGAAGCTTTACGAGACTTATACTATACACTATACAATACGATACGATGCAATACGATACGATGCAATACGATACGATAGTATAAGATACCATACAACACCCGTATAAGCCTATAGGTGTAGTATAGGTCCCTTATAGGCCTATAGGTGTGGTTTAGGTCCCGTATAAGCTTATAGGCACATACAAAACCTATAGGGAACCTATACGAGACTTATACTACACTATACGATACAATATAACACCCGTATAGGCTTAAAGGTGTAGTATAGGTCTCGTATAGTACAATAGGTGTGGTTTAGGTCCCGTGTAGACTTATACTACACTATACCATTTTACCTCTGGGTTGGGGGCTATATGCAGCCCAAACCAGGGGTAAAATTGTCTTTTTGGCCCTTTATATATGTTGCGTATAGACCTATATGCAGCGTATATAAAGGTTTTTTTTTTAAACATTTATACAGTATTAAACGTTTAGTAAAGTTTTATAAAAAAAAATTTCTATTTTAAATAGATAAAAAAGTAAGTATTTCTTACAAACTTTTTTATACAACATTAATCTTTTTATACGATAAATATCATATCGTATCATATAGGTGTTGTATAGGTCACATATTGACCTCGTATAAGCCTATAAGTGTGATATCGTATCGTATAGTGTAGTATATGTCCCGTATAGGTGTAGTATCGTATAATATAAGTCCCGTATAGGCCTATAGGCACATACAAAACCTATAGGGAACCTATACGAGACTTATACTACACTATACAATACGATATAACACCCGTATAGGCCTATAGGTGTAGTATAGGTCTCGTATAGAACTATAGGTGTGGTTTAGGTCCCGTGTACGCCTATAGGCATATACAAGACCTATAGGGAACCTATACGAGACTTATACTATACAATATATGATACGATACGATGCAATATGATATGATACTATAGGATACCATACAACACCCGTATAAGCCTATAGGTATAGTATAGGTCCCGTATAGGCCTATAGGCATATACAAGACCTATACGAGACTTATACTATACCTATAGGCCTACATAGGAACTATAATACATCCATAGCCCTATACGAGACCTATAAGCCTATACAGGACCTATACATTACTTATACTACACCATATGATACGATACTACACATATAGGCTTATACGAGACGATACTACACATATATGCCTATACATGACTTATGCTACACTATACAATACGATAGGATAGAATATTATATTACACGTATGGGCCTATACGAGATTTATAGTACACTATATGATACGATACTACATCCATAGACCTATACGAGACCTATATTATACTATACGATAGAGTACTTAACAATGTTTTACTAAACTATACGATACGATAGGATACAATATTATATTACAAGTATAGGCCTATACGAGATTTATACTACACTATATGATATGATCTTGGTTTTAAAAAGCGCGCCTAGGCGCAAGGCGACATAAGGCGCAGGTCTTGGGGCTTTTCGCCTTCTCGCCTTGTGTTTTTACAGGAAGCGCCAGAAAAGCGCAAATTTTGATGCTTTTTTGTGGGATTTTTGGTCAAAAAAGCGCGCCTCATGCACCTTAAGCGTTTGGCTGCATAAAAATCTGTTTTTGACTTATGTAATAAAAATGCTTAAAACCAACAGCAGCAAAAAAAGCTTAATTAAATGGCGCAAAAACTGCCGCACGCGGGCTTGGGTTTTCAGAGCTGCATTCGTGTCCGCAGGACGTGCGGGCACGCACGAGTTCAAGCAAATCCCAGCTGAGAAAATCATTTTTTGCACCCCCCCTGCGCGCGGGTAGGACTTGTGGTAAAACATGTCATAAAGCTACAATGGAGTAGTAAATGCTTTACCTTATAAACAACCACTCACTTTGTCCCCACACCGATGTGGGACAAAGTATTTATAAAAAAAAATTATATGGGCTCTAGATATGAATATAAATATATATATATATATATATGCATGATATTATAAATTAACTGCATAGATGGGATATATATAAAAAAAATTATATAAACATCTTGCGCTTCGGGTACGAAAAGCCCACCGCTTTTGCGCTTTGCGCTTCGCGCCTCAATTTTAGACCTCGTCGCTTTTGTGCGCCTCTCGCTTTTTAAAACCAAGGATATGATACGAAACTACATTCATAGGCCTATACGAGACATATATTATACTATACGAATGAATACTTGACAATGTTTTTTATTTATCTATTTTCAAAAATTACTTATTATGAAAGTTTACTAGAACAATAAATAATATATAACAATGTTTCTTAAAAAAACTACCCTTTATATACGCTGCGTATATGCCTATACGCGGCGTATATAAAGGGACAAATTCCTACATCATATCAGAGATTCTCTTGGAAATTGAAAAAGGTAGTTATACGCCGCGTATAGACCTCTACGTGACGCATATAAAGGTAGGGTTTGGTGTGCAGATAGGCATTTTGGTGTGCAAATATGTACACCCTTTAATTATAGATAGGGCTGTAAATGAACCGAACAAACACAAACAAGGCCTTGTTCGTGTTCGTTTGTTAAGGATATAATGTGTTCAGGAACGGTCATGAACACTTACCGACAGGGGCGGTTCTTAGAAGGGTTGTGGCAGGGCCACGGCCCGGGCAAGTTTTTCGGTCGTAGTGCTAATTTTCCGCATTTTGATCGAAATTTTTTATATATACTATGTTTGGCCCGGGCTTGCCCGGGCTTTTTTTAGTGCCCGTGTCTTTCGGCCCTGGCACGTTCAACGGGCAAGATCCGCCAATGCTTACCGAACGAGATTTTATGCTCGTGTTCGTTCATTAAGGAAAGAAACGTGTTCACGAACACAAACGAACAGATAGAATCGGCGAAGATGGAGGTGGCTAGAGGTGGGCGAGAGGGAGTGGCGCTAGACCTTAAACCAAATTGTTGAACGAAGGTGAATAGTATTAATGAGGAGGAAAGGGGAATGGTGAGTAAACAAGGTGCATATAGAGTTTTTTATTTTATTTGTTTAGGTAATGAGATAAATAAAAATTAAAAAATATAGTAAGTTTAGATAAAATATATTAATTTTGAAAAATCTTTAATGAACGAAATAACAAAAGAACATTAAGAAATGTTCATGAACACCTTAGTTAACATTCACGAACGCAATTGAATGAACGGGACATATGTTCGTGTTCATTCATTTAACTAACCAAACGGAATTTCTTGTTCATGTTCGTTCATTAGTTAAACGAACGAATATAAACGAACTTCCCGCCAAACGTTTCACGAACTGTTCGCTGAACGTTCAGTTCGTTTACAGCCCTAATTATAGACATGAATAGAGAGAAAGCATATATACCGTGAAAACTCGAAGCCAGTCAAATTAGCAACCTCGGTTAGTGCTCCCTTCCACCGCCTCATATTAACCTCTGTCCATTTTGACTCTTCATTTACTTCTCACTAGTACAAAAGTCGATTTTTGAAGCGTTCCAATATTTTTAATAGAAGCGGTTGAATCACAAAACGCTACAAAAGAGAATCATTTTACAGTTAATTTTCCAAAATCTATTTAGAAGCGGTTTTCATTTTTTATTTAATATTTAATTGTTTCTTGTAAAACACAATATCTTAGAAGCGACTCAATATAATATTTGTTATTAAGTTTTAACCGAAAATTGATATTTTAATTTGAGGTTTTCGTTCGTTTGTTCCAATTATTTTAATTTTATTATTTTATTTTATTCTAAGTAATTTAAACCCCAACCTATATGGTTAGGAACACCCTTTTTCATCCGATAACATGTTATCTCTTGTTACTTCGTATTTAAAAAAAAAAAATTATCAACCTAATCAGTTTCCAATACCTATCTATATAAATATCACACCTAAATAACTCATCATCCTAAAAAAAATACAGAATTGGTCATCTTCAACCTTCCATCCTCCGCAATTCCTCACCAATCCCATTAAATTCATCTAATTCTTCCTCACCATCCCATTAATTCATCTAAGGTCTGGAAATTTTAATTATATTATATTTGTTTTTATATATACTTATTAATTAATTAATCCATTTATGTATTGGCTTGTCTTTCTTAATAGCATCAATATCAAGCGTATCATCAGAAAGAACCGTCTGAAAAAAAAAAAAGACTTGGTTCAACCATCATCATACAGGTTAGAAAATTTGGTTACATAATTATATATTTATGTTTATATATGTATTAAAATTAAATAAGTGTTTTGTTTTGTTTTAATTTTTTAACCCTCATGTCCTCTGACAAGTTTTGACACTATATTTTACTACAATAGTACTATATTTACTAAATATTGAAATTTCAAGATTATCAAGTCGGTGAATTGAAATTTATACGATCAATTATTTTTAATAAGTTATTATAAAAGTTGAAAACTATTATGTGAATTTAGCAATTAAGAACAAATTTAATTAAGTTCTAAATCCAAGCCAAATAATTATTTACACATATATAAAATACTTAAGTAATATTTGTTTCAAAGTTTTAATTCATAACCTATTTTCTAGAAGCCGTTTTATAATAATTAATAACAAAAATATAAGTTTTACATTAATAAAATTATGTCGGTTGTAATTATCTACTGAAAGTTTCAAAGTTTCATTCTTAGGTATATAACTATATATTAATCCTAAACCGTTCGTCCTCTACTACAACTCCATAATTCGTCTTCTCCAACCTATAATAATCACAGATCAGGGCCGGCCCTGAGAATTCGTGCATTTTGTTCGAGCTTGAAAAAACGTGTCCTTAGTTCTTAACGAAACTGGGGTATTGGGCTCACTAAAAGTCTAAACCTAATGCCAAAGTGGTTAATAACTAATCTAAACCATAAGAATAGTTTTGTAAGTAGGGGCATATGTTGGTGTTTGTACCGGTGTACCCTATTAAAAAAATATTTTAAATATACATATCGGGTTTTTTTCATAAAAAAAAGTGCCCCTTAATTACATCAACATCTAGTACCCGATACCAAATGCTCATACAATTTAGGTTCTAATTTGATTGTATTATTTTACTAGGTTACAACCTCGTGTATTACACGTGTTGATAATATAATGTTATATAATTAATAATAAACAATATGTATTTACGTATTAGTTATTTAGTTTATTTATAGTTTGAGCGACACAAAAGTTAATCAGGTTGAAAGTCATTAAAAACCACCATTTAATTCCATTTAGGTTAGAAGTTTCTTATTATATTACATTTATTTTTATATATATGGTTAATACTCCATTTATTTTCGTTGTTTATTGATAGATTGAAATACAGCTAATTTCATTTATCGTTTTTTTCACACACACGTTTATATCATTTATTTATTTATTTTAATTTTTAGATGGATCGTAAAAAATGGATGTACGATAGTGCACGTACTAGCTCAGCATATATGGATGGCATAGAAAGTTTTATTAAAGTTGCCGAAGCTAATAGATTGAATGTTGGAAGTCAAAAGATTTGGTGTCCTTGTATGATTTGTAAAAATTTCCAACAATATGATGATGTCAAAGATATAGAGTTTCATTTGATGAAAGATGGTTTTATGCCTAAATACACTTGTTGGTCAATGTATGGGGAATCACGCGTTGAACATGGCACGTCGTCAATTAGTTTAGGCAATCACGACAATGACAATTTAAATGTCCCCAGTGACAATTTTAATGTCCCTAATGACAATTTAAGTGAAATGCTTAATGATTTAGAGACTAATGTTGATGATATCGATCAAGAAAAGTTAAAGCAGCTAATTGATGATTCAGAAAAACCATTATATACCGGTTCTGAGATTAGTAAAGTAGATGTTGTGTTGAAGTTGTTTAACTTAAAGTCAAAACACGGATGGAGTGATAAAAGTTTCACAGATCTATTAGTGCTTTTACATGACATTCTTCCGAAAGGTAATGAGTTACCAATTTCGTTATACCAAGCAAAAAAAATGACGTGTCCGATGGGATTAGAAGTTCAAAGAATACATGCATGTCCAAATGACTGTATGTTGTATGTAAAGGATTTCAAGCAAGATCATAAATGTTTTTATTGTGGTGTGTCAAGGTATAAGCGTAAATTTGAAACAGATGAAGTTAACGATGATGTGACAAAAAATGGACCACCAGCTAAATTGTTATGGTACCTCCCAATTATACCTAGACTGAAACGGTTATTTTCAGATGAGAAAGAAGCAAAGTTATTGCGTTGGCATTCAGATAGCCGTGTAAAGGATGGAAAATTAAGACATGTAGCGGATTCACCCCAATGGAGAAATATTGATAACATGTTTCCTGAGTTTGGTAACGAGATAAGAAACATACGGTTTGGACTTAGTTCAGACGGGTTCAACCCTTTTGGAAACATGAGTAGTCGTCATAGTACATGGCCAGTTCTTCTATGCATCTACAATCTTCCACCGTGGTTATGCATGAAACGAAAATACATAATGATGTCTTTGTTGATTCAAGGTCCGAAACAACCTGGTAATAACATTGATGTTTATTTGTCTCCTTTAATTGATGACTTAAAAACTCTATGGAATACAGGTGTAGAAGTATATGATGCTTATAAGAAAGAATATTTTAAATTGCGGGCCTTGATTTTTTGCACCATAAGTGATTTTCCAGCATATGGTAATTTGTCAGGATACAAGACGAAAGGTAAGTCAGCTTGTCCTGTTTGTGAAGATGATACAAGTTCTATGTGGTTAAATAATTGCAAAAAAACTGTATACATGGGACATCGAAGATTCCTTCCCCAAGGTCATAATTATCGAAAGAAAAAAGAGGAGTTTGACGGAACTGTTGAGGACCGTTCAGTGAGGAAAAGATTTAATGCATTTTCACGAGTTGAAAAACTAAATGTTGTGTTGGGAAAAAGAAATCGGGTTGAGAAAGAAGCCATTTGGAAAAAAAAGTCAATCTTTTGGGATTTACCTTACTGGAAGAATTTACAAGTTCGACATTGTCTAGATGTAATGCATATAGAGAAAAATGTATGTGAGAGCTTGATAGGCTTATTGTTAAACATACCCGGGAAAACTAAAGATGGGATTAATATCCGTAAAGACATGGAAGAAATGGGAATACGTAAAAAACTTGCTCCTGTCGCGACACCCGGAGGAAAATTTTATCTGCCACCTGCGTGCTATACTATGTCAAAAGATGAAAAAACAAAGTTTTGTAAATGTTTACAAGATATTAAAGTTCCATCCAGCTATTCTGCAAACATTAAAAAGCTGGTGTCGATGAAAGATTTAAAATTGCTTGGTATGAAGTCTCATGATTGTCATGTTTTGATGACACATATGATTCCAATTGCAGTACGAGGATTGTTACCGGATTACCTCCGACATACAATTACAAAACTTTGCTTGTTTTTTAACAAGATACACTCAAAAGTTATTGAGCCCGAGTCACTTAATGAGTGGCAAAAAGAAATTATCATCACGCTTTGTGAACTTGAGATGTACTTTCCTCCATCTTTTTTTGATGTGATGGTTCACCTTGTAATCCATATCGTAGGAGAAATCCAGACATGTGGCCCTGTATTTCTACGCTACATGTACCCTTTTGAAAGATATATGGGTTTCTTAAAAGGTTATGTACGAAACCATAATCGACCTGAGGGTAGCATTGTTGAAGGATATACTTCTGAAGAGGTGGCTGAGTTTTGCACAGGTATTGATTTCATAACATTTGTAGTATATATAGTAATATATATAAGTTTCATTAGTTATAATTTACAATGTAATAACTGGTTTATTCACAGGTTATTTGGATGGTGTCAAAAGTATTGGTGTTCCTCAATCTCGCCACTCGGGTAGACTTGCAGGGAAAGGAGGTGTTGGAATGAAAACAATCCTCCCAAACCATGATGATTTACAACTTGCACATTTTGAGGTCTTGAAACACATGGCTTGTATTGCTCCATACATTACCGAACACAAGGGAACATTACGGTCAACATACCCGGGTAAGAGCGAAATGTGGTATGAAAAGAAGCATAACAAAGAGTTTGCTGATTGGATTGAAACTCAGGTAATGAGATCTTCTGGCAAAAAAAATGTTGATAAAACAGTGGAAAGGTTGGGGCGGGGTCCAGATGTTAGAGTAACAACTTATCAAGGGTATGACATTAACGGGTATACGTTTTACACAAAAGATCAAGATGAAAAAAGTACAATGCAGAATAGTGGAGTTACAGTGATAGCATCAAGGGCAGAGTTTGACAAGAATAATCATTCTACAAGGATAAGAATTGCCAAGGATTCTTATTATGGTGTCATACAAGAAATTTGGGAATTGAATTACCATGCCTTCGAGATACCTGTGTTCAAATGTAAGTGGGTAAATAACCATACAGGTGTTATAGTTGACAAATATGGTTTTACACAAGTCGACCTCGCAACAAATTCATATGCATCCGAACCATTCATCCTCGCAAAACAAGTCACACAGGTGTTCTTTGTCAATGACCTGAGCAAACGAAGATACCACATTGTATTGCAAGGTAAACGACATATCCTTGGTGTTGATGATGTCGTCGACGAGGAAGAATACAACCAGTTTGACGACCTACTACCATTTTCTGTCGGTGTTCAACCAGGGAATGATGCAAATGATCAGACCACTGCATACTTACGATCTGACCACACCGATGGGATATATGTTTGATGCACCGTGTTGAACTAATTGATAAAGGTTTGATACTCTATATATATACTCTTTCTAAATCCATTTTTTTATAATTGCCCATTTAT